>KZ651122.1:741722-781060 GCA_001010745.2 Gerris buenoi
TATAAAATAAAATTTATGATGGCTTATTATAGCCTGAGGATTGGGGGTAGTTAATTTGAAGCCCTGCTCTAGTGCCCTCAGATTTGTAATTGTGAACTTTTGACATTGGCCCGAATGAATCAGTTACCACCACGCCTCTTTGAAATTCATTATCCAGACAAACAGCTGCTGACTTCTGCAGCCTTGAACCTTAACCACGTATTTCAATGCGGTAATGAATAATTGGCAAAGTTGAAATAGTTTTTTTTATAATAATAAGAAGTGTGCACGGACTTCAAAATAAAAATGAATAAATAAAATAGAGCGAACAACCCAGTTTTCTTATCAAATTTTTATTTGTTCTTTTACCAAATTTTCTTGGTAAAAGTTTGTATTTCAACTGATTTTTTTTATATTTTATTTTTTTAAATTTTAATAGAGAAATCCGTTCAGACATTAGAGACCATTTTTGGTTCCTTGTCTGTCTGTATTTATCTGTCGGTCTGTTTATCGCTAAATTTTTGTGAACGAACGTATATTAAAAACAACACGTACGATTTTAATGCTATTTGTATGCTGTCATAATTTGCCCATAGATAGTTACATATGTTTCAAACTTCGGCGCCTATTTGCTTCTATTCCATATGAGTGCAAGCATACACTTATTTACCTACTCCTTATTTTCAACTCAAATTTTGCTAAATTGACACTTTAATTATTCAGGTAAAAAATCAAAACAATTTTGACAGATTTAAAAAACAAGGGAACTTGAATAAATTTGTCTATACATTTTTGTAGATTAGCTTGATTATTTCAATTACATACTTTAAGCTTGCAAGATTTTTTTTTTAGTATTTCTTAGTAACCTATGTCTACTAAAACCACAGTTTATACTACCCTATTACACAGTATTCTAAATACCAAAAGAATTATTTATTTTGCGTTCTCTTTTTATTATTATTAAAACGTCCTTGCATGCGTAAAAATAAAATAGAAAAAGATGGCATTGAATTGAAAAGTCCTTTAAGAAAACATAAAACCAGTAATGTACACATCTATTAATTCGTTAAAGTTATACTTCCACCTTATCCATTTTTATATTAAAAAAAATGTGACCAAATCATACCAAATGTGGACAAAATATCTTCGCACTTAACTTATAAATTTTAAACAAAAAGAAATAATAGAAAAAAAATCTGAAGAAAAAAAAAATGGAAACAATAAGAATTTGCTTTCAAGGTCTTGATTTCATATACAAAATTTAAAAAAAAAGTTAAAAAAAGATGGCTGGATTCTTCGGAATGTTTTACAGTAAAACTCTCCATTTTTGGAGCTTGACTCAAGACTACATTTGCAATTCGTTCGTTAATAATTTTTGTTTTATAGAAAGATTTACTTTAAAATGAAACCTTTACGGATGATAAATTAACAGATTGAAACCTTATATGACGTTAATTACTATAATAAATCGAAAAAATGATTGATTTTTAAAAAAGTATATGAAATTTTCATTGAAATTGAAAAATGTATTTTTTCCTTTCTTAGAGTTAATCCTGTCTTTATAATTTTTGTATAAAATATCAACGAATGTATTATTTATTGATGACAATATTTTATGTAATAAGACGGCCTTACATATTTATTTATTAAGTCAATTCTTAATCATTTAAAAGTAATTGGGTTAATGAATTAATTAAAAAATCGTTTAATAAATTATTTACTCAATAAATTTTTTTAAAGAAAAAATGTACAGGGGAAAACTAGAATCATTAATTTTAATTAAGTTTATATTATGGCAAAACATGTCTGGGAATTTAAACCATTATTGTTATTGCAGATAAATCGCTCCGACAAAGTTGTTCTACACTTTCACATGTACATAGCAATTGTGAATTTAAATACCATTTTTATCCTAATTAATAGTTTATTAAGCATATTATAAATCGCTTCGACATACTTACCTATACTAAACTTTCACATGTACATAGCAATTGTGAATTTAAATACCATTTTTATCATAATTAATAGTTTATTAAGCATATTATAAATCGCTTCCACATACTTATACTAAAGTTTCATATTATGTAGCAAATGTGAATTTAATTTGGATTTATCCATTTTTTATCTTGATAAAAAGTTTGTTAAAGTTGTTAAGTTTGTGTGTGTTGTTGTTGTTGTGAAGTTTATCAAGCATTTTCAAAAAATAATTGAACAGGTGATAGTTTAAATTTCGCTTGCAATTTTCAGATTCATTTTATCAATCTCTCTAAACATAGCCCTTAAAAAGACTTAATGGTTAAATTCGTTAATAAAAGACTACATTTTAAATAAAAATCGTTAAAAAAGTTTTCAAGAAATATTTTTTCTAATATTTTGGGGCTAGCTTCCCTAAATTTAGAGCTATATTTTTATTTATCCATTTCCCCTCGGGGAAATAGATAAAATATATCCATTACGATAAATCGGATGATATTTCTGAACACTCATGCCAAAATATTATATAAATCGGCAATCGGCCAATTTGTTATAATTCCTCACTTCTGCTTAGGCGACTGAGAGACATTTATCAAAAGCCCGCTTGTTTGGACATAAAATTATTAAATGTATAACTATCTAAAAATAGACAATGTTTTCTCTTTACATTAATACGTATTTAAAAGAGTAAAAGGAGCGAAAAAAATATATGCCACTACTTGGAACCGAACCGAGCTACATTAGAGTTATTTTGTAATGTTACTTGGTGGTTATAACATAAATTTAAACTTCATTTAAAAGTTATTAAAGTATCTATGATATAGCCTATGATCTATTTATAAAATTAAGAAAAAGAAACGCAGATTTCTTGATTGAATAAGGTAATTTATAATAAGCAGAAAGACAGGTGTTAGATACCGCTGCTATAGGACAAGATGAAGAATGAAAAGGCAGTAAATAATATAAGAATTCCTTCACCTTATATACATATATATATAAAGAAGGAAAGGAGGTCGCATCCTTAAATTATATTTATGCAATATCCTTAAGCCTTGAACTTTCACCACAGTTAACTGGAGACCATCCTCCGACCTTAAGAGACCAAACTGTGCACTACCAATCTCATCACAACATATATTGGTTTATGACTACTAGTGTCTTATTAGTCATAAAGTTATAAATGGGTGCCTTGTTAACCGAACATAATATAACTGATCAGTTACTCAGTCAATATTATATACATATATACCCAGAACATCTTATAGTGCTAACCTTTTAGCTTATTAGCTTCAAATTGGTCGCTAGTTATAATGGAAAAAAGGAGAATTACAAATGCTAAGGTATTATTTATAAGTATTGAAAGTGTCAAAAGATGATATACAGTATATCTTTAGCACTTAGTAAATAAATGAGCCGGTTATTCTTTCTTAAAAAAGTATATAATGCTTAGCTAAGTTATTTGACATATGACGTTATTAGTTTAATTTTATAGTTTTAATGTTAAGGTCATTAAAGGAGAAATAAAGTAGAATCAAGTTTATTAAAATAACTTAAAGTTTTCTGCCGTAACAATACTTTCTTCTTGTAATGTACTAAGTACATGGGAAAGTAAAAATACGATTGTTTGTTAATGAGTTATGATGATTAAAAATAATACAATATTGTGTGCAGGGTGTCCTCAAACGAAAAGGACACACTTCAGGATCTTATAATATATTTGACTCTAAACTAAAAATATTCCTATGAACATGGATCAAGAACAGCTTCGTTTTCGAGATATTTTTGCAAAAAGCCATTAAACTAGTTACTATTAATTTTTTTAAAACTGCTCTTAACACTAAAAAACATCTTGAAGCAAAGCAAGCATTGAATAAGACCCAGCTCTGAACAACAAATATGATTCTTCAGATTCTCAGAAAATTTACTGATATTAGTGACCAAATGTTTTATATATATACGAAACATGATTTTTAATGGTGGAAATCTTGCTGAAAACCAGGGTTTTGTTCTACAGAGCTAGTATATAAGCTGGGTTGACTACAAGGTGTTTTATGGTAAAAAACGTACTCTTTGAGACATTTAAGGATCAGCGTCAAAAAGTATGGTTTTAAATTGTCTCGAAAACGAGCTGTCAACCGGTACAAGTTCGAAGGTACTTTTTTGTTCTGCGTCGTATTCCCATTCCCTATAAGATCCCAAAATATGACCGTATGGTTATGGGACAAAAAGGAAATTTAAATAAAGCATATTCTTAATTCCTCACCACAACTTTTTAACCTTTCCTCCCCCATTTTTATAAAGGAACTCTTACTCTGTATTTCTTTATTTTTTTGGAATGCTTTTCTCATCCATAGAGTTTGTTTATAAGATGGAAAAGGATGTTTTTAAGAATTAAGAAGAAGATTGTTTCACAATAGAATTTTTTAACACACCAAACAGACAGATTGGTCAATCCTTCACCATCTTGATAACTAGATACGAGGTTAGTTCCGCCGTGATTAATCTTGAATCCTGTACACTTAAGACGTACAGTAATGTCTCCTTTTGAATCCTTCTTCCTCCCCACTTCTTCAGTACCATCGATCTTTTAAAGAAAAGACGAGAACAGTTTAGAAGGTTACCCATCTTCAGAAAAGATAGTGAGAGTGAAGGTTATCAAGAAGAATATAATGGAAATAGTGGGAGGATGGCTTTTATAAGAATATATATTCTTATAAAAGCCATCCTCCTCAGAATATATATATATTTATATATTCTGTTACAAGAAGGACTTTCACCTACTATAAAGGCAGGACCTTTTTATCTTCCTGGCTCCTCAACCATCGCATTTTTGATACTTATTATCATCTCTATACAAAAAAATATATAAAGGTTCCTTATTCATTTTTAAATCCTTTACAGGAATAACGAGTCCTTAAGATTTAAATACAATATATTTAATTTTAATATAAATTTAAAAAAAAGGACTTTTAAAAAATCCTTTCTTATTTCCTGATTAGACGACTTCAAAAGAGAACTTGATCTTTAACACCTTTTACTACTTAGAAATCATTAAAATATAAAGAAGTCAAATTGAAGTCGAAGGAATAAACATAAAAAAAGGGAAATTTTTTACTTCCGCATTAAAATCAAGTTTTTATTTGTTAAAATTCTTGTTCTATCATTACATTATATCTATATTTATATGTAGCAAGTTCACTATAGTTAAAACACGAAGTATAACTATAGAGATTATTATTATTTTAAGCTTGAGGTAATCTGTTGTTCGGATTATCAATAATAAATTAACTTTTACTTTATATTACAAGTTGCTTAGTTTTACATAAACTACATTTAATAAAAGAAAGTCAAAATGGATGACTAGAAAATTAAAATAATTTATATTTTTATTTAAAAAGGAAGGGAGGAAGAAAAAATACCCCTGCCACCGGGAATTGAAACATGAATCCACAGTTCTTAAAGGGAGTGCTTAAGGGGGAGTGCGTCGATGTATCAGCTGTATAAACCTTATTGATATTTTTAACCAGTTAGTCGCAAATTCACTTTAACTGATTCCTATTTATATGATGATTTTTGGTGATTTAAAAACGCACATAAACATAATATAGACAGGGACAAAATATTTTAATTAGGTAATCTAGATTAAAATCACTACAAATGACCAAAGAATTTAATTAAGTAAGGTCGGAGAGCCTTCATCATTATCTTCACTTGACATGTAATTGACACAATATTTAATTATTATTCCGTAAAATCTCAAAGTCATACATGAAGTTAACTACTTAACCTTTTATGTATTTAATAATTTATTAATAAAAAACACGCAATTTAATTTCCGAGATAATCGAAAAAAATTGACTCATTCAAGCATATCCTGGGACTTTTTACATCTTCAGGACTTTTTGGTTGTATCTTCCATCTAAAGATTGCCTATAACAGCTACAGCTTTTTTTTTTTTTTTTTTTTTTTTTTTTTTTTTTTTTTTTTTTTTTTTTTTCAAATGCCTATTGCCAAGCTATTTACCGCAGACGAACTTAGCCGACCACATATTATTGAAAGGCACCAAAATATTTACTTAAACTCAAAATTCTAGCTTGATGTTACTCAGACACTTTTTTGCTTACGCTATCTCCTGGACTCTGGACTATTAGTTTATTATGGATTTTTTTAAATGTTACTTAGTTTTAGACATTTTAATTACCTAATTACAAATTTTTATTTAATTTAGAATTTTGTCTATTTCTGGCTGTTTAAATAAATGCTTTTTTAATCAATTATTTATAAAGTAGCTTCATATTTTTTTTTTGTAATATTCTATTTAAAATTATTTATGGAATATCTATTAAAATGTCCATTTAATCGCATATTATATATAACCTCTCGTCCAATAACTGGACTCCACGACCTCCTAGTATATTTCATTTTTCATATCATATTTTTACTTCAAGTTTAGTTGTGTACATAAATCAAATGAAAGTAAACTGTTTGTCTAGGAGGTTAAAATAATGGGGTGCAATTGCTTTGAATGAGCTCTCACAGTCGTAAAACATAAACGGCTATAAGAGCCCTCAATATCCTTTCACTCGAATTGTCGTAAAGTTTTCTGAGGGGTTATTCACAAGGTCAGGCCGCTTTCCCACTGATAGTACCTACTACTTATATACTATTTAGTCTAGCCATATACTTATAAAATTTGCCAACTCTACTATAGTTCTTAATAACGTAAGACTCCCAAACAGTCTTAATTGCACAATAACCTGCATTACTAGTTACTAGTTTTAATTATTAGTTATAAGGGAGAATAAAGTGCCTTAGACAATAAACTGTGTCATGACCACATTTNACATAGATTTACGTGGTAGGTATTACAAATTCTAAGCTAACTTTTATTTCTCATCTCGGAATATGACATTTCTGAACGTTCCGATATATCTTAAAGTTCCGAACGTGCCTACAGAGAAATGATTTTAAAACCGCACTCTTTTGGAGCCTAGAGGATCTTAAATCTTAAAACGTGTCAACTCGATATAAATCTCAAAATCGAATTTTTGCGGTATCGTAATAATTTCTGCTTATATATAACTGGGTCCAAATATGAGAAAATTGAAAGCAACAAACAAAAACAAATATTGCTGCGCCATCACAATACTATCACTGTATAAAACACCACGTATACAAGAAAATAAAAACCATCGGATTTATTTGAAATATTTATAAGTTTAAGCAGAATAAATAAAAGAAAACGATCAATTCATACTTCCAAAAAAAAAAGATCTGAAATTGATCAATTAATCTTAACATCTTTATAAAGAGGTTAGATAATAAACGTGACTAGAATAAAAAGAGTTAAAAAGAAAAAAAAAATGTTTTTAAAGCTTAAAAATAAAAATTTAAAATAAGTGAAAGGTAAAACGAAGATGAAGTTGGAAATAGCCAATAATTATAAGATTTGGAAAAATAAAAATAAATATTTAGAAATTCAAAGTAACCTTGGGATGTAGAATTTAACCAATAATTGATTGAGATGGATGAGTATTGGCAAACTATTCGAGTAATTAATTGATTTATCTTCAATAATCAGATTGTAATTTAAGAAGATAAAAGGATACAAAAAATATATAAAAACAGTGAAACAAAATATTTCCAAACAAGTGAAGCATAAATATCATATAAAAAATACGAATTAAAAATAAAAATCTAATATGCTCAAGACAAGCTGCCCACTATAATTAACTATTTCTAATCTAAATTATATATAAAAATAATTTGAATAACCTTCAGATTGCAATAACTATATATAAAGTAAATGAAAATAAAAGTAACTTTAATTGATCTACTAAATAGTTTATAAGACCACGCATTTTAGAGTTATTTTGCTTTTTTTTATATAAAGATATAATTTGTTAAAATACATGATACACTGAAATCATCTCTTGTTTTGTTAATAAGTAGTAAATAAAAATAAAAAATTATAATCGTATTATTAAATGTTGTTATATGTTATATTGATGTTTACAAGTGCTCGTTTTGATCAAGTTATAATTTTTAATGGTATCGAATTAGGACTTTAAAAATAAATTTTAATATAGGTAAATTAAGAATGGGTTGAATTTATGTTGATATTGGCAGAAATGTACTATGTATATACTTATGCACATGTGTAATGTATGTATATGTACATTAATAATGGATTTATGTACAGCTATTCTAAAGGAAAAATGGAATATCTTAAATTTTTTACATTTTAAAGTTATCCTTTTATCGTTTATCGCCTTAAATACTTACAACGCTTTAAACCCAGCTGTATTATTAAGGGATCGGCAAATGATGTAAAATGTTCCCGCGTGAGGGTTAAAAAAAAGAAGAAAACAGAAAAAAGAAACAATTATTAACATTTGACAAAAATACTCATTATAAATGTTCTTAAATACCTTAAACTAAAATGCCAGGTGTAAGAAAATATTGTTGATAAATAATAAACTGAAATTAACTTTTAAATTGAATTATTTTGATTTGTAGCGATCGTATATTTATTTATGAACAGTGTGGTTCTATTAAGCAACTAATTATAATTTCTTTTAACTGAAGAGATATTTTTACTCCCTCTTTGAGTTATCCTCTATTTTTTATAATTATTTATCCAGGGGCGTAGACAGAAATTGGGGTTAAGGGATTTTGGAAACTCTATAGTACGTTAAAAAAAATCACAGGGAAATACTTAGTCCAAGTGCTTTTTAGGGTTTTGTAGATGAGTAAGCATACCCATTATGTAAATAATGATTTCTTGTCTTCAATCTAAAAGTCCCGGGTTCGATCCCCCGGGGAGTCACAATGTTTTTTATCAGTAATAAACCAATAAGGAACGCAAAATTTAAAAAAGCAAATATATATTTGTGTCCTACTCTTCAGCAGCTTTCATTTGATACCCCACTCGAAAATTAAAAAAAATCTAAATTTTTGACTTTACCGCATTTTTTCGAATTGCGCATGCGCATATTAAATTTTTAACTTTTGTGTATATGTCCTGTGTTTAGGCCCGGAAGTTACGCCAGTGTTATAAATTTCAGCATTTTAGCTTAAATTGTTCGGGCGCTATAAGCCAAAGAGCGACGGACAGACAGACACATCACCCTCGGCATAAGGGTTTTGAGAAGTATCTACAAAACCCTAATAAAAGAAACACACTGAGACTATCCCAGATAAGGGAAGCATAGTGATCGTTCTCTAATAATACATTACGCGTCGAGTGCGGAAAGTAGCATTTTGCATGAGAGTGTGGAGTTTGCACCCTAGCGACAGCGAGGGTAGTAAAACCAGACGAGCAATGAAAAATGCCGTTTTCGCACGAATTGCGTACCGTACTTTATCTACGATTGTTAGATTTAAATAATAAATACAGGAAAAAAAAATAAACTTCCTGTATGTAAGTTCAAGATTTCTCTCTTGATAAAGATGATATAATTCATTAGTTATATTTTGTGCCGAATTAATTATATCGGGAGGCATATTATTCTCCTCATATTCGTCATAATCACTTATATCGCTCATTGAATTTCACAAAAAAAAACTCCATATAAACAGCAAATGAGTTTTGTTAAATGTAAACAAACTCGCTAATCGTGCGTAAAGATGAAGAATTTTTTTTCCACCCTAGGCGGTAAAAAAGAAGAAACTATTCAGAATTATGAGACGCGCATGCGCAATAAATACAAGTACGTATAGAATCACTTTCTACGTATCAAAACAGTGATCCAATGATTATATTTCGCAACAATCTTAGATGAAAGTACTTTTTTACTTATCCAATTCCAATTTTAAAGAAATTAGGATAGTTTGCCGAAAGTTGTAGCCCACCGTCAATTCCAAATTCATTTTTACTGTCAGCGAACATTTAATACTAGTAATAGAAACAGGTGTAAATAAAACAATTAAATTCACAATAGGGTCATATTTTGATAATGCTGTGACCATTCTCCATCTCATTCAATAATGCCACAAACGATACAACCACAATCAACAAAAAATGACAGAATATTTTTATCTATATCTTTTAATCAAATAACGTAAGTAAGTAGTAAGTAATTTAATCATAAGTTAAAGATAAAGCGAAGATACTTAAATAAGAATATACTTGAATGGAAGGTGTTAATACACATAATCTTAATACTTTTTATAACAAAAAATAATTTAAAGGCACACTTTAGATACTTATAACAAGATAATAAATAAGATTAGTGAATAAGATTGCCGGTTAGGGGCGTATAACGTACAATATAGTTTTAAGGGTATTTAATGAAGCCATATAACGCTCTACTTTTATAAAGGCATTCCTCTACGTGACCTAAGTACTTAAAGTTTTAGCTACCGCACTTCCTTTTCTTAATAAAACGGTTCTCGACTCTTTATTTTGGTTTTTATTTTGTTTCTGTTGAAATAGCATTAAATTTCCCTTTTTTCACTTTTTTTAAACTTATTTGATATGCTACAGTAAGTTTAAATTAATTTACTACACTTATACTTAATTTAATAATAGACATAATGATTTAATGATTGAATAACTACTTGATAACAACAAAAATGATAATACATTTTTATCTAAGAAGGAAAAGGAAGAATTGTGGTAATTCCAAAGAAAACTAATTAACTAGTGTTATTTGAATGACCAGTGTTGCTATAATCACTATCATTTTAATCTGTTTCAAATATATAACTACTGTCAGATTTTTATATCTTTATTTAGGTGTTTTAATCTGTCTTATGCAGAGCCTTAATTATTTATCTGTTTGTCATAGTTAAGAGTTTTTGTGAAAAGTCACAATCTTAATTTGAAATCTTTTAGTCTGTAAAGATGTGGGGGCGGATTTCGAGGCCAGACAAACGCTGATACTTATTTTATAAATATAATTGACTCGATTCATATCAAAAACAAAGGTCAAACTAAAAATACTTTATTCTATCTGAACAGAAAGAATATTTTTGGCTTAGTTCTATAAATCATAGGATTTAAATCTGATTCCTAAACCATTGTTAGCTTGAAAAATGATAAATGATTTTATGTTAAAAGAACCATAACATATTATAAATATTTTTACAGAAGTGTTAAAAATTTTGTGATTTGAATTAATAAGTAGACGGGTTTCAAGTCTTAGATGGCGCCATATGGATAACGGTCAGAAAATAATATTAATCTTAGCTGTGGATTACAGTGATATGTTTTTGGGAATCACTGATCAAAGTCAGCCTGTTTTAAATTAAAATTCCCGCTCTTTCATGTCTCGAGAATGTCTTATATTTTATTCGGATTTGAACAAATAAATTTATAATTCTGAAAACCTTCTAAAACGACTTTAAAAAAGATCTATTTTAAGATTTTTATGCAAGAAAGAAAAAATGGAATGGCACGAAAGCTAATTAGTTACATAAACAAAAGCCAATAAGTCACATAAAAAATTAATAAAGGGGACTTTTTCGTAAAGTTACAAGTTTAAGTTTTCTCCTTTCACCGCTAGTTAGAGCCACTTTGTCATAAAAAGCTTAAGTATTTAAATCTTGTGCAAAATATCGTGCTCTTTCTTTATTTATTTTAGTCCAGTCAAATGGTAGTTTGACAGGAAAAAATGCAGTAGTCATTTTCTTTTATATTTTTATATGATTTTTGGGGTGGGGTGCTGAATCCTAATTTCAACTTTGCTACGTCGAAAAAGTAATGCATTCAAATGAAAAGGCAGTTTTCAGTTTTTCGCTTACAGTTTGAAAAATTCGCATCCTTAGAGAAAAGAGTACTTATACAGAAATCTACGATTTATGTGTTTTAAGCTTTATTTGTTAAAAGAACGGGTTAGGTGCTAGAGCGCTTTAAAATGTGAGTAAAATATTAATATCGGATACATAACCGTTTTTATTTTGGCTTTTCGTTTAGAACTGAATAAATACAAACTTATAAAAACACTTAGAAAAAGTGGCCCTTGGCAAAGAAACAAATAGCCAATGATTTATGGCTCTTTCTTATGGTTTTTCCTAAGACGAACGGGTAAGATGCTAGAGCACTTTGAAATTTTTTGTACATAGGATGTAGCGGCTACACCATAAACAACTTAAAATGATTCAATGTGGCCTAAATTGGTTGGCACTGGCACCAAAGGGTCCGAGATACTCATCTCTCTCATATATTTCATAATGCTCGACAGAAGAAAACAGAAGAAAGGCGAGGCTGCTCATTATAGTACAGACCTGCTCTCTTACAGCTGCTTTACCAGTGCAAGTGCAATAATTGGACGCGAAGAACTATTTATGTACAAGAGAAAGACTTAAAAATTCAACCGTTTGTAATAGAACCAGGATTACCTCCTTTTTAATAATAATATTAACTATTTGAATATTAAGGCTTTTTAATTAATACAATAGATATTTTATATAAACTTTATAATTAATCCAATAAAGTTCTTAAAATAGTTATCTAACTTTTTCTTTTTTTTAATAAAAAAAAAAGAAACAACACTGATGATAAGAATCTATAATTTAGTTTGATAATAGGAGAGGAAGAGTTGAAAGTGACAGAACTATGGTGAAACTCAAGGAGTGTAAAGAGAATCAAGTATCGTTGTCATTACCTTATATAATTTGTCCTTGTTGTACCAGACATCTTCCTCTTCTTCCTGGGGGAAGGGAGCTGCTCCCATGTCCATCGTCAGGTCGTCACGTGACCTCGACAATATCCTCCTTCGAGACACCATCTTCGACTGGAACAAAACAAATGGGGAAAAAAGTTAGTACATCTGATAGTATGGAGTAGGTAGAAAAATTAGTGGCGAATATGCACGATATTATAATTTGGTGTAAACACTTTTTACTTCCATGAAAATGAAAGTATGGTATATTACCCTCCAAAAAGTGATTCCGAGATCTCTGTTAAGGAGGGGTCTTACAAACCCGGGAATATCATTAAAGTCCGTTTCATATACACATATGTCTGTGTCTGTGCGTATGTATATGTATGTACAATGTACGTACGTTCGTTCGAAACTTTAAACCTTTATTATAACATCGCTTCAAGACATCGTATTGAGGTGCGGATGGCGGCATTTTTTTTAAAGAAAAACTGATGGTGCAACATCGTATCTCACGACGTTTCGGACGCTTTAGTGTTTTTAATAAAAAAAAATTATTTGAGCAATTGTATCCGTCCAGTTGATCGAATCCAAACAATTCTTGCGTTAAAATTTGCAGCTTGTAGACTACTTTTGAATGAATATTAGCATGATTACCAAATATCGAGTGTAAGCACCAAAAAATTAAACATAAAAGTATCATTTTGAAATTTTGGCTTTTCATGGAAGTCATGTGTGGGATTTCAACACCGGTACTTTTTATTTATTTCATAGGAGAATTTAGAAATAATGTAAGACCCACCGTAACTGACATTGCAAGATCTAGCAGTTACAATTTTTTAAAATGTAGGATTAATTTATATTGGTTCAAAGTGGTCTCTGTATTGACTAATATGGATTATCTAAATGCCCGCCCAAGTTATATTCTGAAAAGCAGCTGATATATCCATTAGGTGACTCTCCATTCTACCTGCTGATCACCAGTTGAGTCAACGTGTAATGGCTTTATTACCCTAAAATTAAATAGTAGTCTCAAATCTACAATGATCTTGATAATTGACAGTAAGATTTGTAAATAACCCCTTAAAACTAAAAATATATATTATACCGAATTAAAATACATAAAGTGTACGGGTACGCTACTATATTATGTTGAAATAAAGATTATTTATCTTTTAATTTTTAAGTTCTGCTTCCAAGTTTTTCCCTCCAATCTATCAGTTTTTAAAGTAGTAGGAAATATTTAGCTAAGAAATAAAAGCTGCCCATGAGCACATGCTATAAAACTTTTATTTGTTCATTTCTGATTTTAACATCTTTTCAGCGTGAAATTATTAATTTAGTACTTCATCTTAATGCCCAAAACCGAATAATTTTGCATTTAGTTTGGTACGGTATTGCCAAAAAAAAAAAAAAAAAAAAAAAAAAAAAAAAATGTTGCAACCAATGGATCCATTCAGTTAACAATTGGAATCTTCAGCTGTGAATTGTCACACCTATATTATGCAAATTATTATTATGATTTTTTTATTTATTTTTTTTTTTTTTCAGCATTAGCAAATTGCCCTGACATAATAAGAATAAAGAATAAGATGCTATACTTTTGGTTTTATCATCGCCCACATAAAAGATGACTTAACACCGTCATTATAAACCAGTGTTTATGTTCCAATAAGTGATTAATTATTCACATTGTTATCTTTTTATATTATTAAACCGAGCATTAGTAGTCGTTAAAAATAATTATAATTAGTGGTTAAATAATGCCTAAGCAATATAAATTAGCATAAAATTCGATATTAAATTAATCACCTTTTTCAAAATTGACAGAATAATTTAGGTGATAGGTGCCATTGTTGAAAACACCTAGTCGTTAACATCGGTCCAATACGGACCAATTATTAAGCATTACGTAACAATTGATAAGATATATTAAGATAATGATGAGTAAAATAAATGTTATGAGATAGGCTATCTGACACATTAATTTTATTTAGTTTGTTCCTTTATGATAGCTAAGAAAATCAGAAAAATTACCAATAACTAATTTTTTCTCTCTCCAATTCAAATTTGTATCAGACTCATATTTTCATTCTCGCAAATCATACAAATCCTCAATTCTCAGTGGGACCGCACACTTTTTCTTATTCAATATTAAGTGTGCGCACATGATTAAAATTAAAATAGGAATATCTATATAAGCTACTTTTTAACAAACCATTTATATTACTTAAAAATCGGATGAGTACTTTTGATACAGTCTGCCAATTAGTGTGGCACATAGCTCAAGTCATATCACGTACTTCAAGGATGTCTCCCATTATTGTATAATTTATTTAATTTACCACTCTATTTTTTAATTAATTCATAATTGTATTGATTTTTTTCATGAATTAAAGTATCAATTTAGCAAAGTTTAATGAGTGCAGATGGTTGAAATGATTATAGAACCATCTAAGGGCCAATTTTTTATAAAATAAGATTATTACTTTTAAATATATATGTGTTGTAGAGAAAAAAACCATAGTTCCCATGTGTATAAGAAAAACTAAAGGGTGCAGAAATTTGAAACTTATTTGGGGAAAAAACAATGGACTAAGTATGGCCTTTCCTTCGATAACCACAGATGAAAATCTGATTTGATCATAATAATATTATGTTGTTATAAATTTATTTTAAAAGTATTGTTATAGTATTGTTATTATAGTATTGTTGTTATAGTATTTTTGTTATGTTAATAGTATATTTATAGTATTGTTATGTAACAATTGTTATTGTTTTCTTGTTTTATAGATTTATTGCAGAAATATGTATTTATATATACTTGTATTTAAAATAGGATAATAATAGTAATAATAATAAGAAAATAATTAATAAATTAATTTAATATGCTATTTAACAAATTGTCAAAAATGATCAATAAAATGGTATTCATTCATTCATTCATTNAAAAAAAAAAATCTTAATTTTGAAATCTGTTAAAATGAAGGATTGTAAATATTGGGGATATGACAAAACAAATAAAATAACATGCGGATTTTTTCCGAACTAACTTTCCATGCAGCAAATTTGCTGAAAAAAAATTAAATTCTGCTCAAAAATTACTAAAAGCATTAAAATAATGCATTGTCATCGTGTTCTGAGCTGTTCTGAAAGTTTCAAATGTCTAGCTACTCGGGATGTTAGTTGAAATTCGATTGCAAGATTTGTACCAGACAAACAAACAAACAAACATACAAACAAGAAACCAAGTTAATAAAAACGTAGTAAAATCTTAATTTTTCCTTAAATTAACAAAGATAAAAAGAAATGAAAAACAAACCTTCCAATTATTAACACAAACTTTTTATTTTAAAATAAACAAAAACCGCAGTACGGAAGTAAGAGAAAAAAAATGAAATGTACAACGGTTAAAACGGTAATAGTTGAAAGATAGATAATAACGGGTGTTTATAGAAGATAACCTGGTATTGCAGGTACCCTGGGCAGGTACAGTAGTACGTGCGGGTTCAAGTACGAGGTTATCTTCTTTCAACAAACTTGCCGACACTAAAAATAAACTTTACTTTGTTAAAGCTTATTTGTTTTTTTTTTTTTAACATCTGTTAAGTATATTTAAAGCTTTTCGTGTTTTTGAATATGTATAATAAACTGTCTATTAAAGTAAACATTGTATGCTGTTAGTGTTTATTTAAAGTAAATTTGAACTATTAGCAAAGAAAATGTAGTAAAAAGCTTGGAACTAGATGTTTACAACCATTAAAAAAATGTATTACTCCTTCACGCCATAACTTTTATTGACCTGGTATTAGATTATTGCAGGACAAAAGAATCAGCCTTTATCTTGATGATAGCATTAGTGTGGAATATGTTAACTCCTCATGAAATGGGACCCAAATTATTATTGATATTTGGACTTCAAAAAAGTCAATGTATTTTTTATGAAAACAACAAATGATTCTTGAAGGTAGTTAATAAACCCATGTTATTAAAAAAAATTAACAAACTCCGCAGCGAAGCAGGGAAATCCAGCTCTAGTGGATGTCTTAGATTTGATTGATGTTGGGTTTAAAGACAAATAATACTCTCAATTTTGCGATATTTTAACACCTCTTTGGGTTATTCTTGAGCCAACTGTCTAGAAGCTTAGAAATATGTTGAATCATCTGATCTAATGATGTTGAATCATTTCTCGTCAATCGCAATAGTGAGCGTTTCATACTACGGTCCCTAAAAGTTTCAAACCTAGACTTTCGATCGAGAGTGTACTGAGCTGCAACGACTAATAAACTTCATAAAAAATTTGGAAATAAAAAATAAAATTAAAAAAAATATATGGAAGGACTCATAAAAAAAGGAAAAGTAACAGATCTAGAAAGTATCAAGAGTGAAAGTATTTCAAATACTATCTTTAAAAAAAATAAAACGCAACAATGAACCACAGATTCAGATCATAGATTTTATAGACAAAAGTATAAGAACCACTAAAACCACTGGAATAGACAAAACCAATAAAACTTTTATACTTTAACCAAACTGTTACAGTGAAAAACAAAGCACAAAGGGTAAAGCACTCTAGGTCATAATGTTTCTTTAGCAAGAGAAAATAAAAAAGATAGATTTTCTAATGAGATAAAACAAGCGAGCTGTGACAATTTGCAACATTATGGCTTGGTTTCGTATTTATCTTGCTGCGGTCAACTTAGATAGTGAATCTAAAACCTTGTTAGTTTCCTTTAAACTTTATTATGTTCAGATGGTTTTGTTAGTTTTCAAATAAAATAAAACATATTGTCTTTGAAAATCATATCTAGACTGAATCTTGTAGGAGTACATATGGAATTTTGTACTTTTATGTATAAAACTATTATAGACTAAAGGTAACTTCACATTACTTACTCCCATACGTAGCTTATTGATTTCATTTACAGAAATCCATTTTCGTGCTTATACAGAAACACTCTACTTTTTTCTAAAGACAAACTTTTTTTAATGATAAATTTCTTGCTCGCCTATTTATATATATGCCTTCACCCCAGCTATCACCTGCTTTCCTCAATAAGCAACACATTCGAATCACAATGATCACATCAAGATCATGAGACATAATCCTACTGAGGATCATAACAAGACAACGAGACATGATCTTACTGATAATCACGTCAAGATCATGAGACATGATCCTACTGATAATCACATCAAGTGGATAGTAGGCTGAAGTAGCCGGATTAACATAACTGTCCTGTGTTAACCTAATGGTGCCTTGAACGGGAGATAAAGAAAGAGAGAGAGTAAAAAAAAAGAAATGCCTGCTTTCGGAGTACGAGACTAAATTAGAATGCGAGTACACTTTGGGTGTACCCCCTAAAGTAGTTCGTCTACCAGAAAAACCAAAAATAAAATGAGCATGAACCATGAATGGACTATATAGTAACTATAATTTTTTTCTAAGGCCTTTATTCCTTTTAAATGTAAACAATATTCAGAGTTTGCTCGAAAGTTCATAGGACTACAACGCTTCATGCATTTATATCTTGATTGTACTGCATAACTATAATCAAGATGTTAAGGCGGAAATACACATGCTAGTTACTCGCACAAAAACATACGAGTAGCTCGCAGAGGAGAGCTACTGGCATGTGTATACATCAAATAGCATGCGAGTAAATCGCATGACGTTTGATTTTGGTCTTGCCAGTGGCACAAGTCAAGGGGTGGGGGAACTGATAAGGCACGTGTAAACAGACCTGCCAGTGCAAGTTTGCTAGTAGCTAGCACGAGTCTCCCTCAGCCCTTCAGTCTTCAGTTGCGTTCGTTCCTTTCTTGAGTTGTGGCTATCTGACAACAACTCATCTTCTTTCTACGGAAGCATTCGCAATTGATTCATAAAATTATTGACGTCCCCGAACCTCTTTTCATTTAGTAAGCACTGACTCGCTCCATGTACCTAATTCCCTTCTAGCTATCCAAACTTTTACTCTTTGTGTCTTTTTATTATTTTTAAATGTTTAAAAACACAGTTCTTTACAAGTAACAGAACAATCTAGTTAATTAATACATTCATAATGTACATTGAAACACAATTAGTAAAACTATCAAAATTAATTAAATTAGATACAATTATTTCATAATTTATTCCGGCTAAGAGAAGGCAAGAAACGTGTGCCTGTTTCAAAACTAGAACTGTGACTGAAATGTGTATTGTCATGTGCTAGTAGCTCGCACAAGACCGATTATCCGGATGATACTGTTTCACTACCAAATGTACACAGCGTCTGCAGCATGCCAGCTACTGACGTGCTAGTAACTCGCCACTGGCATGCTTTTTTACTAGCATGTGTATTTCCGCCTTTATGATAAGTGATATGGTTATCATAGTGCTTATATGGCAGCATAACAAAATGGTAGTACTAGGCGTTGAGAACTACTTCCGATATTAAAAACCGGTCTCTCCTTATAAAAATATTGATTGATATTAATATATTGATTGCATTTTCACATGAGACCTTTAAGTTTCCGAATTCAAAAAGTCCTTGATAAAAATTTGTTTCTGCCATATATCAGATATCGGTCTGTATTTCAACATATTTGCAAACAAGCATATATCATTTTAAAAACTATTCGTCTGATTTTATTGAAGTTCGGATGGGAGGTCATAATTAGTCCACTGTTCGTCCCATATTAAATTAAATCTTCTGCGCATATTATATAAACTACACTTTCAAGTCCCATTGAGGTGACATTTTTTTATGGATTTTTTTAGCTCACATCCTAAGATTTGAAACGTTATAATTTTGGAATCTATCTGATAATAGTTTATTTTACACTTATGTGATCATGAACACATACCACATACGTCCAATGATTACATCTAATCGAGGAAGCTATTCGCCACACAAATTGGCAGATGGTTTCTTTTCTTGTATTTTAAATAGTTTCGGTGGTTTTGCAAGTGGTATTTTGCTGTTTAGGAAACAGCTGTATGGTGTTCTAGCCAGTTGACTATAACAAGGTTAAACTGTACATCGTCAGTACAGTGTTGGACCAACCAACCATTGTCCCTCCAAGCTAGCTGAAGATTCTAATCAGACTGTGAGATGAAGGTGCGCGGGTGTTGCTCCATACCTCCTCCTTTTTTAGATAACTATCCTCCCGCTTCAAGGCAACTCTTTTCATCCTCACCGCTATATTACCTCCTTTGAAAACAAACCAACAACTCATCTAAAAAAAAATAACAAACTACGCAAACTACTCGTATACTATATCTTCTTTTCAAACACAAATAAGAACCTTTTTATTCTTTGAACAAGAAGTGCGAATATGAATAAGCTATAAGTAAGAAACACAGGACTTAGAATCTCACTATGAAGCAATTAGGACTAAAAAGTAACAATTTTATGTTTTCATCTAAGGAACATTCTATGTTAAGATCTTGACGAACTAAATATTTATCATCAAAGACGGCAAGACTCAGATGTATAATAACTATCAATATGATCATTATCTACTACTGATACTCACGATCAAATTGGTAACTAATGATATATTCAACAAATCGATATGGATATGGAACATGCTAATAAATATATAAAGAAAAAAAAGAGGTTATAAAGGCTCAAAACGCGATTGCTTATATGTAATTAATGTAAAAATGTGGTGATAATATTGTTGTTTCTTTTTACTAACCTATCAAGACATAGTTAAAACGATCAATATGAGACTAACAGTGGACTAACATTGAACAAAATCGAACACGTATTTATCAAAATATGGGCGTTCGGCAAAAGTTATGACGGGACGACAAACAAGGGACTAAACTTTTTTTTGTGTGCGTCAAAATTGCATTTCAGATGAGGAATCCTAGATTTGGTTCTTTAGAAAAATAACATTGCTTCCGTTGCCATCGGTAAGCTCGGAAGCAAAAATATATCTCTAATCTTTTCAAAAAGATTACTTTAAAATTTTTTTGGCAAAGAATTAAAAAAAATATATATTAGCGTGTTTTAACTGCGTGTTTTAAACCTTCTTTTTTAGCATGAGCAAAAAGTGCATTCCTTTTTAGTATATGAGTAAAAAGTAACTTAAGTGAAAGAAAGACACAAAAAAATCTGTTGTCATTTACTATGTATTAAGGAATAAAAATTCTATATAATAACTCAATCTTAAAGATGTTCAAACTTCTATACAGGAGATATTATTCACGCATGACTCTTTAACGAAGCTTGCGTACCATGTTATAGAGAACAAGAGAATTTTTAAAGAAGATTGGATAACGGATATGGTTAAAGGCGAGAGATTTTCTCCTTCAGCATCAGTAAAATTTTATCGGTCGATCTCCTTTGTACAGTTTGTGTCACTTGCCATCATAGACTTGTATGTAAAAAAAGTAAGCTTTAAATTAAGTAGATCTATCGTCACAATTTTATAAATTATCTACGTTGTGAAAAGCGTTTCAAATTGGTTTTAAACTATGGTTCTACCATAGTTTAAAATAGTTACCTCATATCTCAAAATATATACGTGTACATTCTTATCTGAGTTACGGAAAAAAAGAAATTTCGTCCTAGCTTTTAAATTAAGTTATTTCACCCTTACTGTGTAGACGATTGCAATCTTATCTATGCTCTAAAAGAAAAAATGTATGGAAAATTTGAAATAAAGGTAGATCTACCCTTATTATATGTAGACGACTATAATCTTATCTACGTTCTAAAAGAAGCTCATCATATTGTCTATTAAATGAAGGTCGATATAGACCTATAATCTTTTCTACATTCCAAAAAAGCTTATCACATTGTCTATAAATAAAGATAGATCTACCCTTATTATGTAGACGACTATTATCTTATCTACATTATATAAAATAAGATTATCAAACTGTCTAATTAATAAATGTAGATCTGTCCTTATAATGTAGTTGTGAATATTGTTATCTTTATTATCTTTGTATAATAATCATATTGGCATTTATATTGAGGTAGGTTTAATCTTAGACTGTAGATGAGTATATTCTTATCTATGTTTGAATCAAAGATTTTCATATTAGTTTTTATATTGGAAGACCTCATTATGTAGACGATTATAATCTTATCTACTTTATATAAATAGCTTTTCATATTGGAAATTAAGATAGGCTTATAACTATAATTTAAATGTGAACATTCTAATCTACGTTATATATGACATATAAAAGAGGTTTTAGTAATGGTATTCAAATTTAAGAGAAAAGACTCTTAGACTTAGAATGGATATGTATGTACATTCTTATCTATGTTTTTAAACACAATGTGTAGATTAGAACATTCTATTTTAAATTTGAGAATATCATATTCATATTGGCACATCATATTCATATTGGCATATCATATTCATATTGGCATATGTATTCATATTTAAGGTAGAAATACCCTCACAATATGTATTATAGAACATTCTTATCTACGTTTTATAAGTAAGCATATATATCTATATATATATATNTATATATATATATATATATCTACATCATAAAATTAGCGTTTTGTCTTTTAATTAAATACATAGTAACTTAAATAACATTTAGCTATTATTCCTACATTCCTACATTAGAAAAGAAAAGTGAATTTATTTTATAAAGATATAGTTTGTTTACAAAATCCACTTGTAATAATTCAATAAAAGAAGTCTATTTATATTTATTTATAATCGAATATCTTAAACATTTTCTATAATTCATCAATATTAAAAATGTATTAGAAAATTCAAAAATCATTTATAATTAGCTTTTTGTAAGAATATAAGACTTGCTATAGTTTCTAATTAAAATTCATATTGGATCATAATTTTACATTACATCACAAAATATGTAATACATCATCTGAAGATGTAAATTTTAAAGGTTCTTACTTAAAAACTAATTAAAGACTAATTATATAAAAGAATGTAATCATTAAAACAAAAATTAATAAATAATAAAAAAAACATCAAGGTTTCATTATCACTATTAAATTTTTTTTTTTTATCAAAAGAACAAAGCACCTCGGCTTACACCAGGTTTTAAGAGAGGGGCGATAAAAAAAGTTTAAAAAAAAATAAAAATTACGCAAAGACTCACTCTAAAAGGTGTAGAAAGAACGAAAAAATAAAACTCCCGTGAGCGTTATTCTCATAGGATCGTAAAGCAAGACATTCCCACAGATTTAAGAAGTAAGCAACAAAAAATTCGCATCGTTTCAACCAATAATGAATAAAAGAAATAAAGAAAGAAAAAAAAAAAAATCTCCCAGGATAAAGCGCTATAAAGCTGCTGAAATAGTGAACGCCCATTTGCATCTTATATTAAAACTTTTGGTTAAGTTGTGTGCGACTATATTTTATTTTTTAACTGTTAATAACTTCTCAATTAATTATACATATTAATTTTTATTGGTGTGATAATAATGATGTAGCGGAAAAAGGCATAGTGATAAAACAAACGTATTAATTAAAAATAATAGAATTCAAGATCGAGAAATTAAAAATGATGATTTCTATAACTTTTTACATTATTGTTAATTTTTGGAGGAATAATACCGGAATAGGTTTAAATGATTTTATAATGGTTGCTGACAAAATTGGAGGTCATTGTAAACTAAAAAGAGATTGTTAATGTCTTTTATGAATGAATTAAGTTTTAGATAAGATGGTCACTTTCGGCTATTAACGTTAAAATAAAGGAAGAAGAAATTAGATAGTAATATTATCTAAATAGATTGCTTTAACACCAGAAGGCAAAAACGGATGTTGGACAAAAATTTGACGATTAGTTTATGTAGTTGACCTGCCTTTAGGGAGATTCTACTAATTAAACATCTTAACGATTATATTTATTAAACTGCCTATAAGGAGATTATACTTATTGAATCCACTTTAGGAAGATTATATACATAAGAGATGGTTCAATAAGTATATTATACTTATTAAACCATCTTGAGGGAATAATAAAACAGTCTCTCAACGTAAATTTCAACTTTTTTTTTTAGCAAATGCAGCTTTCAGCCTTCATAAGGCCATCATCAGTGCATAAGAACAAACAGTAGGTGATGAACCAGGTAATAATAACAAAACTTAAATTAAAATAAAAAACAAAATTGATAAAAACCCATTAAGGTGAGTGATGGTTAATTAATAAAACAAGTAAAACATATATTACTTGTTACTTATGTTATGTTACTTATTTTTATTAATTGTTAACCACTCACCTTGATGGGGTTTTATTTTAATTTGTTTAAGTTTGTCTATTATTATCTGGTTTATCTCCTAGAGTTTGTTCTTAAGCACTGATGATGACCTTATGAATGCTGAAAGCTGTATTGGATTATAAAAAGTTTAAATTTATGTGGAGATACAGTTTTATTATTCCTTGAGATGACCTCCATAGACGCTCCCAGATTTAACATCTTCAGGGAGATTATACTTATTGAACCATCTTCAACAAGATTATATTTAGTGAACCATTTTCAAGAAGATTATGATTATTGGAACGTCTTCAGGGAGATTATACACATTGCATCTAATCCAGGGAGATTATACTCATTAAACATTCTTCAGGATGATTGCACTTATTGAACCACCAACCACCGTCTTTAGGTCGGAATCAACTTAGTGGCGTGAACTCACAAAACTATTAACATAGTGCTTTTGTAAGCAACATTGTAAAATTAAAACAATCATAAAACAATCATAAAACACCCATAAGCAATTGCTTTTCATGTTCTAAAGAAGAACAATAGAACATAGTGTTTTTAAGAAAACAATAATCATAAAAGGATCATTTAAAGGTAGAGCTCATCTAATGCTTGAAGGTGATAATTCCTTATGATTGTGTGACATCATTGGATTTAATCCATTAATTTCATCATCTTAGAATCATTTAAAATATATATATATATATATATATATATAATTAGTGTTGTGAAATATGAACTTATATATACCTTGTATGAAAATAATTGTTAGTAGCCAGGAACTGAATTGACTATAATGTTTTAACTGTTTGAAAATAACTGTCCTTGGCTTTTTTTAAAGAGCGGAGATATGCCGCAATCCTTCTTCTACAACTATGTGAGACTTGGAGTCAATGTTAGACGACTTTACGGTCAAGGGCTTTCAACTTGAACAAAGTATTTCCGAGATCCGGCTCGACTAAGGGGCTTTACGCGGACTTCGCCCACACTCCTTTGTAAAAAGTATCGTATTACAAATTAGATAATGTAAAGCCTACGGAGATGTAAAATTAGACCTTTCTAACGGGATTTTGAGGAATTTAACTCATAGTGAATATAACTCAAAAATAATAAAATTTATAATATTGTCATAAAACGTCTGACAATTACTGTTTGGAATAGCATTCTCTTGTCATATCACTGAGTCACATGAGTATAAATAAAAGTTAACATTAGATTCAAAGTGTGAGTATTTCAAGAAAATCGGTTGATGTGCGTGAGGAAGTGCGAAAGGAAGCAATGTGTGAGGGGAAGTAAGGATAGAAGTAATATTGTAATACACTAATAACAAATCACATATAATAGGTGACATGAGGTCAACGATCACTTGTTCTGCAATAATCTAATTTTGTAATGAACGAGACGTAAAATATGAAGCTAATAATACAAAATTAACAGACACAGACACAAGACCAAATAATGCTCCTTGAAGAAAAGTCTGCCAATTAGTGTGGCACATGAGTTTTTGAAAGAGCTTTTGTTTAGACCTGATTCGATTTCCAGCAGAGTCAAATTTATTTTTATTGAATATTAAATGTGTGTAGAAAGCGATAAAATTAATATGGGACTATCTTTGGGGTAAATTTGACATACCATTTCAAATTTTATTATAATCGAACAAGAATTTTGTTCAAAATATTGGATTTTACTAAAATATTGATAAACTGACGGACGGAAGACAACAAAATATTCCCTGACGTATGAAACACATTTTGAATTTGTAGACTAATAAAATATGTCTTCAGAATGATTCTTCAGTTTCCACTGATTCATGTTCGGGAGGAAAAACCACAATAGTTTTTCAACAATAGGTTTCAAAACTCTAGTGGTCGAAACAGTCATGAATAATAACATTAGCTATAGAGGGGAATTTTATGAATATTATTTTGTCGAAAAACTTTATTTCTTTAAAAGTAATTTACCGTTTTATCTTTGCGCTTAGTTACAAGCTGATTTATGTCAAATATTAATTATTTTAATTTAAAATAAATTATACGTTAGAAACAGTATAACCAAGTAAAAATATTTTTTTCATTTTAATATTTTATGAGAAAGTAGTTTTTAACTAGTCAAGACAAAATGTTATTTTAGAGTATTAAGAAACGCTTTAAGATTTATCATTCAAGGTTAAAATTATTGGTAAAACTGGAGGCGTGAAAGTAACTATAGCGCCTCAAGCTTGCCTGTATTTTAGACTACAATGTACAACAAAAGATTTCCTAAGACCACAAAATAATAAGTCAACAAAATTCCTGCAAATAATATAAAAAGAATTGGGGAAGGTAAGAAGTTAGCTTACTTGTAACATGACATTGAGAACCAAACACAAACAATACATTATAATGAGTTCGAATCCTAGAGAGAAGAGATCTTTTTACAGTGGTAAATCCCGCATAGAATAGATATCATGAAGTCGAGGATCACTTGTTCGGTAATAATCTATTTTTGTGTTGAACGATGTACCTAATAATAAAATAAAAAACAGACAGACACGAGGACAAAAATGTTCCCTGATCTCTGAAACACACATTTGTGTTTATAATTGTTCTTATTTATTACTCTGGTTACTTTTATCAAAATTTTTTTATAATAATAATTTTCTATGCGGGTAATTCAACCCCGAAACTCACTAAGCACCATTTACAACCATCTGTTTTAAATAAACCGACTGCCTAATAAGTGTGGCACATATTAAGAGGCACCTTCCTTACTTGCTGCCATAGGTTGAATGGTTTCATGAGTATAAAATAAAGTATGATGAAATAGATTTTAAAATATAGACGTATTTAAAATTTTAAGAAGTCAGAATTCAAAAACTTCACATAACGTAAAAAGTATATGTGAACCCTTGAAAGTATGGTTGTTTAAACCTGTTTCGATTACCACTAGGGTCTATGACCTTATGAATGCTGAAAGCTGTATTGGATTATAAAAAGTTTAAATTTATGTGGAGATACAGTTTTATTATTCCTTGAGATGACCTCCATAGCATCAGTAAAATTTTATCGGTGCTTTTTTACTAGCATGTGTATTTCCGCCTTTATGATAAGTGATATGGTTATCATAGTGCTTATATGGCAGCATAACAAAATGGTAGTACTAGGCGTTGAGAACTACTTCCGATATTAAAAACCGGTCTCTCCTTATAAAAATATTGATTGATATNTTTTTTTTTTTTAATTTAATAAATTCTAATATTGCTTCATTGTGAAGTTATATGGTAGTTTTGAAAAACGATAAAATAAATCCTTTTTAAACATCAGGGAACAGTTTAGGTCCGTGTCTTGGTTTTTGCGAACCAATATAATGTTGTAAAAACTACTTTTCACGATTTTTATGAAATTTCGGTGGCAGGTCCATAAGTAGCCTATTATTGGTCCCATATAAGTTTCAACTTTACCCCATGCACACAAACATATCATTTATATTCCCCTATATCTTTAAAAGTACGGATATATTCTTTATTTACTTTTTTTTACGCGTTAAAGACTTACAGCATCATGGATAAATATATATATAGGGTCTAGGTTCCTTTTAAAGATGCATGAGCTTTAAACGATTCTATTGGTCCCCCATGTTGAATGCAACTTCAGAAAAAAATGCTCTACTCTACCCCTGTTCCAAAATAAAAAATATAACATGGCAACACTGATTTTCCCTTTTTATAACCCCAAAACTACCTCCACGTTTGTTGTTTCCCGCCTTCGATTGTGCCAACTCTAATCTTATAGACTTTAGTGATATAATTTGGTAGGTTATGTAATGAGGGTTCGTTATAATAGTATTTAATTAAACAATTAAAATGATACTTGTCTTTGAATAAATTGGGTCTAACAGTTTATTTTTACTTTCTCGACATATTTGTAGTAAATATAAAAAGAAAATTTTATAATGGCAAAAGAAAAAATCTAATTTATGATTTTAATGGATTTACAGGTTTTAAGATCTCCTCATTAAAAAAAATAATAATAATTTTTAATTTCTTGCCTGTAGTTTACGCTGACAAAAAAAGTAGAGCCTAAAATACTGGTCCGATTTTGATTAGACCGATTTCTTGTAGCATTACATGCTTTAATAAAATTATACGCTGAGGCGAAATCGATAATACAATTTTATTTCTAAATTTAGGTTCTCTATAAACCAAAAACTCTAAAAGAAAGTATTTTTAAATAATTATGCCGACGATTTTAATTAAAAAAATATAAATCGTAGTCCATTTATACAAATTGAACCAATTATGTTGTTTTATCCGGGATAAATATAGCTTCGAAAATAATAATTTTTACCCAAATCTCTACTTACTATTAATAATGAAAATTGACAACGAAATTAAAACAATTTTCTGATTACACTTTTAAATATACACACTTTTAAATATATTAAATAATCAAATAATTAGATATAATCGAATATTATTTAAAAGTTGTTTTCCAAAAATATTAAATTATATTATATTTACTGATTTTAAGAATAATTTAGGATTTTTTTTTTAATAGAGTTTAATTACTCTATCGTTAATTAACTTTTTAAAATAACCCACAGAGAAGAATATTACGAAGAGAAAAAGAGCTCTGAAAGAGGATTTAATTTTTCAAAGTTACGTAAATCTCTTGTTCTCTGTCTACACGCGAGAAAGGATTGCAATCAGAGGAACACTACGCTTGAGTAATTTCTTTCTTAAAATGGCTTTTTATTTACGTTCTTTTTTTTTAATAATGAAGCTGAAAAAACCGATTCGGTTTAGACGCAACGCTCTGTACTCACAGAGCAAAGATTTTATTCATTATAACTAATATAATACAGTAAGTGTTGTGAATCGAACGCAATCTTATCTTGTTTGAATATTATATTCAATAATACCCAAGGACGGAGTCAGGAATGTGCTTGAGTTAGAATGTTCAAAGAATTTTTTTTTCAGAATGTGAAAGGCAAACTATTGTAGGAGGACGTCGAGCTTAACAAAATGACAAATCTCAATAAAGCATTTGGAATTTTAACAAAACGAGAAATATTATTATCATTTTATATTAATATTTTATTTTAACGAGGTTTGGTTTTTATATAGATGTGTCCTTGGCGTCTTGTCTAAGAAAAGACTTCCAAGTCAAAATATTAAAATCTAATCATAGATACAAAAATCATCAAACTACTGAGCCGATTTCGATTAAAAAAAAAAATGAAATTTGGCATACATGTTCCGTTCATAAAAATTCCCCGGGTTCACGGTTCCTAAGAAGTATAATTCAATTTTACCTCAAGAAAAAAATAAAAACAACACAATTCAGTACGTAACAAGAACTTTTCAACGATATATACAATTTTAAGTTCCGTGTACCTTATAAATTTGTATCCCAGTATCCTTGGTAACCAAAATTATATTTTAAAAAAAAATCACCCAAAAATGCTTTAAATTGTCTAATAAAGGCAAATAAACCACTAAAAAAAATATACAAATTATAACCACTTTAACCTGCAACAAAAAGTCAAATCGGTCTAAAAGTACGTGTACCAACTTTTTAAAAAATAAAGCAATGACATCATCACTAATTATAAATTGTTAAATGATACATGACTTAATATTTAAAGCCAAACAAAAGTGGTCACGTGAACGGCAATCGGGAATAAGTTTACTCTCACATTCTCAGCAAATAGGACGAATTAACAATGTAACAAGTACTCAATTTATAGAGCACTAGTGTGAAATTGTAGTGAGGTCAATAATTGCAGATTCTATGAGAGATCAAAGTCAATTCCAAAAGAATGTAACTCCATTTAAGGTTCAAACGATAGAGATACGGCAAAAAGTCATATGATCTAACATGTAGATTGTAGATTTTTAAAAATCAGTACATGTTAGTGCAATTACTGTTAGGTGTGACCGTTGTTAATTTCTTAAGGGGGGTTAAAATGAAAATTTTCTACGTATTGGAATTTTACTGATGTTTATACGACAAAAGCTACCAGACAGGAAATTCAGAAGGGCTAGAATTTCAATTTTTTAGTCCACACAGGGGGTTAAAATAAATGTAATTTTAATTCACAAAACTATAACTTGCGCCATAAATGATCTTAGCCTAAAATGCCCAAAATAATTTTAGAAACAAAAAAAATTGCTCGTTCTAATTGCTAAGGATATTCAAACTTATTTTAATTTATTTTTTTTTCAAAAACGTATTCACAATACTTGTACATTAACACACAATCTTTATTTCAATAATTATTCTACCTTTATTATTTTTCCACTTAATTTCGTATGACCATTTTTTTTATTGATAGCCAAACATCCTGACTTTTTATTGAAAGTTAAACATCCTTGTTTACAACAAGAAATTGCGCTAATAATATTGATTCATTTTTTAAAACCAATTATTTTTCTCTCCAAAATATATTTCGATTATAATTAAAAAAACAAAAAATCCTCAACTTTGATGANGGTAGTCTTTCACCAATTTGATTTAACAAATTTAAAACAAAAGATTGCACAACATTTTTCAATAATGAAAACAACAATAACACCATTACAAAAAATAAAAAAAAATGTATAATGTATATATGTGTGTATGTGTGTGTATGTTTGTATATATATATATATATATATGCATATGTATAGATATGTAAGAATACATTTATTCTCTCTCTGCAGGTGAATGAACGTCCTCCAAGCGTCCTTTACGAGAAAACACTACGGTTTTACGCTTGGCTGCCTTTTAATTAGGATGCGGTTTTTTGTACACAACCCGTTAGATATATTTTCGTAATTATAAAAAAAAGAAAGACATAATATTATGTGGAAAAAATATATACTTTGTTTCTACTAAAACAATGTTATTTTGTTTTTATTATATTGGGAATTGTATAATGGATGCTGAATAAGTAATGTAATGGATAATTGAAAATTTAATATTTAAGGATAACTGATGCATTTATGAGGATTTAAATCATTGATTATATTCTAATTCTACGCTCATATTAATCTTGAATGTGTCTTGCTTTATTAATGTTGAGTGCATATCTAGTTTCTAATTTAGTATGTTATATTCCACCTTAATAAATTCCGACTGATAACTACATACAATTGTAAAACGAAAATCACACATTTATTGATGCTATCTTTAACAATGTCATTAAATCACACCATAAACATAATCGAACACAGATATGAAATATGTATGGAATTTTGATGTGATTCTAAAGGGACTGATAATTCCGATGGAAATACGATCAAAATTTATTTGACCTAAGGTGTAGATCTTTCAATATCAGTACTCGTGAAAAAGTAAATGTGAAATCAAGTGAAAATCATTTTTAATAACTGCTATCGTAAATCAGCCATAAATACAAGATAACTTTTAAAATGTTTATAACATTAATAATAATTAAAAATGAACTTACAATAGCTGATTTGTAATATGAAATAAGTGAAATAAAAAACATTTAGTGAAAATAAAACATTGAATATGTTTAAAATAAATTTTTGTTTTAGAATAGTTTAGTGTATTATTTTATAGTGTATTTATTTTCTGAAGACAATTAATTAAAATTAAAAATGTAAATTCTGAGTTCAAGAGAAAATAAATGTAAAACTATAGAAGGCTACTACTCTTAGTAAAAACTTAGGTAAATGCGAAATGTTATATTAATAATAACATTAAAAGTGCACATGCATTAAAAGTAATCAACGAGAAATTTTTGAGGGGGGTTTCACAATAGTGAAAACCCCATGAAAATTGTACTAACAGTCCTCAATTTAAAAGGAAAAGAATTTGGAGCACTATCGTTTCTTTTGTTAAAGAAAAAACACAAAAAGCTCAAATTTCTCTTTAAAGTTTTTCAAATAAATAAGTAACTAAACTATAAATACTTAATTAGTTTCACGAGTAATTTAAAACAGCAACAAAACGGTTTTATTTCGAATAATATTATTTCAAGACTTTTTTGAAAACACATAATTAATCATTTCAAAGTCATCTATAATTATATGAAAGTGTTTTTAAAATTGATAGGCATATTTAAGTTATCATTTTAAATCAGGGATGATGGCTTTAAGAAAAAAAATACGTGATGAAATGTCTTATCAGATTATGAAGAACGACGTATTCTGACAAATGGGCTCATCCATATTTCACTTTCAATGATAATAACATAAGTTATTAAAAAAAAAAAAAAAAAAATCCGCTTAGGATTGATGCCTTGTGTCGGGTCGTATTATGTAACACATTATGTTCATAAGCGTTCCTAATCCTTTAAACGTAGATATATTTTTGATAGTTAATCAATTTCCATTAACAGGTTTGAGTGATTGCTTATGAAACTTAGTTCGTTACAAGTGAAGAAAAGTTAGCCTACAGATCACCCCCATGCTAACTACAACCTTTTAACAAGTTGCTTCCCCTCGTATGTGCAAACGCAGTTTTTATGGTATCCCTCATCTTTTGACATCTTTCTCATTTGACCATTCATTCATTCATTCATGGGACCTGAGGAAGTCATGTTCAAGAAGAAAAAATGTGCTCATGTGTTAAGAGTTAGTAAAGGCGGAGATACACATGGCTGTAGCTTGAACAAAAACATGCCAGCTACTTGCACGTGGATATGTTAAATGGCATACCTGAAGCTGGCAAGCAAGCAGATAAAAACTTACAAATCCTTGGTATGCCAGTTACTGGCAAATGCCATCTTTTGGCATGCAAGCTACTTCCACAATTTGACGGCTTGTGTATCTCCGTCTTAATGTGTGCACAAGTTTTTTCTAAATCAATATCGTTAAACCCATAACAATGAATCCGTTTAAGTTATAGGTACCGTAAGGTTTGGGAAGCTTGAAAGCAAAAATAACTTTGATGAATTAATTGAAATTTAATAAGACTATATAAACACACAGACAAGTTAGAATTAAGGGTGAATTCACTCTTGTATTTTTTCTTGTTTTCACGGCAGTAACTACCTAAAGAAGCATTGTTACCCAATCGTCTTTTGTCTTTCTTGCACTCTCAAAGGAGAGGTTATCTTGTGGAATTGCACGCGGGGGCGTGTCTCCAACATTAGACGGGGAATAAAGTCCGAAACACAGTAATAAAGAAACTGCACTGCAGCTGGTGATCCTTTAAAAGTGTTAAAAGGTGAAGGACATAATGGAAAGTGTTCAGAATCTGTAGGATAAAAAATTATAGAGTTTGAAGTCTTAAGGCACCCCAACGGCACTCTGCTGGATTGAGCAAACGTTCTCGACTTCTCCATGGCCTTTAGCACTGGCCAACGGACAATCTAACCCCCTTTGTACTTCTAAACTACCAATAGTATAATATATATATATATATATATGTATGTNTTGAAGTCTTAAGGCACCCCAACGGCACTCTGCTGGATTGAGCAAACGTTCTCGACTTCTCCATGGCCTTTAGCACTGGCCAACGGACAATCTAACCCCCTTTGTACTTCTAAACTACCAATAGTATAATATATATATATATATATATTATAAGGCTTTCAGATCCTAGACTAGATGTAAACCCATATCTAGAAGTGACCTACGATTCTTTCTTCATACCTATTATACCAAATACAAGATTCATTATCCTTCAGGTAACTGCATTTCATTCCTTGATACTAATCGTACCTCACGCATTTGTATTATCAATCATCGCATTGGTATTTACAACTAGTTGTTTCAAAACGGGATTTTGTGTGAATTAGTCATGGAGATTACAACAAAATGAGCAATAATTTATCAGTGAATTGATTATGACAGTGTCTGTTAAAGTGAGTGAACTATTCTCAGTTTAATTATGATTTGATAAAAGTTTGAACAGTAATTGCCAACGTAATCGTAAATGTATTAAAGTTTAAAAAACAAAATGAAACCTGAAAATATAGAGCTAAAATTAATTTATCGATTCTTAACATGTAGGTGCGCCAAATTTCACGAAAAACAGTCCAGTAGTTTAGGCTCTATGACATATCAGTGTGTTTGCACTGATTACAGACAACCGAAATTTCTATGGACTCAAGGGACCTCAAAATTTACAAATCCATCTAAATCTAAAAATTTTCGCTTATTATCAATAAGAAGAAATAAAGTTTCTAAACTGTTTTAGTATTCAAAACCCCATAGAAACGGTGATGTCAAAACGTTTTAAGTTCAACAAAAATTTTGTTTTGTATTGAGAGTGCTTTAAAAAAAAAGCATGGAAACGGATGTTAAATTGAAAACAGAATTAAGACTTGCATAGTAGGTATGATGAGGAGAGATATTATAACCTGCCTTTACAGTAACTAGTCTGAGAGTTTATAGCTTTTAAATTGTTTTGAAAACTGTATCGGACTCTTCATGGAAACACTCTTGGTTTAAAACCAAAAAAAGTTTTGAAAACTCATGGAAACTTAGTATATGTAAAAATACGTACATGAGAAGGTAAAAAGTACAGACAAGCAAAGAATATCTAATAAGATATTTGTTTAGATTTAATTTACTAAGTAAAATCAATTATTTCCTTCTTTGGGAATAGTTAAATATAAATTTTAGTCTAAGTAGAAAGAGAAATGTTACAAAAACATACAATCTTGAGTTCAGAACATCAAATCCATTGACAAAGCCCAGAGTTAAATCCGTAGGATTATCATAAAGTTATGGCATCCCCAAAATCAAACCTGTTTTTTCAATCTCATCATCAAAAAACCGCAAAAACCAGTTAGTTTGAGACAGATCCGCGCTCTAGTTTTTTCGATTAGATAGGTATTAATTAGTTGATGTGGTTCCTCATTTTAAGATGTCTAGATTCCACTGCCCCAAATATAGTTTAAGTTCGTTAACATTGCTGTTTATTAACCTTTCTGCTTTCAATTTCGATGTATAATTACAATAAATATTTGTTAAATTTCATTACGTTGAAAACGGTAAGCTGAAGTAAGTATTTATTTACAGAGATGATTTTATTCTTTTCGTTTACCTTTTCATAGATACAAATGATAATTGAGGACAGTTCCCAATGTCTGTAGTAAGTTATACAGGTTCGATCTCATTTATGTAAGATTTTAAAATTGTGTAACTTTATCTTTTAATCACAAGTGTTTATCTTTTAATTTTATCAATAATTTGTGATGTAGGACACACCTCACACCTATACAAGTATATGTAATCTTAAATCATGAAAAAAAGTTCATGTTTCAAAATTCACATTTGGGAAGAAGATAAAAGGTATAACGGTTAAGTAAAATAATAAATAAGTTTTCATCTAATAATAAAAAAGAGTATTAAACAGTACGACAGTAAAAATGTAATATTGCAATGGAAACTAAAAGGGCAGTGAACTTGAAAATAAATAATCCTACGTAAGTTTATCAAAGTCAGTTGAGATCATAGTTTAATGATAAAGTTTTTTAAAAACCGCAAAAGATATAAATATCTATGTTAAGTGGTTATGAGATGCAGTCAGTGTTATACTAAAGGAGATTCTAGATTCAGACGTGACTAAGTAAAGATCTACGGGAATCCCATATACGGCTAAACAGAGACTCGATCTTAGGCAGTGGGCGAAAGACGAACTGCCCACACTTCTTTCTTAAAAAAAACTCTTTATGTTTAAAGACATTGGCCATGCTCAAATAATTTCAAAGTACATACAATTTTTTTTTATTATGTTGTTATAGCTTAGCTGTTCATACGTAATAATAAACTTATACCAATGTTTAAATATCTGACAATATCATAAAGGTAATTCGGAATCTACTATTAACTTCGGATTCTTTGGAAAATAATTTTTTTACACTTTACTTTAATAAATAGGTAGGAATATGAAATAGGACTTAATTATTAATTGCAACAATAAGCTAATATTTAAGAGGTTTTAATAACTGTTTTACAATCCAATCTTTCCTCTTCAGATATAGTTCAAGGTAAATGAGCATTGTGTAACATGAACCATTTTTTAACAATATGTATATATTTTGAGAAAAAATTTGTGGTTTTAAATTATAGGCTTCAGACTAAAGGCTCCCATACACGGTCAAAATGTTTGCGCAAATATTGACCGTATATGAAGCTGCTTCATGTTTAAACAACATTTTGACCGTGTATGGGGGCTGTTTGATGTTTGCGCAAATATTGACCGTATATGAAGCTGTTTCATGTTTAAACAACATTTTGACCGTGTATGGGGCTGTTTGATGTTTGCGCAAACATGATGTAACATCGAAGAATTAAAAAAGAGAAATAATTATAGATCAATAATTTAAAAAAAATAATAACAATTTACAAGTATATAGGACGTTTGGAATAATTCAAGACTATGTCACGTTTTATAAATTGTTTAAAATGTCATACTCCTAAAAAAAAAGGTATAATGATAGCGCATTGTATATTCTGTAAATGTTACTTTCAAAAACCAATGCAGTTCTATAAATACGAATATGTATTGTAATTTATAGTAGAATGGCTTTATATGAATTCCGAGAACAAATAGCCATTTGTTATTGCATTAAGAGTATGTGGCATCGTTGTTAAGTAATACTCATGTTTTCTATTGCTAAATGATTCTTTGCTATTTTTTTTATTCTCAATTTTTAAATTTTTGGTAGTTTTATTACTACGGAAAGATTAAATTTTAAATAATCCAAATTACAATTATCAATAACTACGGGAGACATACAGAGAAAAATACACCCACATGTAAGAGCACCTGTACGGTAAACAGAGGTCCCGTGGTTCGATTCCCGGTGCGGGGGTGTATTTTTCTCTGTATGTCTCCCGTAGTTATTGATAATTGTAATTTGGATTATTTATTTTTTTTGATAGAAATATTATAATGCTTGCTGAAGGCAAGTGTAACTCTATTTCGAATTTTGATGACTAGCGTGTTACTCCCCTATAATTTTAAAATATAAATGTTTTGACTAAATTACTATTAAGACAAATGGATATTTATTCCTATGTTCTTTGGGACAAAGGAAGCACTTCTGTTTTTATAAGGGAAGTATAAAAGTCTAAAGAAGAGCATTCCGTACACCTTCTTTAGATTGTTTCTCCCTTCTGTTTTTTTTATGAGGGGGTAGCAAAAGTCCGTAACAAGAAGTGTCAATTTATCAATCTTAGCATTTACTTATACTTATATAGATAAGGGGAATCCATTCTAAATTTTAGTTGATTACGTTTCTTTAGAGTCCGTAGTTTTAGGTAGTTTATTATTATTATTATTTTTTTTTTGTAAGGACAAGGTATATATAATGATACCATAACGATCATTATTTTCAATGAACAAATATCATATTCATTCTTCATCAGGAAAATAACCGCTAAAAATTGATCCAGTTATATTTACGGTAGTAATCGACAACTATACACAAAAGAATGCGGACATGAGAAAATATCTGCCTTAAAATTGGTTCAAATTGCTATTTGAAGGTTGTTCATTTTAACTACTACTGGATAATAATAACATAACATTTTTTAAATGAACGTCTTCAGTTTCAAAAGAGGAATGGACGTTTTATGATAGCTGTCAAGTATTTATCTCACACTATGAGAGACAAATTGAATGGACCATTAAAAAGTAATAATGCGTCAGGTGCCAAAATGTCTGAGAGAATGAATTAGACGAATTCTATTTCGCTTCTACTTACGTAATATAATAAGAGGGTCATAATGCTATAATTTAAAGCATGTTATGTAAGTGCGTATTCAAATTTTGTGTCTAAATTTATTTTAGTTGTTGAACGATAACCAAATTTAAATTCAATGGGGAGAATAAAAAACAAAAAAAAAACAAACACTTCAATCTGTTTGTATTGTAATCTACAGCATTGTTCTAGATTTTTTTTTGTACCAACCTGTTACGATATTTGTTGTTTTTTTTTAGCGTCAAAGGTGCGTTATGCAATTATGTTAAAAAGCCTTAAAGCTCAGAGAAAGTCATCCAACCCACACTAAAGTTCGAAGCGTGCTTAATTCGAAAGAGGCCATCTTTCGGAAATATTTCCAGGACGATATTCGATGATCTGAAGAGGTGTTGAAATAGAATAATTCATAAGATAAGAACAAAGTGTTCACGAGTTCTAAAAAGCGTTTCAATTCTTGGATCTGACCTTTTTTAAAACAGTTACAATATCTTTTATCTAGTACATCTTTATTCAGCATTTGATCCATATTTTTTATTAATATTCTAAATAAATTCCAAAACGACCTTGGATAAGATCAATTCCAACGAAGATTCTTTAGGTAGGTCGTAAGGTTTTATTTAAATTTAAATGGGTTATTTTTTTATTTATGAACTTTTCTGAACTTCGTGTCTATACTGACCCCTTTATGATGAATTACAATTTTTCCTTTTACATAGTAAAGGATCTTTTTCTTTCAAATTATTATGTTAGTAATTCCATCATTATCGTTTTTATGAACAAATTGGGCAACAATCTACTGTAAAACAAATAATATTTGCATATCAATCTTTAGTAATATTATTATTTTATTTAATAACGTTCGTTAAGTATCGATAAAACTGTCTGCCTTTATTTAGATAAGTTTTTATATTTATTTGGAGATCTACGAATCAAAACAAACATTTATTTTTTATTGGATGATCTATAAACAAACTATATAATCACACTTGAGAAGCCTAGATAATTTTTGTTATTTTGTAGTTGCTCTTGTTTTGATTTAAAAGAGAGGGATTATAATATATCTATCTACTTATTATCTATTAAAATTCAGATCTGGTATTTTAGCTGAAATATTCATGCTTTCCTTTTCTCATATCTTTTAAGTAAGCTTAACCTACGTTATTTATCTTTTAACAGATCTTTGTTTAACTTCACCTTTTATTTTATCTATTAATATAATTCACCAACTAATTATTTAAACAAAGAACGTTGATTAATTAAGAATCCATTAGTAATTATTCTCCTTAAATTATTTAATTACTTAGTCTGCTAAAAATTAAATTTAGTATTATTTATCAATTATTAGTTGAAACTGACCGAAAACTTATGCTCACAGATCTTTCTTCATTACCCTTTATCTTTTTTAACTATATTTATCTTCATTTATTTACTTCATTTACAGGGTGTTTGGTCGAAGATGTAACAAACGAAGAGGGCAGATTCTACCCATAATTTGCAACAAAAAACACTATATATACCATGGGTCAATTCTCAATAGTTTCACCACAATAATTTTTTTTGTTATTTTCCAAGGTACGTCCATTTTACTTTAAAAAATTGATTGCTGCACCTGAAATGTTAATGATAGAGCTGAAATAAAGGTACCGTTGGAAAGAGGAGAAAATTTTAGTTTAGAAAATGTCTATTTCAAATGCCTTAAAGGGGCAAAACATATGCATAAATTTCATTTTATTGTTAATTTTATAAAAACAATTAAAATTTATTTTTGTTTAAGCCTGTAATTATGCCAAAACGGCACGAGCTACAGTTTGCCAAATTTCAGTAAAACTTCTCCATTTATTCCCCTTTAAGTTAAGTACCCTAACACCATCAGTTGATATGCAATTTTTTTGAGCTATGATTGAGTTTTAGTTAAAAAACGACC
>KZ651122.1:781951-799887 GCA_001010745.2 Gerris buenoi
ATATTTATATTTTATTATTTATATTTATATTTATTTATATTGTAGCTCTTAAAAAAACAAAGCTTTCTGCGCATGTAAAAGAAAAGCCCAATGAGCGCAGAAGGTTAAAAATTATTTAAGGACCAACAATGGGTTAATTATGGCCTACCATCAAACTTTTATAAAAATCGGACCAGTAGTTTTTAAAATATTGGGTTCGCAAAATGTTGACGGATCCTCCATCCGGCGTAATAAACTAATTTGTTTTGATCGGTTATTAAAAGGAACAGTAAATAAATCATAAAATAAAAAATAAAACAACCATTCAGGCATTAAATTAACTTAAATACGTTGACCGTGACAAAAAACAAAATGAGGCGAATTGAACGTCAATTCAAGACAATAGCTTAGTTCAGTTCAACATCATTAGCGAATAAATTTAAAACAAATTCAGTCTTCGGATACGAAAATCTTGATCGTAAAATTCCAAACTTCCTCATAAGAAAAAAGAAAAAAAATCTAAAGGATTAAGATAACTTTTTGCAGTAGAAGCCTACGCACCAATATGATCGCACAACGCAAATCTTATTCTTTTATTGATAAAAACATGGCCATGTTATAGATTTTTTTTAAAAAAAAAAAGAAGAACAAATTGATAGTTCTGAAGATAAGGAAGGTTTTCAAGGTCCAGAGACCAACAATTTTGTTATCTGATGGAGTAAAAGTTTCCAATATCACATCGGAGATATTATAAAAGCGATGTCGCTTTAAAAGATCTCCCTCTTTGATGTTTTTTAACACTTCCGTGCTAAAAATTAAAACCTAATGACAGACTTAAAAATCTTATGTTAAAAGATAACAATCTTTTTAAACCTGAGTTGACTTTCTTAGGAATCTTATGGGCTCTTATAATTTATAGTATACATAGTTAATTTTCTTTCTGGATGAAGCAAATGATCATCTTATAAGATCAGATTTATTTTTGCGAAATATAATATGAGAATTATTTTAAATCACAAACGTAATTGAATTCATGTCTCTAAAAAGCCGGGTACATATGATCCGGTAGGCCCGACAGTTTAGACTGAACAGTCCCATTTAAGGCCTGATCATACACAAGTTCAGATAATAGGTCTTAAAACGGAATCAGTTCAGTCTAATATGTCTTCAGTGCAATAAGCAGATTACCTATGTGTATGTATCATTTATATTTTTCACGTTTGGTGAAATCCATTTTGGACCAAAGATATTCTCTATTAAAATGAATAAAAGGAAATTAAATAATCAAATAAACTCATGAACAGTCAAATTGCAGGTATGTTTATAAGGTGGCTTTCGTGACCAAAATATAGTGAACATAAGACAGGTGACAAGAGACAAAATACAGGCAACAAGAGTCAGAAGACAGCCGACAAGAGACAGAAAACAGGCCTCAAGAGACAGAAGACAGATGACAATAGACAGAAGACAGACGACAAGAGACAAAAGATAGGTGACAAGAGACAGAAGACAGGTGACAAGAGACAGAAGACAGACGACAAGAGACAGGAAACAGACGACAAGAGACAGAAGACAGACGACAAGAGACAGAAGACAGACGACAAGAGACAGAAGACAGACGACAAGAGACAGAAGACAGCCGACAAGAGACAGAAGACAGACGACAAGACAAAGCAGACAGACGACAAGAGACAGCAGACAGACGACAAGAGACAGCAGACAGACGACAAGAGACAAAAGATAGGTGACAAGAGACAGAAGATAGGTGACAAGAGACAGAAGACAGATGACAAGAGACAGAAGACAGATCAGAAGGCAGGCGACAAGAGACAAAAAAAGATGAACCGAGGCAGAACTCTTCACTGAACCGATCCATTACATTAATATTAATAACTAATATTGCTTTCACACCAAAAAGACACGGACTAATGCCTCGTCAGTAGAAAAGTATTGTCTCTTGCAGCTCGCCTTCTGTCCCCTATTTTTCAATGTGAAGCCTGTTCTAAGTTTCAAAAACAACATAGAATTTATATTAATCTGCATAATAATATAAACTCGTACTATTATTTTAACCAAGATCGGAAAATAAAACCAAATTTATCTGCGATATGTTTTTCGTAGTCTGGGGAAAGATGAAGTGTTTTATAGCCTTTGGGTGTGAACGAGGTGAGTTCACCATGATGTATATCTCATGATATAACATGTAATCGACGTGAAATCATAATCAGAAAAATATGTTTACCCCACTAGGCTTTAGGACTATTTGTTCTTATGACGCCATCTTTATAGCGATTTACAATATACCACCATTTTGTATTTGTAGAACTGAGGAAACTGGCTCATTAAAATAAAACACTGGATCCGGTGTGCGAACCATCATTCCTTACTAAGGCTTCGGAAAAAAAACTTTTATATTTTTTTATTTAAAAAATAAAAATACCTTCTTCGACCTTCTGATCATCTTTTGAGATCAGATTTATTTATGTGAAAATATAATACAAGAATTATAATAGATCACAAGTGTAAATTTAAAACTTCCTTATTAGATGTCAAATAGTAATATCGCATAGGTATTTATAATTCTTAAGCTTTTGATTTATTGGGGTTTAACTAATTATTTTTTTATTTATTTTAAACTCAATTGCAAGAAAATTTCAAAATGTATGCTTAATGCTAGAGGCAATTCAAAAGAGTACATTTTGATTAAATTATTTTAGTACATATTTGATTAAACAAATGAAGATTTAATACATCGTATAACAAAAGTAATAATGTATAAATACACAAGCAACGGAAAAAACTACTTTCAAAATTCAAACACTATAGATAAACTTATCGAAGCTCAGTTACTAACCAATATCCAATAATTTCCCTACGAATTTGGACATGCTCGAAAAAAAAAACTACCTATTATTAAAACAATCGAAAACTAGTAATAGTTATTGATAGCTTACTTTAAAACAGTCGAAAACTATCAATAGTTATTGATAGCTTACTTCTTAAACAATCGTGCACTATCAATGGTCATTTATAGTCGACTTCCAATCAACCTAAAATCGATCAATAGTAAATGATAGTTAAGGTATAAACAATTTAAAACTACCGTAAATTAGTTGGAACTGTCGATGTTTCTTAATCCCTTTACAACATACATCTAAAACTAGTCTATACGTTAAAAGAAACACTATTCTTATTTATGACTAAAATCAAATTAACTCTTATACTCTTTAAATTCAATTCGATTATGATAATAAATGCGTATAGTACCTATAACACAAACTTCAAACAAGTGAAAACAAACCTGATTTCATTATTTTCCCCGCGAAATTCAGAACAAATAAAACTATTTTAAAAATAATTCTGACATCATTCTTATCCTATTGGAATACATGATTTAGATAAGTACCCTAAATAAAACTACTTCAGATTGATTCATTCAGAAAAACAAACACCTAAACTAACATCACGTAAACAAATAAGTAAGTATGTATATACGATATTTATACATACATAAAGAAAGGATTTTTTTTTTGAAGAAGTGAAACTTAACGCTTGTAAAATAAAGTCCTTGATTTGATTTTTGACTCTGTATTTAGTACACGTTCTGTTTGTAAAGAAACATCGTTTTGAATCACTTTCCAACCAACCTAGTGCCTCGAAGATTTCACCTTGGAACTATTATTGCATTTTATACCACACAAGGATCTCATTTTCAATTCCGATCAAGGACTTCAGTGTTAAAAAAATAAATCACCATACCTTTAACTAGACTTAAACCAGTTTCGTTTCAATTGTTCGAAAATTACATTATCGAATTTCAATTCAAGCTGATGATGAATTGTAACGAAAAAAATACTATTATTCCAAACCAAAAAAAAAAAAAATCACTTTCTCGTACCTAATGTTTTATTTTTGAGTGAATGAATAACGTACACTGAATTTCATTCTATGATAATAAGAGAAATTCTATACCTGGAAAATTATAGTTTTTAATGAGTATTTTAAATTTTTTTAAATCATTAATTGCTTATTTTATTCCTCCCATGGAAATTGTTTTGCAGTTGTAGATATTTTGCAGTTGTAGATTGATATATTTCATTATATCAATCTTACAGAAATGGTTTACCAGTATCAAAAAACTGTTTATATTGATCATATTTGATCAACTGATATAAATCATTTTACAAATTGAGATAAAAAAAAGAAAAATCAATGATTTCATTCACGATTAGTTCCTACTAGTTTTTTTTTGTAAAGCCTCTTCCAGACTGCCGAACCGAACAAAGGAAACGAGCCAAGCATCGGTCTCTTCATATGCCCAATCTAAAGTGCGCAGGCGCACTTTAGATCTATAATTCCATACAATTGCAGATTAGGTCTGACCAGATACCTATTTATATAGAGGTGTGTTAGACACAAGGCTTATCACGAGACAAGCAATTTAGTCCAACAAACTCTAGAATGGAATCTACAAGGTATATCACCACACAATCAATTTAAACCGACAAACTCTCAGGTAGAATCTGCAAGGTTTCAAGGTTTTAAACGGAAAAGAACACCTAGACACAGTTAATTATCACCAAATGTATAGTCGCTCACCATCAACACCATTTTCTTCTACTAAGCATTCCAAACAATTATCCAAATCATTTCAATTATAGTGATTCTTAAAATTGTTTTTCCTATACTAAGAAACCTATTAACGATCAGCGTTTATTTATCTACAATGTAAATTTAAAAAAATAAACACCAAGCAAGAACAAAGAAGTTTTAGTTGTTTATAACCAAGAAAAAGGTTATAATACAGTCAATTCGCGTTACTAGCAATCAGAGCTCTGGTAAACTATCTGACTCTGAAACCTGCAATCAACCTGCAACTCAATCATCCTGCAACCACAATGGCCACTCCACTCTAGCTAATGTTCAATACTCGCGCCTATTTTCGGATCAGTATGCATTCTGGCGCTGGACGTACCCTTAGAAATGATAAACCTGGCCAGATGTAACAGCCAGTGGCGTAACTATGGGCCCGCACGGGCCCGCATTGTGGGCTGGTCCCCGGTTCTAGGGGGCCCCCTTAGAGGATAATAAAATCTTATTAGGTTTGAGCTTGGAATATTATACTTCCATAAGATTGTTAAGGGGCCCCCATTCAGCTCTGAAGGCTTTTATTTTATTTTTTATTTTGCTCGTCAATTTTATGGAGCCCGAAAAGCTCTTGCGGGGGCCCCAATGCCCTAGCTACGCCACTGGTAATAGCCTTGGCTAAGATTAGTCACCAGTGATCCTATTTTATTGATACCCAAGGACTAAAGGTAATAAGTCAAACAATAATGCCTTATGAAGTAAATGTGACGAAAATCTGTCCACACCAACCCATTATAAGAATGGGCAAGGCTTGAAACGAATGAAAAAGGATCTAGTTCTTCTAAAAGAAATAGATATTGGACAAAGTTGATTTGGTGGTGCCCCATATTGCTCTTACAACTAGGGCAGCTAAAGTTTTAATAAACTGGTAAATATGATTTTAAATCGTTAGAATAACGAGGGCTCGGCAATTTAAATTGCAACAATTAATCTTTTAGAATAAACTTTTCGTGTTAGGGTGTCAAAATTTCCGTGTTAGGTGTTTGATTACAGATAATAAACTAACATCAGCTAATAGCTGCAAGCTTCTTGTCTGAAACTACAGCTTTCTACTACTATGGAAAGGATAACTAACATGGAGAATTAACATCGTGACTTGAGGCGAAAAGCTTTAGGGTAATCACGACTACTAACATCATGTTTGACATAAGAGTTTTAGCGTAGTGATTGTAGAAGTCATAAATCCTAGTTCTAAATAAAGACTTAGTTTCCTATACTCATAAAGAGAATATCCAGGATATTGTTTCTGAAAAGCTTCAACCAAAATACTGATTTGAATTTAAAGTGTTTCCTTTAAAAACTAAAGTGGAAAGTTATTCCAGTATGAAAGTCTCACGAACATTTTTAATCTTTACAAAAACTATTTCCATTTCCGTTTGAAAGTGCCACTTGAACTCTTACGAAAAGAAAAACTGTTGAAGCTTGAAGAGTTATTAGATAATTATCAAAATAAAAATTATGAATGCTTAGCTTTCAGAATCAATAATCATTTTAAATCAAATACCGAGCACCTGTATCTACTTATATAAAAATGTAAATTATATACAAACAGTTCAGACTTCTTCAAACAGATGAAATTTATTCAAATCTCATTTCAAAATCAAAATATTTGATTTAAGACCTCCTAAAACATTAATATACCTCGACGATGAATCACATATTAAATGGACTCACTAAAGAAATTTTATATGAATGGATGTTATATTAGATAGAACAAATATTTTCTTAATGGGACTGTATATGGAAATGAGAATAGGTCATTGATACTCTTAAATTATAAAATGGATAAAAGTAATATTCTTTAGATGTTAGCACTGAATTACTCTTTTAAGTGTTTACAATTGAGAATGCAGAATAATAGGATAATGATTAGGGTATGGACAAATAATATCATTATAATATATCCACTAATGAGACATTGAAAAATAACAGTATTAAATTGTAAAAATAAAATTTATATCCTCAATTGATTTATTTCTTTTACTTTCTTACATATAATATAAACTATATATTATATTATGAAGAATGTATTGTGATAAAGCGAAAAAATAAGAGATTTTGACAGCTTTGCTCGTTTTAAGTCCCATGAAGATAAAAAAGGATATAAACGAATTTCCATCTGCTACTTGTGCAGGACATGGAACCTATTTCTGTTACTTTAACAATTTAAATTACTTTATTTTTTTTTAATTGAAAACCGGATCTAAAAAGAACGATTCACAGGTTAGTAATGAACGGGTCTTGAATGAACCATCATCAATTCATTTCAGCTCAGTTCATTTCATTAAATTTAAAAAACGTAGTCCATCTATAGTACAAACACTAAAAGAAGAATTGCTAAGGATTATCTCGTCTTATGTTAATATACTCTTAAATATTCACGATTTTAAAACCAATTTAAATGGAATGTTTAAAGTGGTGAATGCATGTAAAGATATTCCAAGAAGTATCTACACGAATTATTAATCTATGGTTTAAAATCTAGTCGAAATATAAACCAATTCACGTTTTTAAAACTACTATAAATTAATCCACAATACGCATCATCACGTATTATTAAATCATCCAAAAAGGCGAAATCGTATCTAAAACTTCTGGTTTGTGGTTCAACTATTACAATGAACATTATTCTTCATTTTATTTCATATTATAATTGTTTATGTCAAATTTTTATTTTTTTTCTAGTTCAATCAAGAATACATAGTAGATTACTCATATAGCTACAAATTATACATAAGAAAAATATAAATTGACCTTGCAATGAAAATTGTTTTTTTATTTGTTTTCATTTTTATTTTGATTTTTTTATACAATACGCAAAATTTTTTTTTTAAGAGGTCATGATCACCTCATTTAAAGTTTTATATTAACAGGTTTAATAATAATACAATTTAAAAAATATTTTTTTCTTTATACCTACGATATAAAGTATTTCTTCTTTTTAGAATTATAACTTCCCTTGTAAAGCAATGTTTTTCTCTATCAATCCTAGCTTGTTCTATTACGTCACGATCAAATACAATATTTGATTTATTTTAGGACGGAATGTCGGCTACTTTACATATTATTCGATAATACTTAATTTATTGAAAATAATTAATTGTGATGATAAAACTACTCAGAAGTTGGTATTGGATAAGTTCATTTCATAATCAACAAGAAATCGCACTGTACTAAAGTAAAAATTTACAAATATCTTTAATTGTTAAGGTGCCACAGCATACAGCTCATTTACCTACAAGAAAAAGCAATTTTATTTTATGAACTTTGTATAGTTAGAATTCAAACAATTTCTTTATTCGTCAGTGCTTTGTGGTTTCTACTTTCTCATATACGTAGTCTTTGTAAAGAGAAAAAGAATTTTGATGACGTGAAAATTAAATTTTAATGGATTTAAAGGTTTTTCTTAAGTGCAAATAGTATGTTTTAAAAAATCTGCATCCAGTTGTCTGTTGTCTGTTTTCTTCTGTTGTCTGTCGCTAGTCTTCTATGGTCTGTCTGTCGTTTGCCACCTGTTTCTGTTTTCTGTTCTTTGTCGACTGTTGTCTGTTATCTGTCGTGTTTTGTCTGTCGCTGTTGTTTGTTGTCGGAGAAAAAATTTGGAGACTATACTACATGACTGGTAGTCCATTTTATTACGAATCCAGCCATAAAAATAGTTTTCATTGAAAATATTAGTTCCAGAGAAAATAGCTATAATTGCAAAAGGGTCAGAGGTCAGGTCGAGTTTAATTCTCCACCAGGTAAGAATAAATAGGATTATAATAATTAAACCCAACCATGAAACTTTGAAAAAATGGATAACATGATATCAAGTAATTATGAATTCAAAATGAGAAACTTCTCATTACAAAACTCTCAAATTACTCTCAATTACTCTCAAAACAAAAATAGTTGTATAATCAATTTCAGGTTATAAAGTAGAAAAGTGAATATAGCTTAAACATTAACAAAGTACATTGCATAATATATTTGTCCACAACCAAGAAAGCAGTTGATTTAACTTGCGTTAAAGTGTTATACACAGTATTCACACAAAATTAAACAGTAACATTATTATTTTATTAGTTAAATCATATTTACATGCAAACACTATGTTATTATTTCCTTAGAACAATATGAGTATATTATAATACTCAGATAATAATTCCAATGCTAAATGCTTTAACTGCAGTATTCGTATAACTTCAATATACATGTAATATTCTACTTCACTTTCACTAGATCAAATGCTACTTATAAAAACTAACTACATAATAAATCAAATAATATATGAATCAATTATGTATATATACCTCAGGGCCTACGTTTTTTGGCATTAGCAATTTGGCCATCATCGGGCTCTAGAAAAAGACATAAAATACAATAATATAATACAACTATAATACATGATGATAGATTACATAAACGTATATTTTATAGGAATAAATATATATACATAGTATGATTTTTGGCTATACTAGATTAAGTTATGAAAATGTTTGGAGTAATGGTATAATTCTTTAGATTATCCTACGACAAAATTAAGTATGTATATACACAATATAATAAGGTTATAAAAAAAATATAAATCAAAATTAATCAACAGAGAAAGGAAATAGTTAATAAATTGATCAACACGTTGAAGAATGTTCAATAATTATGTATATTTATTTAACAAAATATATAAAAATTTCCCAACAGTAATAGACGTCAAATAAAATCTAGTAAATAGAAAGTAAATAAAAATCAAGTAATGAAATAATACATTAGAATACATGTATAAACGTAGAATAGAGAGAGAGGAGGAAAAAAATAAATGACAGATATTAAAAGTGCATTATAACAATAAATTAATCAAAATGTGCAATACTATAATAACAATACTAATTACAATGACAAATGTTCAAAACTAATAACAATGAAAATGTTCAATACTAATAACAATAAAAATATTCAATACTAATAAATATAAAAAATGTTAGTTAGTATTAAAGAGATGTTAGTGGTAGTAGTAGACAGAAAGTATTGTGATTGTACGAAAATTCGATTTTAAGGTTTTGAACACATTTAAAAGAAGGGATATTAATAAAAATATATGTCTAACATCTTAAGAGACGGGAGAAGCCTAAACAAACTACAGGGCCGATTACGATCAAATTTGGCATGCTTGCGATATTAATTGGCAGAAAAATCATTACCCCAAGGCAAACTGAGAAATGAATTTAAGCTCTAAAATTTAGGGGAATTGAAAAGAAAAGAAAAAACATCATTTTAGACCATTTTTAATCTAAATAATCTTAAATCTAGTTCATTAAATTCTACACATCTCGTACTAATTACATTTAAATTTAAAATTAAATCCTTTTTAAGGGTAAAAACTTTCTTAGACACTGTCTCCGCTGAAAATTGTGACTACGCTAACGACTAGACTACCCTCTTGGCTACACTTATTTTCAAATTAAGTTTAAAGCAAGTGGTGATTACGTTAACCACTTAACCACTCGGATACACCTATTCTCAACTTAAGTTTAAAGTGAGTTGCGACTTCGCTAACCACTCGGATACATCTATTATCAATAATTACAATTATTGAAGTTCTTTTCTTGAAAACAAGTGCCTTTAAAACATAAGGTTTGGAAGAAGCCTATTGTTAAAATCATGAAGAACGGAGAACTAGTTATAATTTAGTGTATTTCGTAAGCTGTTGAAATGATTGCGACTTGATTTAATAGAGAGAGTCGGCGGTTACGTCCTTGCACGAGTCCAAACTTTAGTGAAGTTTGCCAAAACGGTACCAAGCAAGACGACCTTCGACGACCTTACCTTGCTAACCAGCCTTCCAACTAACCCTCATCCACCTTCAAACTCCAAAACCCAATAACTAATTTAATTATACTGATAAAATTATTCTACTTTTGAAAACAAAACCATTGTTATTGTATGTACATTTTAGATAGTTATAATCTGAAATTTAATTAAGTATGGTTTTATATTAAAAAAAAAAAAACAGGAAAGGACGAAACAAATCTGTTTGCTTTCTTGAATGAATTACAATTACGCAAGGAAGTTCAGTTATCGTAGAAAATATGGACTTAATTAAATAAATTATACTCATTACAACTCGGATAGCAAATTCAGCAAAATCGTTTTACTGTTAATAATCCATAAAAATCAAGAAAAATACCAACCATTTTGGACTAGTTTGTTTTAATCAGTAAACCAATTATAAAAACTTCTTTTAAATTGATTAGTTTAAATTACAGATGTTAAACTTGCCGCGATGTTAAGAGGCCGTGAAAACAGTTTTGGTTATTTGCTACTTGTCCACGAACAAAGAAAGTTAGGAACCTCTGAACTTGACTAAACTTCGAATAACAAAAGTATAATCAAACTTTCTTGTACATATTAAGTTGCCTAAATCTTTTGTTAGATTATTTCTGCTTGACAAGCATTCTTGCAGACGAAATGTATTTAAAAAATGTAACTTTTAATAAAAGTTGAAAAGGTGAAAGTATAAAATGAACTGTTAGTTTTAAAACAAATAATTTTACCTAGGATTTTTTTTACTACACCACATATATTATAAAAAGAATACAAAATTAACTATTTTTAAATAACTATGTTATTTTTTACGAGTATTTACGCAGACTCAAACAGAATACATACATCAGGTTAAAAAGAACAGAAGAACAAAAGACAATAACTTTTTTTTTAAAAAAAACACCATTCAAAAGGTCATATTTAAAGGGAGGACATTTTGAAGATATTAAAAAAATGGAGATGAGAAAGTCAGCCATTATGTTTTTTTCAAGTTTGTTGATACCTGGACGGTTACAAGATAAACCAAGGTTATTGGATAGTTGCCCGGGGAACTGTTCAGCTGCCTCGTGTATTGACACGAAACCTGACGAAAGCCTTTTTAGAAAACAATGAAGTGACTAACACACTAATGCTTCAGTAATGATTGCTTAACAACTAAAAAACGAATAATTAATCAGGAAAAAAATATATTCTGAACGAAAGGAAACGAAATAACAAAAACGATATTCAAATTATAATTTTTGTCCTTTATGTTGCTTTTTGTCGCCTACGTTCTAAATTATTTTAATGATTAGTATTATAATCATTTAGTCAGTTAAAAATATAGTAAGGTATTCTTCATTTTTTACACACTAAAATTAACAGTGACTCTATCTATTTTACAGTACGCGATAAGTATGTAACATAGCCTTTTATAGATGACTACGTTTTCTTTACTAGACTATGCATTTTACCCTTAAGTTTTTTTATACAGTCTACATACACTTATGTTTTCTTTACTAGACTACTCATTCAACACTTACGTATTCTTTACCATACTTTTCATTCTCAACTTACGTTTTCCTCGAAATCATTCATTTGTTAGTTGCCTTAGATTTCTCATTAAACAAATGAAATAAAAAAATTGAAACTCGCTAAAGATTTTAGATTATAAACTTTTAGATTATATTTTAGAACAATTTATCAAAATTTACCATCCCGGTGAGAATCAACCTTTCTACCTTCTCATTTACGGATATTTTCTAAGAAAATGTTTCCAAAGAAAACGACACATTTAAATAGACTATATTTTAGAATTTTTCAAAATTAAAACACATGATTTTTTTCTTTTTTTTAGATACAATTTTATTATCATTTTCTTCAAAGCTGAAATTAATTTCTCGATTTTACCTCGGGACATGATTTTTCTGGACCTGTATAAAGGTCAAATATAAATTAAATCCAGTCAGTAGTATAATTTTTAGGCTGCACGTGTCAGCACATATGACAGTCAGAAATTGTTTAAGACCCACTTTATTTGAACTCAGGGGACATCGAAACGCGTAAATTCATCGAAATCGTTTTTTTCCAATCATAATACTTTCTATTTATATATATACTACGTATGAGAAAGTAAAAAAAAAAAAAAATATATAGATATAATCTTCACATCAAGTCATCTGAACTGAGAATATAATATGGAAAAGTTACTTCACCTCAGTCCATTAATATTATAAAGCTATTATCACCACAATACGTTACTGGATTGCTTTTGTGCACATTACCTTTAAGTTTGTGAAATAACATTCGCTAAATGTAAACAATCACTTTCCAAGTAACTAAATATTGTTCACATGTTCGGCGTAGATCCCTTTCTAACATAGTAAAAATTAAAGCCAGACCAAAAGCTACCAATTGGTGGTACTATTATCACAAATGGTACTTTTTTTCACTCAATTTACAAGTATAATTACTAAAGTAAAACTTATACAATTTGAGACATTACGTCTCTCTTAATGTCTTTAGTAATCAAGAAGATTTTTAAACTGAGTCGCATTCTCAATTACGTTTAATCGCGGAATGAAGTAATATTGTCTATTCTAAAGTTATATCCGACAAAGAAGTAACAGCGTTAACAGTCATCTCTGATCTTTGCTTGTGAAACACAGTATAAAGATGATATAAAGGCTTCAGGAAAAAAAAAAAAACCTGTATATATATTTTTAATAGTTTGTAGTAATCTAAGAAACCGATATTCTCTTTAAATTCTCAAGTCTTCCTTTTTTTTTAAAATGCCATCAAAGATATTGAAATATGTTCTCTCTTTAAGCAAATGTGCAAGACTTAGTGAAGATGGGAGAAGATTCACTTTCCCTCAATATCGTACAGGTATATTCTTAAATAATTCATACAACGAGATATATAGCTTTAAATAACAGGTATATCTTACGTGATTCCATCTTCTTTTTTTAATTTATGAGTGTGAAAAAAAACATTGAGTCTTAAAGTTGCGTAAAAGAAAGGATAGATTTGCAATCAAATGACGATTAACATCAGATGACGAATTGATGAATCGTCTAAAAGAATTTTTGAGATTTGAAATATATAAATTACTTTTTTAAGATATTGCATTTTATCGATGCAATCAACCTGTTGTATCTTTTTTTACTGTTTTAATACTTTTTTGTTGTTTATTTTTTCCTTTTTACAACCTCCAATCAACATATATGATTAGATAATTAAAGGACGGAGATCCTGCCAATTTACTCATCTATAATCGATGTCATCAGTGTGATACAAGTATCACCTCTCTGGGATTCCATTTCACCAGATATGTCGGTAATTTCACCAGATATGTCAGTAATTTCACCAGATATGTCGGCATGCCAAGGTTTTAGACAAAGTTACGAATACCCTAATAACTCTGCAATTGCAAGCGCTCCTATATCTCTATTGTTATCATTTGCAATGATATATTAAATTATAAAAGTGCTGGAATGGAACTAATTTTACATTCTCATACAAAGAGAAGTATCATGATGGAATAAAAATTCAATTTTAAAAATTTTGATGGATTTACACGTTTTGAGGTCCCCTCAGTCCCAAAAAATGTTTTAATAAAAACGTTTGTTTTGCGAACTGTCGTCTGTGCAGACACATGGAGCCTAAACTTCTGAGTCGATTTTAACGAAATTTAGCATATATGTTTAGAAAAATCATACCCCGAGGCAAAATCGAGAAATAAATTTTAATTCCGAGTTTGGGGGGGGGGGGGCTACTTCCGAAAATATCTGACAAAACGTGAAAAAAAAATTCTCGAAAACATTTCCTTCAATTTTGATTAGAAAATCAAATAACCATCATAAATAAAATACTAACATTAAAGGTGCTAATTTTAAAATTCGGGAATAAACCTTATCTTTCTATTTGCTAACAAATCACTCGAAAAATACACTTCGACTTTATGACTTTATGATAGAGGGGTTTGTTGATTTAATACTTAAACAAATGTAAGACGTGTTATAAAAGTAATTTTACTATAAAATGATTTAAGTTTCTTAAAGCCTATTGCATAGGGTTTAGTATAATCAGATGACATCATTTGTTAAGGTTATTAACAGTGTATTGCCTCCTAAAGCAATAATAGGATCTAAATAAAATACAAGGATCATAAAATAAATTTAACGCCAATTTTATTTTTTTGCAAGTTAAATCAGGTTGTAAGTTAGAAGTAAAGTACATGAGAAAATAATAAATTATACATAATATATATCGTATACATATAGATATATAAATTTGATAGACACTTCCTTTCTTAATAAAATATATAATTTTATGATAATTTCAATCTCATTGATAAAGCAATACTTTTTAAATATAAATCTGGATTATAATAAAAAAAAAAAATGAAATCTTACAGAAATATGTAAAGGGGGTTGTAAAAAGAACATAAAAATTGTTGGAAGTCGAACTATAGAGTGACGTATTTAAATTCTTGTACATTTTGGCAATTTGAACCTGAATTTTTAATATTTGACCTTGTGGGATTTTTTATTTAAGTCATCTTTTTATATCTCTCAATATCCTTTGGCTATATAATGATGTAACAGCACCTACGATATTGTGACTCATTGCTTGTGTCTTATGGAACATATATCAAATATACATATACAATACATATAGATATATATTATATTATATTACGAATATATAGATATGTGACTAGTTTTTCTTATATGATGAGCTAGCTATAAAAATTAAATTTATACATTTTTTAGTCTGAGTCTTTAATGTAGTGTGCCGGAAATGGCTAATATTTAAAATTTACGAAAGGATTCATTGAACTTAATATTTTTATTCTTACATTTAAATTTAACTGCTATAAGTTGCTGAATTCGTACTATAAATATCTAGTTGATAACTAATGATTAACCCCCTTAAAATGCAACAGAAATATTTTATTTTTAAAATTATACATGGTAAGTTTTTTCAGTTGATGAACAAAAATGATTAACCAACGCTAGATTCCAAAAAGTCTCAGATAGAAAGAATTAAGTATTAACTAAACCTTAAAAAAAAACAAGGCAATCTAATTAATTACTTATATGGATCATAAACTGAAGATTATTATTAAGTTTATTAATATCATTAAGAATATAGTCATAAGAATAATATCATTAAGAAATATAGTCAAGAATTTTAAAATGCATAAGAAGAATCTAGAACACATTTAAATCAAAATCCAATGACGAAATTTATAATTTTATGTCATAAGCTGTAACTTATATTACTAGATACACTTTAATGAGTATAATTTTACAATATGTAAATTGCAAGTTATTATAATAATATAAATTTGGCGCACTTATTCATATTTACATTTGACGCTACAAATACATGCTAACTTTTAAAAGTATAATAATATAAAAAAGATATTAATATGAAAATGCTGAAACCAATTATTTACCCACTACCTACAAAGGTAAAATTTTTACAGAATACTATATACTTCCGATGACACCATATAAATCAAAAATAAAATTAGTTTTTAAAAAATATATGTAGATATTAGTTTTTATGAAAAAATTCAACAATCAGGATTGCTAAGAAAATTTTATATACACATATTTATTATTTTTATCCTCAGCTTTTGTCTTCAAAATAATCATAAAATAGTATGCGGTATTTTGCATTTATAAGTTTTAAAGATGCTTTTTAATGTGAGAAAATAAATAAGATAATAATAATAATTTATTAGTTAAAAATAATTCGTGGCTTAACATCCGGTGGATGGATTGGACCAGCTAAATTTCTTTTACAGCATAATTTTGATTATTAAAAAATAAAAACGATAGAAAAAGACTTACAGGGTCATAGTAAGGAGTAGCGGCTCTTTCACGTTTAATTTCGTTATCTAAAGCTGATAACGAAGTTGCTTTCTTTAAAACGTAATCTTTTTTCATGAGGAATCTACCACGTAGATATGATGATCCTAACACCATTTTCACTAATTAATCACTTAAATCACAGCACTCAATAATTAAAAAAGTAATATTTAATTACTTTCAACCACTAATAAATTTTGAAAAAAATGACTAGATTATAAAAGAATTTATTTAGTTATTTGATTACATATTAAGAAAAAATATACGTAGTTAATATTTAAAGTAATATTTTCAAAATAATTTTTTGATAACAAAGAAGAAATTAAACACAAATTTAAAAAATAAAATTGAAGTGTTTTTTAAACTTGTAGCACTACTATAGGAACTGATTTAAATGATAAAGTTTTGAAAAAGAACTGTTTTTGATAAGAACGAAGTTATAACAGTCTTTAAACGAAACTGATTTAAGCTATTTCAGTTAGCAGTTAGGAACTTATTTGTTAAGAGTTTAAAACGGAACTGATCAAGTCGAGATAGAAAGACGATACTAAGTTAATAAAAGCTTTTAATGTACGAGTTGGGGAGAGTCGACGATGTTAAACTAACGGACGGTACTGAGACAATGATTTCATCGAACGGCTGTTGTATATTTCAGGTCAGTTTGTTGCTGTATTTTTGCACAATTCCCCATCTGATATGGCCTTGTCCTTTTTTTCATTTACCTCACTATCTAATGGTTTAGTAGTTCTCTTCCTTGCTTGCTTAAAGGTCGATAAGGGGGAGAGGGCTAGCTGAGTTAATGGAGTCGAGGGATTACGCATCGGCGAGTTCTATATGTGGAATGTACTCGGTGTCTTGACGCAGGACGCAGTTTAGTCTCTTACGACACCTTTTTCCAGTCTTGGGCTCTGTAGCTTGGGGAATTTTTTTGCTCAATAACATCTGAATCTTATAATAATGGAGAAAAAAACCCTGGATTCAGTTACAGCATCCTTGTTTAATATTTCAGTAATAAGGTGTAACACGGGAATCACATACATCCCCCACTTCTTAATCATTATTCACCTCTCAGTTATATTTTAATTGATCACTCATCCATTCTTAATATAGATCTACGTACTACGTAGACACAAAATAAAAATGTATTCGTCACTAGCAAATTTTAAGCTTTAGTATTTGAGAACCCTTATACAAATTACCTAGAGACTGTCAGACTTTCAAATCATCAATTTAAATTTACAAGCAATGTTCAGAATGAAAAAGTTTCAAAAATTGTTTTGCATTACAGTCTGTACTTGCATTAGACGTTGCATTACATTTGGAAAGAAGAATATAAATACGAGACATTATTGGAATAGAGTAAATATTTTATTTTTAAAATTTATTTTATGAGTTTACTCGTTCCTTGAATCCAAAAAAAAGTGGAGTGCTGTGCCTAAATATCCTCTATTTCTCGAACCTGGTTTATTTTTCTCATTAAAAAAAACTGCAATTCAATACATTTACATACTGTTTTAACATCAGGAGTTACCCAAGGAAATTATAGCGCTTAAGATATTGAATAAAAATAAATGAGATCTTGCAGGATATCCATGTAACAACCATCTGTTATTATTAGGCAATAGGTAAATATATATATATATA
>KZ651122.1:802894-824848 GCA_001010745.2 Gerris buenoi
TTGAAATTTGGCAGGTGCTATCTGCAAGCTACTCTCGACAAACCATGAAAATTTCATCAAAATCAGATGATTACTTTTAATGATATAGCTGTAAATAAATGTATGTTTGTGAGCGTGTGGAAGATAAACTAATAAGCGCAGAAGGTTGAAACTTATATGGGACCAACAATGGGCTGATTATGACCTACTAACTAAATTTAATTAAAATCGGACGTGTAGTTTATAAGATATGGTGGTTCGCAAAAATTGACGACAGACCGACCGACAGACAGACCGACAGACAGACACGGAACCAAAAATGTTCCCTGATGTCTGAAACGGATTTCTGTCTTGGAATTTTTGAAAAGCAAAAATGAAATTGTGATGAATTAATTTAAATTAGAATACGCAAATACGAAATCGAAAAGATCGTATTCATGTTTAGAAATATACCCTGAAGTGAAATCTATTAATTAATTAAATCCTTTAATTTTTTAGGGTATCTCCCCAAATGCTTTGCAAGATAATGAATTATAATATTTTAAAGATTTTTAATTTGAAATATGTTAAATTTTTATTTAAATATCAAATGAGCAATGTGTAGATCATAATTTCCTGTTTTAGTTACTTCGTCACAAAAAAATCTTATTTTGCTTTTTTTGATGGTTCCGAAAAACGAAAAATTTTTATGTCTCCGATTTCAAAAATTCCAAGACAGAAATCCGTTTTAGACATCAGAGAAAATTTTTGGTCGTATGTCGCTCAATTTTTGACAATCAACATATCTTAAAAACTATACTCGCCCGATTTTATTGAAATTTGGATGGTAGGTCATATTTTGCCCATTGTTGGTCCAATAGAAGTTTAAACTTATAACAATGTTTTCAGCATTATAAATTCGCCAAAAATAATCTGCTGTTTACAGCAGTGAGTACATTACACTTGACACTTCGTCCTTCGTTCTGTTTTTTTGGACTCAGGGGACCCTAAAATGTTCAAATATCGGTCTGTATTCCCAATTTCATTTAGCTTTTTGGACATTAACTACTTGTCATTGTCTTCTACTCAGCCATAATTTCATTGAAATATAGTTTTCTCAAATACTAACTTGTACATTATTTAGAAAAGTATATAAATTAGGGATCTGTGTATTTATTTTATTTATTTATTTGTTTTTTGAAGGGTGTCTGACTGCTTGGTCATGTACACCCAGTTCTTGTTTTTATTAGCAATTTATAGTTTATATGCATATAAATACACACATACACACCTTCATCCATACGCACACACACACTGTGTATAAAGGGGATCTGCTACTCAAAGTGAATTTAGTTAGTCATTAGGTTTTGAATTAAAAATTATTATATTAAACAGTGTCTCTCTTTGTTTTTCATTGATTTCCAGATTTTCGAAGCTCAATACTGATTATAGACGAACGCTTTTTGGACTCAGGGGACCTTCCTCCAAATGCAAAAACACACCAATAAATCAAAATCAAATAGGTAAAATATATATTACCTATACATAACACCCAAAACCATATTTAGTGACCATCCTTAAGTTTCTGGGAGCATAGTCAAGTAACGTACATTTTAGTAGACTTGCTGACTTCTATTAAAATGAATATTGAAAAGATTACTATAAGATACTAGAGTAACCTTCAACAGTGAAATGAATGAAGTAATAAATTATAATAGAAATAAACAAACAATTAATAAATATTGTTTTGAAAAACTAATTAGCAATCCGTTCCTTCAAGATGTCTAAACAAATAACAATGAGACAATTAAACAATTAAATAATTAAACAATAAAGATTTATGATTTTAAAATTTACCTATTTTTTTAATAAAAAATCATTTGAGATTTTTGAATAAGCAATAATTAAGATTAATTAGAATATTATTTATTTTTATTTAATAAATCTAAAGTCGTTAATAATAGAATCTCTTTATAGTTACAGGGTATAATTTATTCGCTTGTGTTTCCATAACACTGATGCATTATAATTAAGACAATAATTTATGATAATTCAAACATTATATAATAATTAGCATTAATAACGGTAGCTTTAAATCAATTGTTTGATTTATTTATTTGAACAGTTTTAGAAATAATTCTAAATCAAAATGCATCGTAATATTTAAAGAGTTGTGACGAATTTCATTAAGAGCTGTATATAAATTGTGGACTAGAGGAAATCTTTTATATATAGTATATGAACGTGTAGTGAGTTCAAATCCCAGAAAGGTGAGACATTTTTCATGATGGTTAATCACATTAATCAGACGCGAAACATGACCTGACCAATAACCCATCCTGTATTGATCTAATGTTATTTATTTATTTATGTTTATTATTTAGTTTATTTATGTTTTTTTTTATAGAAACATTTTTCCACGTTGTTGGCAAGCGTGCACGACTACCAATACATCAATTCTAAGTTTAGACAAAAAAATTAAAGTATGAATGAATGACATCATCAAAGTGACGAAGAACACTCATCCATAAATACAACTATGAGTTGTAGACTATAAAAAAAAAACCATTGGCAAAAATAGCAATGAACGGACATCGAACGAAAGGAAGAACAACAAAACTAGGTGAATGAATGAAACAAAAGAAAAAGGAAATGAGAAAGAAGGGAATAAAATGATAGTAGTATCTAAGTTTAAGAATTGTCTATGAGAAAACTAGGATGCCAATGAAATATAAATGAACACGAAAATAAGAATGATTCATTTAATTTACCTTATGAAATGGAAAATGATGAAAATAAAACTTATCGACAAATGGTTAAAAATAAATTATACGTGAAAAAAAAAGAAATATAACTGCAGTGAAAATCAGTTACACTTTTTTTCAAATAGTTAAACGGACAATAAAAATAACTCTTCCTTCGTTGAAGGTGACCGCAAAATCGATGACTATGTCATCATACTGTAACCAAGCCTATTCAACTGAATAAACTCTGATATTTTCTTATAAACTGAGACAAATACTGTAAAGTACTTAATTTAATAGCTGACGGCGTTTAAAATAAAGTTTTACTTAATGTAGGAATGAAGTGATTTCATTTTTATGTATTTTGAAATGTTCCATTCTTTAAAAACCAGTAGATATATAACCTTTTATAGATTTATGTATAAAAAGTATGTACCTAGAATATAAATTGTCTAATAGGTCAAGTCTATTTTTAAATTAGATATTATAAGTCATCTACACCTTTTAAATAAGATAAATTTATATAAATAGAAATAGCATAAAAAGTTGAGTCACTTGATAGTAATATAAAGTTAGGATAAATGGTAAAATCTGTCACCAAACATGTGGCATATGGCTTCCTCAAATCTCGACAAATGCGATCACATAAATTTAAAATATTCAAATAAAAAGTTAGTTTTGAATCTCTATAATAATCAATGTGCTTAATGTTTGATATTTACATGGCACCATCCGTCAACAAACCCTCATGTTTCTGATCATGAAAATCTGATATTTGCTAAGTATAAGGGTTAATAAAAAAAATTGTGCACTAAAAGAAGCAATGTGCTCAGAGGGTTAAAGTATAACTATGGGATCGTCTATGGGCTAACTTCCAAATTTCATCAAAATCGGAACAAGTAGTTTGAATAAGTTTGTCAAAAGCAAAAATTGTTGACCTACTGACATACAGGAAACCAAAAATTTGGCTGAAAGACAACACGGTTTAAAAAACGATCTTTAATATCTTAATACTCATTGCTTAATACTCATTGCTGAACTAATGATTTGAAAATTTACAAAATGATAGCTTGCGCTCAAAATAAATATTATTTATTATTTGTAACTGAGGCGTAAAATAAAAAGTGCAATTAATAAATTATAGCTTGATGCATAGATAACATTTTCCCAGTTAGTCACATTTACAAAATAATGTGCATGCTTAATTAGCTTCTTCGTTAATTTTACATGAGAATTTTATATTACAGACATTTAAAGTATGCTTTAATTTTAAACCATATTTTAGTTTTTTTATTGAATTATTTATTTTTTATTTTATATACATATTTTTTTTTACGTGCATACTCTTATTATATTGTGTATAATACATTTATATAACATATTATTAAAAATATTAACTTACAATTAAATAAGTGCAGGAAGGAGAAAAGATGTAAAGTCAATTAAAGAATTGATATTTACCTGTAACAAAAGAAAAAAAAATATAATTAGATAATATATTAAAAATGATAATGTATAAAATAAAAATATTTGTCTGAAACAACTCGTGCTAACTTTTCTCATTTACGAATATTGAATTACTTAATCCAGTGTGTTCTATTTATCAGTTGTTTCAAGTTTTCCTGGTTACGTTTATTTAATATTTAACATTTCATCAAAATTTACCATAAGAAAAATCCTCCCTGTCAAGGAATTGAATCCGACTTCTCTATCCTTCCAATTATAGCTATTTCCTTAGTAAATATATTTTAGGCCGGGAGAACGAATTGTACGATTATGTATTTCAATAGACTTCAGTTAAGTTTCGGTTATTTTAGAGTTATTAAGAGTTTAAGGGGGTTCCCCCAAATTTAGAACTAAAGTTAATTTTCGGGTGCCAATTATCGTCGAAATTGACCCTACTGTTTAGGCTCTACTCTACGTGTCTGCACAGATGCAGAAAACAGAGTTCAGACAGATGGAAAACATATTTAAAAAAAAATAAAAACACTTTTTTGGGCTCAGAGACCTTAACGTGTAAATCCAAGAAAATCACAAAGTAAACATCTCAATATTTGATATCTCTACATACTATTTACTATACTAAATATATGAGAAAGTAAAAAATATGCATAAAAACTCGATTTAATAAGTTTTAATATAAAAATAAATATGTAACAAAATAAAATATAGATCAAGTATCATTAAAGCCATTTTATTACACACTAGGTTTATAAATTACATAAGATCCGGTATTACTTGCATTGATTATTTATTATTTATAAGATTTCTTATAAGTAACGGTATGTTTTTACTACAAATAACCTTTAATACGTAGATAATTCTTTTAAAGTTAGGTATTTTTTATATAGATAGGTATAATAGTTTTTATTTGTTAGTATTATTTTCTTTTTTCTACAAATAAACTATATTGTATTTTTTTTTATTTTTCTATTCCTTCTTTTTAGATTTCAGAATTATTCTTCTAGATTATTTTGAATGAAACCACATTTTGCATTTATTATTATTCTGGCCAAAACCGCGTCCCGCGCGGAGCTCATGCTAAGAATCAGGTTTTGTTTCTTATTATCATTTACGCTAAGGCATTAAATGAAATGCCTAAATCGTATCGTTACCCCTTTTATTTTAGATACATATTTTTATATATTGGTGATTTTGTTCTATAATTGTTATTTATATCAAGGTTCTGTTTTTATTCGGAGGTTTAAAAATAAAATCCCTCTTAATATCGCTTTAACAGGATCGCAGTATTATTTAAACAAGTTCGTATTCGTACAATTTAAATTTCAATGATTCATAGAAGGATCCAAGGAATTAAAATTCTTCAGGGTCTAGAATCTTTTAAGGTAAGACAATGGATTCAGATGAATACGACTCCTCTTCACTAATTCGATAATCTAATTTTATTAATTAAAATTGAGTTGTACTTTTAATGATGCAGTACGGAGACAAACGAGTTCATGTGCCATAGTCAAGACATAAAAATGTCAAAAATATTTTCGTTTTTCAGAACGATCACATAGCTACCGTCACGTCACTCCTACCGTTACCTTTGGTAAGCTCGAAAGCATAATTTTGCGGAAGAGAAACCAGTGGGCGCAGAAGGTTAAAATTAATATAAAACCAAAATGGGCTAATAATGGCCTTGAATATTGAATGCAAATTTTATCAAATTCAGACGAATTACTTTTAAGATATTTATGTTGGTTTAAAAAATGTTGAAGGACAGAACCATAGACAAACAATTTACCAAAAATGTTCCCTGATGGCTAAAACGGATTTCTGTACATGAATTTGTAAATATAAGGCATAGAATCTAAAAACGAGTACAATGCTTCCGGTATTTTCAGTAAGCTCGAAAGAGAGGAGAGGAAGAAAATATCAAAATTATAAAAAGTAAATATTAATGGTGTAAATTTCAAGATATTTAAGAAAACTGGATTCATCGTTTAACTATCTTTCCTTTTCTATCAGTTGTGATGGTAGTAGTCGATTTAGAATGAGTATTATTATGTAATAATACTAAGATCAAGGCCAACAGTTTTGTTTAATAGTATTTTTGGTGAATTATATGTTTTCTTACATTGGGTAAGTTATTATTGGAAAGGATTTTACAATAGGACAACATTTCTGTGCAAGTTCGACACCGCACTACGCCGCAACTAACCACAACTACCTGTTTCTCAAAAAGGGTAGTCATAATAGAATACGTCAGATGAAATGTATATTACAGAAGATCATTAGGCCGTTGGTAGTTGTAACTGTCTAATAAGGTTATTGAAAAGTCAAAGAGCAGAAAGGAGTCAGAGATGCATTGTGAAGGAATCTGTGCTGTGCCTTCTCAGTTCAAGAAGTGTACTTTCACTATCTCAGAAAACTTCGCCTTTCTTCCGTACACTTTCAATTTCATCTCAAACGAGGAAGCCATTCAATTGTTATATTATTAATACACATTCAACTCGCTCTTTTTTTTATTACTTTTCTTTTCGATTCATCGTGAAAACTAACTCCCTCCAACTTCAAAGTTCTCAAAACAGGATAACATATGATTCATTCATGAGGAATAATACAAAAGAAACAAATCATTTTCGTGTATTACATTGAAGATACTGTCTCATTATCTTGTTTTTGTTACTTTGTAAAATGCATTTTGTGCTTCTGGTATTAGACAAATAAAGCTTTATAACTCTTAGACTAAAACTTCACACTCATTCATAACAGCTTTTAATACCTCCTTAAGAAAGACTAGTGTCAAATACTCTAAAGTCAAAAAGATAAAATTCTAATGTCAAACTTGTGCCACAAAGATAAGATTCCACAAAAAAGTAAAACATTTAGAGGTTTAATGGTAACAACAATGTATAATGTTGTTTGTATATATGTGTTCCAAAATTAAACATACGTAGATAAAATTATGATAATGCAGGGTTGCCATTCGTTCGGATACCACAGTTATAAGTTATCGCCACTGTTTCCCATAGTCCCGACTTATAAAATGTACCGATACTTTAAAGTTTTAAAATCTGAAATGCATTAGCAAACCATTAAATTCCATTGCGAATCAACAGCATGGTTGTCATCAAAAAATATAATAAGGGGCAAAAAATTAGACTATAAAGTGATTAAGAAAAGCATACTTACACTTGAACTAAAAAGATGCGTTGTCTGACTTTTCTGCACTAGTTTACATGAAGGGGATTATGGAAAAACATCTTGGTGTTTTAGATCGCGAGAATTGGAAAAACACAATTTGTATATAATTAAAGAAAGATAAAAGATTTTTAAGGCTGTTGCTTAGCATAAAGGTCATAAGGTTAGTATAGGTAAAATTGTTTATAAAATTTGCGTATTTTCTGTAATGGCCACTCAATAGGCGGATGAAAGGAACTGCTTGGGGGTCGTAATTGTGGAAGCAACAAAAATAATATTATTTAAATTATTTAGAAATTTTAGATAAGTAAGTCTAATACACCAATAATCATTTCTAACTACCTGAATACATACGCTCTTCCTGGTACTAAACAGTAAAAAACTCTCTTCTTGAAACCTTTGTATTTCTAAATGACAGAAGAATAAATTCGCCAACCGGAAAAGAAAGAAGTATATTTCCATATAAATTACCAAAAATCATTGAAGCTAATAATTATTATAAATAAACTTAACATGCGAATAATCATGCCGGTGCGGTGATTGGTGAACAGAGATTAATGGTTCACAGCATAACATTGAGATTTTTAATTTATTTAATATATATACTATATGATAGTGTAATTCATTAATTGGACTTTGAGATCATTAATTAAAAATTTTATCATTCTTATCTCTAGTTCTGCTTGCTCCCACTTTCTTTTATTTTCCAGTAGACAATCAGGATTACTATTTTACTATTTTTTATATTATAAAATTATAAAATTTAACGCTTGTCGGTCTTTATATAAATACTAATACGATTACGTGAGATAAGACTATTGTTTGTGATTGATAAGAGAACTGATAGAGAGGGTTTTTATGTAAGATTATCATGGATTCTTTTAAAATAACTTTCTTATTTTAATCTCACATTTTCTAAATTTCTTTAGGTAGGTATGTGATTATTAAAACGAAGTCCTTTTGTGCATATAGAGTAGGAATATAAGGGCCTTTTGACAGTTTATGATAAAAAATTAAGACCAGGCATAAGCTGGACAAATTCCCACTAAATTTCTACTAAATGGTTAGAGGACTTCGTGATGGCTCTATGCTCCCATATAGACTGATAGGAAATAAGTCAATAGTATAGGACTTATAATATGTCGAAGATTATAACATCTAGGGTAAAATTTGATTGGAAGTAGATCATTATTAAAAACAATTAACTTTTTAGTGGCTAACTAATTGTTACTCATTAAGTAACAGTAATAATTAGTAAGTCTTAAAAATGTAGCCTGTGTGCATTCTAAATGTATCGTGCGATAGTTTAAATTGTGTAGCATTTAAACATTTATACTTAACTTGTATTATACTATGATGTATCATTAATTGTTAAATTCCCCATTCATAAATTTTTTGAGTCATTAACTCCAATTTGGAACTAAAATTTAAATCTCAATTTTGCGTAGGACAATTTTCCTAAAAACATGCGCAAGGCCTTATGTAGATGGCTTAAGTCTGCCGTCGATGGGCTTATACAGATTATAATGTAATGGATGATACGTATACCAAATGTAATCGAAATCGGTTAATTATTTTATGCTGCTCACTTCTGCAACAGGTAATATGTGTGTGATGGATTTTCATTCTATAGTTTAAAAAATATATTTTCTGCAACATATAATATAACTTTTTTATGGATATTTAGATCGGAGTTTAGCTACACATCTTTAGATTTGATTTTTTGATAATTTATTCAAAACCGGTTTTAAAAACAGGACGGTGGCAGGAAGTTTTCGTTGGATTTACGTTAACATAGTAGAGTTTATAGAGTAAGGTAAATCGGGCTACTTGTTTGCCCTGGGCAAACTATATCCTTGTGTTAACTTTGGCGAAATTTTTTTTTTAAAAAGCTTCTGGATTATTTTAACAAATTTATAAAAAAAGGATTTCTTAAATCTTATATTAATACATCAAATAAAAAAACTGTTTACTGAGGTTTTTTTGTTAATGTGTGAAAAAACTCCTTGAGCAAAAATTAAGCTGCTACCACTTAATATATAACAAACATTGACTAAATTTTTAAATATACATTAAATAAGATATTTTTTTTATTTTTTCACATGTAATTTCGAAATATTAATCAATAAAATTTAAATTATTTATTCAGCCACCACTAAATAAAGATTTAAATTTCAAATTTTTAGTTATATTTTAAAACTTCAAATGTTAGTTAACTACTAATCTTTTTTAGATGGTTTTTGAAATTGATACTTCAAAGTAATTAACATGTCAAATATTAAACGACAACTTAAGGAAGAATAACTACTTTGTCGGTATCTAATCACGATTCCTATTTAGATTAGTTCTATCAAAAGAACTTGATATTTTAATGTAATTATAATAACAAAAAAACTACTATAATAAACTAAGTTAAAAAAAAGTTTATCAATATAAGTGTAGAACACGATCAGTTGATTATATTTAGAAGCTTTGACAGTAACATGATTGTAATTTAAGATTGTTACATAGAAGTTATTAACATTTTTGAAGTATAAAATAAAATCTAGTCAACATATCTAGTATTCGAACCCGAATCTAAAGGTTAACAAAAAATCTTTATAGAGAGAAAAATATATATTATATAAAAATTCTAACAAAGATCATTATAATTGGTCATGATTTATTACATGATAATTAGATATGGGCAAAATAATTAACAATATTTAAAAGGCCATTAAAATTACGAAACCACTTACCCGTTACTTCTACATTTGACGGCCAAATATCCCTCTTAAAGTTTAAATAACTCTAGTTTACTATTTCCGAACCCTTTATGATAATGGATCCGTTAAATATTGAAAGACACTTTCATTTGTGACTGGTTCATTTGAGATCCGATTCATTCCTGATACGTTTATTTAGATCCCGCTCATTTCTGACTCGTTCATTTGATATCAGGTGCATTTCTGATACATTAATTTGAGGTTCTAGAGAAAGAACGGAATGTTCAAATGAACAGAATCCTCGGATTATTATGATGACCCCTTGCATTGCAAAATTACCCATCTTTAACTGTTAAAGATGGGTCATTGTTAGCAATCGTACCCATCTGTTTGCCATCGTACCCATCTGTTAGCTATTGTAAAAAAACTCTGATCTACCATGCTCTCAAAATTCTATGTAAATTGAGTAAGAATCTCAAAATCTCGTTAGAAAACACTAACACAGTGTTAAATAGATCTTCAATAAAATATAAAATTAAAGTGTTAACGATTCGTTGTCATTTAATGTTATTATAATGTGCTGATCACTCAACAAAATAATATTGTACATAATTTTCTTTTTATCTTACAATAAAATAAAATTAACAAATCTCATAGAAACACGAACTAAATACAATTTGTAATCCTCTTGTTTATAATCATCTTTTTCACGCATCGTTTATTTTTTTCTTTCACGTAAGTTGTTTTTTTCTGTTTTACACATTGACAGACTAACATGAAAGTGAGATCGTTAACCGTGATCGTGATCATAAATTAAAGCCAGTAATCACGATATATCTGTACTCCACATTATATCATTACGCTTCAAAACAATAACGAAACTATGTAATATATAATCACACAAAAAAAATTGAACTAGACGAATTAACTATTTATTGAAAAAAAAGAAAGAAAAAAAAAGAGTACTTTCTAAATTAAAAAAGAAAAAATGTCTTTGCAGGATGACTTCATTTAGAACATAATTGAATTGTGAAAATAGAAGAATTAAAGGTTAATGAATAACGCGTGCCGTTTTTGAACTTTCATTTCTTGTAATTTTTTTTCTTCTTTTTTTTTTTTTCTTTTACATTTTCATCATTAATTTTTTGTCACAGTGTACTATGTAACGACCGCGATATACTGTGTTTTAAACAATAAAAGAGACTAGAACGGTAATGGATATTTTTTTTTCCTTTGTACACTCCATAACTAAACAGTGTTTATTCCATAACAGCTCCGTCATGTTTTCAACTAAGGTAAAATGGAGAAACAATTGTATAAATCTTGTATCAAAATGGATTTAGCTATCTCTGAATATGTACAAACGACAAATTAATCAATTAATTTAAGCTATAAAAGTTTTTAACTTGTCTATAACTTTGTAGTAATGTACATCTCCTAATTAGATCTTGATCGTTATTAATCAATTTAATTAATGACTGTGTCAAATCGATTTCATTATATAATAATAAAAAAATTGTTAACTACTAAATTTCTAATAGAAGAGAAACGAAAATAATAATTAATTGTCTTTTGGCGAAATTAGGTTCTTCAACTGGTTGGCACTGACATGACACATGTTTTTTGTTTTAATTAATGAATCCTAAAAAATAAAATTTACTTCCATCAATATCTAAATGTACTCGGGAAAACGATTTGCACATGTGGTTAGATTTGTATTTAAATGGACTACATTATTGACTTTTTTTTTATCAAAATCGTTGGAACCATATCATATTAGAGTATTATTATACTACCTACATTTTGCTTCCGAGCTTACTAAATTATTGAAGGTAACGGAAGTTATGTGTGACTTGTATGTATAAAATCAAAATGACATTTAAAATAAAAAACGGAGGAACGAATTAAATAAATTAAACAATTATGGCTTGTAAAAGCTTAAAATCTATTAAGTACGTGATAGGATGAGAGGAAGGTATGTGCCACACTAATTGGCAGTCTATATTTAAGGGTTTTTGGGGGTAGTGGCCTTACATTATGAGCTAAAATTCATATCAATATTTTACCTGTGAATATAATTATTCTGAACATGTATACCAAATTTATCGAAATTGGGCCAGCGTCTGCACTTTGCACAGACTACTGGCATAGACTGACTATTCAAAAACCACTTTTTTGGATCTCAAAACTCATTTTATATACTACGTACGTTTTTCTCTTTATAAATTCTATAAAAAAACAAATGTAGAATATTTCATTAAAATCTTCAGGAAGTTTGATAGAAATTATTTTTGTTTATGATTTTTTTGGAACAGCTTCCCAATCATTGAGTTAAAATTTATTTATAAACTTCATGTCAGGGTATGATTTTTCTGAACATACTGTGTATAGTGTATATGCCGAATTTTATCAAAATTGGCCCAGTATAGGCAGCACTCGTCTACCTTGATTAGAAACAACAAACGACCAATTATTGAAATATTAAAAAAAAACTTAATTAAAACTTAAAAACACTTATTTAAGTGATCTTAAAACAAGAAAATCCATCAATGGGTTAAACCACATATTAATTACAGACATTAGGACCTTTTAAAACCTATATTATGGTATAAGATTGATTTTAATGGAGCAAAATAAGAGAACTTAAAAATAGAATTTTGATTCCTATTTGTAAACCTAAATAGGACCCCGATGAGTAATAGAACTCAATTAATTTGTTAATGAAATTTCTAATAATCTTCAAATGGATATTAAAAAATTGATTACAGGAATAGCACTAGAGGAATGCATCACTACTTCTAAAATTGGTTAAAATTGTAAAAAAAAAAAAAAAAAAAAAAACTCTAAGATAATTCAATGGTGCAATACAATGACATTTTTGGACTTAATGATACGAAACTTGTCTCCACTAATAACGTCTTGTTTAATAACGACCCTCCTGAAGACATTGGCCTCTCTAGATAGACCCTGTTATTAATGAACCTTAAAATCATCTAGAAATAAATAATTGACCTCTGAAGCAGTGTTCCCTCCATTGATAATTATTTATTAAAATGGAAGCTGAGATTGCGACCCCCCACAAATGGAAACTTTGATCATACTTTTAAGACTTAATGAGCTATGAAATAATTAATATTTGACCATGAAATTTAATGCACTTGACCCTCATTCAACTTCAATTTGTAATAAAGCTCGATTATTTTTATATGTTCTTATAATTTTTATTTAAAAAAATGAATGATGTGATTGTCTTAAATATATATTATGAGGTAACGCAAGGCAGGGCAGTTCTTGTGAACCACAGAGTAGGGCAGGGCAATTACGCGCCAAAAATTCCAAAAATTAAGGTCTTAATGAATTCTCATACACCTCTGCGGTACATGGCGTAGCGCAGTTTTTATAAACCACATAAATTAACAAGACTGATGCCCTAATTGAGACGCAAGTCAGGGCAAGAGCCTGCCCCACACTTGTGGATTTTACTGTGTAACACTCTCCCTTAGCCATTTTTAAATTAAATAAATGTGAATATATTTTATAATAGTTTAAGCATTGTAAAATTTATATGTTATAATAGTCCAGGAGATAGCGTGCAAAAAAGTGTCTGACTAGCATCAAGCTAGAATTTTGTATACAAGTCAATATTTTAGCGTCTTTTAAGAATATGTGGTCGGCTAAGTTCGTCTGCGGGACATAGCTTGGCAATAGGCGTTTGAAAAAAAACAAACCGGTGGAAAGCGGCCATGTCTCACAAATTATGGTGGACAATGTGATTTTCATGATCATGAGTACAGAATTAGTTAGTAGACTGAAAATCAAGTTGATGTTAGTTTGTCCCTTGACAGGTGACCACGTTTATTTTTAGTAATATTTGAATAACTAACCTATCAAGTGTGTTTTATTCAAACGCCTATTGCCAAGCTATGTCCCGCAGACGAACTTAGCCGACCACATATTCATAAAAGGCGCTAAAGTATTGACTTTTATACAAAATTATAGCTTGATGTTAGTCAGTCACTTTTTTGCACGCTATCTCCTGGACTAAATGTATCATTAACGTTCTACGTTTTAATTGTTTTAAAAAGCTTTGACATTGGTAGTTCTCGAACCCGGATACATCCTTTTATGACAACTGCACTTAGTGTTTTTTAATGGTATAATCTTAAAACATTGCATGAATGATAATTGCATGTAAAGATAACAATTGTTGCAAATAAAATAATGGGATAAATTAAAATCAACAAAATGTCATTGACATTGAGAAAAATGATTGTAGCATACCACAAAGAAGAAGAAACATATTCCTAAACATGGGTAATCTAAAAATGTATTTGATTAGATTTGACTGATCCCTGTTATCAAATGACCTTTTTAGTACATACTTACACAAATGATAATTTATATAAATATTAGTTAAATTTAAGGTCGGTAATGTATAATAATTTTTATCGCCTACAAGCAATATCAAAATACATAATATGTTTGGCACTTAAACTCACATCGAATTCTGCCTATAACAACCTCATTTTTTCATTCTGTTGATTTCATTAAGCTCGGAAGCACTGTTAAATGGAATTATAAGTACGCTGCAAAAATAAACAAAAAAAAAAAAATATATAAAAATTTCAGAGCAAAAATAATCAAGAATCGATTATTTTTCAAATGATCAGTTTATATTGATTTATTTTTTCTACTACTTCCTTATTTTAAAATTATTTTATTTATAATTGTAACGAATACTTGAGAGTAATTTGTGGCCTTGCCATTGAAAGTTCAAAAATATAAATGCGTGGATGTTATAAGTTCATAATGATTCTTTTATTATGATAGACATTATTGGAATACAAAAGAAGTTGGCAGAAAATGTCGTTTCTTTTTTTTCAAATACAATAGACGTATTTGCAATTAGGGTCAGAGTAGATGTACAGAAATAAAAACAAATATATACCAAGAAATTAATTGGTTATTACAGGAACTTTAATTAAATTAGACACACATAATTGCAACTTAATGATTATTGATTATGATTGCTTTGTGTATTACGGAATTACAATTTTTTTAATCTAATGCCCTTTTTTCAATTCTTGTACTTTTCCCATAAACTCAGTATATATACTTATGTATACGAACGTCGTATTTGCTATTAGAGCAGTGATAAGTCAATCTTAAAAAAAAATAGTTCGCCAACTACTGTGGCCTATAGCTTCCTTGATTTCTATATCACTGACTGAATATAAAATAAAGTATGATGAGAGAATATCCAAAATATAAATTTAACTAAAAACTAAAGATGTAAGTATTAAAAAAGAAAAAAAGGCGTCCCTGATTCGATTTCGAGTGGGGTCGCATTTATTTTTATTCAAAATTAAATGAGCGCAAAAGATTCAAAAACACCATTTATTTAACTCTTTATTGAAAAACAGGAAATGAAATCTAATATTAAAAGTTAAAGATCATATTAACCAATGATTGTGGGTCAGAAAAAAAGGATGGCATAGAATTATTAAATGTTTTGAGAAAAAAAGGAGAATAATTATTTTAAGTTCAGTCAGTTGTGGTTTAAGACGTATTATTTAAAGAGCAAAAGTGCTTCAGTTCGAATTTAAGCCGCGAAGTAGCTTCTTACAAGACTTGATTGCTTTCTCTTTAATTCTAAATGGATTGTGACTTTAGACGTTCAATTACTTTTACAATTTTTGTTTAAAAATAGAAGGAAATTACTCAAATTAATTAAAAGTTCATTGGTAAAATTGAAAAGTGAAGGTAAAATAACATAATTTTAAGGTAGTTAAGGTATTTTTAGGTAAGTAGTGATTGTTTGATATATAAAGATTAATGGAGCAAGAGGTCCCTTATTAATTTTAACCTCTTACACACATTACTTCGAATATTAAAAAAAATTAATTGGTTTGTATTTATTACTTAGCGCATGCGCGAGAGGAAGCGCATGCGCATACTCCTCTAGTGATAAGATACGCATGGAAGTTATATCACAATAATTCGCAGACTTTTATACCTAAAACTACTTTGAAGAGAAAATAAAAATGAAGGGGGAATAAATATAACATATATGTAGTGCATTATAGACTCAACAAGGACATAAGTGCAGACAAAACCTTGCGTCTACATAAGACTGCGATGCTATTCTTTACAGAACACGTTGATATTTAGAACGTGCGTAAATAACTCGAATTCTTTTGATAACAAAACTTTGTGTCATACGCTGTCACAACACTGTCGAATCAAGAAAAACAAGTTAAATTTTCTTTCTGGTTAGACAATTTTCTTTTCGCCCAGAAAAAAAGTCATGCTTTCAAAATATATTTTTTTTATTTAAAAAAAAATGTAAATAAAAAACAGTGGGACTAAATGTTGAGAACTGCATCACAAAAAAGAGAAATTATAATAGTTGTAGAGTCATAGTCTCCTCTGACATTTCATTTCACCACGTTTTTATAAAAAATTAAAATAGCTTTGAAATACGTGATTAAATACTCAAGTGCTCTACCCTAACGGCTTTAAGCTGAACTAATAATGTAGAAAATAGCTTTAGAATTCCTTCCGTTTCGAAACACACGAGTCTAATCCTGTAAGATAAACTGATAATGTAGACAAAAGCGTTCAAATTTCTGGTTATTAATCAAAGCAGTCAATTCTAGTGGCTTTAAGCTGAACTAATTACATACACATTAGACTTTAATTCATGGTTAAAAAGTCAAGTAGTCAATCCTCGAGGAACCATGCTTAACTGATAATAGCAGACTGTAAGAAATCTCTTTCAAATTCTAGATTGTATAACCACTTAGTCAATTCAAGCTGAACTAATTACTATGACAATAATTACCTTTCGAATGCTTGGTTAAAACCAAAGAGCATAGAAGGGGGAAGATTGAAAAAAAGGGGATCAAACATTGTAACAGGTTATGAGCCTAGAATCGGGTAGTGAGAGTGGCTTAAGAGAGAGGCTTACCTACTCTTTAAAGGCTGTTTATCGTGTGCACAAAGAATTATATAATTTGTCTCAAATTTGTCTTGGCATATTGTTAGTTTCAATAAATCTAACAAAGAACAATAGAGTTTAAGATGAGATAACAGGATAAATCTTCGAATCTACTTTGAAATTCGCACACCAAAGAAAAAGAATTTACTTTGAAATCTAATTCAATAAATAAATGTGTACTTTAGTTTTTTTATTTTTCTGACGTTTCACTCGTAACTTTTGACCTTCTTCAAGTGAACTGAAAAAAAGGAATATCGAGTAGAGGTTTACAAGAGATTGGGAAAACGTGTAGGAAAAGATACTTTGGTATTTAGATAGGAGAGATTTGTTAAACATGTCTCAAGACAAATAATTCTAATCCTGATCCTTTTACTAAGATATCCTTTTATAGTTTTTTCCTACATAAAGGACAATGTAATGTATGACGTACATTGTTCTTTCATTCTATATAGAAGTACGCAAGCGAATAGTTACATTATCTGTCATCATGATCTTACAGTTCAGGTAAAATATTCATTGCTATATAAATTTAAGAAAATAAAATAAAATCTATTTTAATTTTTTTTTTTTCCATCCTTTGTTTTAGTTTAGGATTTTCGTTTATTTTTTTAACGTTTTATTGATCTTGGTAGATCCTGGAAAGTAAAAGGTTAAAGGTAGCTGGTTCGTCCTTGAAGATAAGAAATCAATGGGTAACTTAAGAAAACCCTTATAGCGATGTGCAAAATGTAAGGATTCAAATAAACGCGATTCTTTTTTTAAAAAAAAAGAAAAACTCTTAAAGAATATAGGACTTGATATGCTTGGAAGAATGAATAGCTTTAAATAGGCAGGATTAGGGATGAAAACTAGAAGACTGTAAAATAAGAATGAATATAATACGTAAATAGGATTAATAAAAGAGCTACACAAGCAGAGTGAAGAGTATTATATACACACGATAATAGATAAAGGAAGTAAATTTAGGTCTAGCAGAAAAGGGCTTGTTTTTAGAGGATCAACTGTTATACATTTACAGAAATTATCACTGAAAATTAACAGAACAAAGTTTTATTAAATTGGTTTGTTTTGGGTAAGGGTAATTAACATGGACGACGGACTTCAGTTCAGGGGGATGAAAATTATGAACTAATGAAGGTTAAAGTTAAGGTAAAGGGTAATTAAAGACAAAAATCTTTTTGTAAGAGTTAAAGACACCAAATAAATGAGATAAAGGGCTTTTTATGCTTCGACAAAGTTTTAGTTATAAAGGATCAAGGAGGTAAAAATAATAGAAGATAAAGGACTTTTTCGCAAGACTTGTAGACATGCATGTAACATTTAAAGAAGCAGGATGAACAATTTAAATAAGTAGGATGAATGGACTTTAAAATTAAATAATGGTAACTGGGCGGTGAGATCCTGCGGTGGTCTATGAAGGAACTTTTAAGGATTCAAAGGACGGCTCTTTGAACAAGACAAAAATAAGGATGAAGACACTTTTTTTTCTTTAGCATTCATGATAAGGTGTGGTGGTAACAAAAAAAAATGAGAAGAGGGTCCTTATCCGTGACAAGAATGGTTTTCCAAAGAAATCTGTATTCAAAGGGAAGAACAATTCCTTTGCATAGGAACTTAGTTGCGACTAAGTCATGAAGCAGTCGAAGAATTCTATGTGGGTCTAACTATTCCTTGCAGGAGGTCCTTCCACCTGAAGAGAAGAATTTTTATCCATTCTTTTTTCTTTTTACTGCCCTACTCGTTGAATACTAATAGTTCACATATGAAACAAAACAAAATTCTCAAAGAACGGTAAATTGAAACTAACTGTTGTCCTTTTTTTTAACCGCAAGGAATAAATAGAACAGTTCGCGAATGTTAAAATGGGACCAAACCGAAAAAGATATACACGCATAACAACCGAAGCATGGACTTGAAATTAGAATTAAGTCTGTAACGGTAATGATGAAGTAACAGTTAAAACAAAGATATGAAGGCTCGTGATGAAGAGAAGAAGACACTTAAAGACTTTGAAACTTCAATATGTAAATTTTTGTTATGACGACATCGGTAATTCACGAATACGAATGTAACTCGAGAGAACGAATTTTACACAGAATCGTGATAGGTTTAATTTATCGTTCAATGCAAATACTATTTTCTCATCAAACGTTATTTTTATCTGGATTTTTTCATCAAAATATGTCTATATTGAATATCGTCACCATTTAAGATAGTGAGTGTTTATTGAAAAGAAATCGTGATCTAAAATCTATTATATTTATTTTTTAGATAATCTTAAACAATGAAAGATTATAGTTTTATCTTGACTTTGCAATACTTTTGTTGATATTTCTATATTATTTTAAATAATATACATATTTATGTAGACTTTTCTTTATAAATTTATATACTTGAAAGTAATAGAAATTCTGTTAATCCTAGAGTCTGTAGACTGAACGATTTGATCATATCAATATTACTTTTTGTTAGACTAGGGGGCTCTGCCCCCTACTCGCTTCACTCGTCAACCCCCCCCCCCCCCCTGGGCGGCCTAGTGTAGGGTATTAGAATTATTTTGTCTATTTATTATATATTAGAACCGGGGACCGTTCAAAAAGTTTAAATCCGCTGTAATAGTTTTTGCACTTAAAAATAAAGATATTACCTCGGAACAAATATATTTTATATTCTAGATTCTAGATCTTAAGTTTCACTTTTAATGCGTGAGAGCCTCACACATATTTCTTTACTTGTTACCAACAAAAATAATGGTTTGTTTTGATTTTATAGAGTTCAAATATATGTAATAACTCATCTAAATAAAACATATCTAAATAGTGACCCATAATTTTATCAAAACTAAAGTTCCAATTATTAACATTACATTTTTGATAGACTTCAAATAGATATAATAACTCATCTAAACAGTTATATATCACTATCTCTCTGAAATTGTTTGTTTACAAAACTTTTTTAATAATATAGATAGATATTTGTTTTACCTTTAATATTATGTTTAAATCAATAAAATGTTTTATGTTTTGATGCCAAATTTTGAGAGGATCCGATTGGCAAATAGATCAATCGACAAATCTATGTTTGATTCCCAGATTCGAGATATGTATTAATCTATTATTCCAATGGGAAGATATTAAAAGGTGTTGGTATAGAAATGTTAATCACAGTAAATTATCAATTTTAGTTTCCATGGGGTTTCAAAACCATTTTGAAAATAGGTTTGGTTTCGATCCATAAACTTCTTGTTTCTCTAAGGAGTTTTCAATACAGTTTTAACATCAAGTTTTCAATTTGAATACTGATTTGAAAACTCTAAACTCCCAGACTATAGTTATACTTTTCAGGTTATGATACCTTCACTGACCATACTAACAGCGCATGTCTCAATTTTGTTTTCAAATCATTACCGCAGTTTCCTTACTATTTTGTAAAATCAGTTTTAATACAGAACCAAAAATTTAGCTGACTGTAACTCAAAACGGTTTGAAATCACGGTTTCTATGGAGGTTTGAATAAGACAATAGTTTTCAAAACGGGTTTAAAAAAAACCCCATGGAAACATAGTAGGTAATTATTTTTTAATTAAAAGAGAGGATCTTCCTCGATTTAATTAAATCCTAAAAATTTGAGTATGATTTCGAGGGATTTAAGATACCTTTGACACTAATAACTCTATGAAAAAATAGAAAAAGATTATCTATGAATTGACCAGTTGCTTTCAAACGGAACATTAAAAATAAAATAATTCTTTCTTTTCGGTAACTTCTTTCATTAAGTAGAGAGAATTCTCAATTTCATCCTTATTGTTAAATTTAACTAAAAGTTGTACTGTAGCGAGGTAAAATATTTTTTTTTTTTTTAATTTGATTACTGAATTAATAAAATATTATATTTATTGGCGATGTATGAAAATGAATGATATGTTATGTGTAATGAAAATGAAAAAACCGGTATAATCAAATCGGCATGATAAACTCAAACTAAAATTTTGTCATAAACCGAGCGATATACCTACAAACTTAAACTTCGAAAGAATATAATTTGAAAGAAATTGCAATATAATATTTTTAGAATTGCACCATAATAATTTTCTTTGTCGATGCTATCATTCTATCTACAGCAGTTATAGATGCATTTTTTATTTTAAAGGCCACTGGGTTTTATCCTTAATAAAATTTATGATGTATTCCTAAGAATTTTGACAAAATAAAACTTAACATTCGTGTATAAAAAACAGTATTATAAGTTTTTAGTATTATATTAAACGTATAATTGGTAATGAAATGTTTGGTAATCATTTTAAATAATACCATATACATAAGTACCCTTGAAATTATGACATTTAAGATTGATTCCCACTAAAACTTTCTCTTAAAAAAATCATTAAAGTGAAATCAATTAAATACAAATTAAAATCGAAATCGACAATTTTTTTTTTAATATTACTCATTATTGTTGGTCACTAGGTAAGATGTTCTATCTTATAACCAATATTAACTTAGCGACATATTTTATTGTTGTTTCTTAGAAATCATGTAATACTTTACAAAAATCACCCGACTCTGACCTAGTATTCTAATATAGTGTCACGATAATGTTGACATTTATATTTCGTCACACTATGAAATCATGATACATACATATATGCGTGTGTGCATTTTTTTATTGCACTATACAATTTAAAGAGGTAATTTCCACATTATAAACTTAACTTTAAGCGAAGATCCTGGACAAAGAGAGAAATATTGCACAACTATGGTTCAAGACACAACTGGATAGATGTCCAGAAGTATTTTGCAATAGCTGAGAATATTTCATTTTTTTTTATTGTACTTAAAAATATTCCTTGGTAATGCTTAAAATTGATAACTATGCATGATTCCGAGGATTTCGCTAT
>KZ651122.1:824934-837191 GCA_001010745.2 Gerris buenoi
CACTATATTATAAAGAAATATGATCTCATTCTATTTTTGCAATGTGTATAGTGTATAGTATAAAGATAGCTATCATACAAATATGTATGATCTTTTTAATGAAAATAGACAAAGTTTCATTAGTAAGTACAAAGTAACAACAGATCTTATCCAGAATTTATTTTTTAAAAAGAACATGTTTTTTATACATATTAATATAATATATGTATTTAAATTAGAAATATTTGTAGATTCATTAGCGATTTCAATTTTATCCTTTTTGAAGCGACTGTAATTATTTACAAATGTTTAGAGAATAGAATGTCAAAATATTGCTCTTTAGTAACTTATATAAGCCGAACACTTACGTATTAAAACATGTATATAGGTTATTGACAATAATTTAAAAATCTATCCGATACGAAAATGCTTAACTTAATTATACACATAATACTTCGTCTTATGTTGTAAATTTGTTAGTTAATTCGGATTTTTGCGGGAACATTTTACCAAAATGTACAACAAAAATCATTCCTTCTCGGCAGGAAATCGAATCCCAACCTTAAGCCATTTACGCAATTATCGTGTTATATTATCCAAAACGAGATCATTCTATAGGAATACTGCTTTTATACATGGTTATATGGTATTTAAATTGAATAATAATAGATTATTTAAATAAAAATTGATAAAACCCTTTTTACAAGCTTTTATTTAACTTGCAATGTTTGTATGTATGTATGTACGGGTCAAATCTTGTAACTATAATTTAAAGCAGTTATCCTCAACCGATTAAATTAAAAATTTTCATACACGTTTAGTTTGAAAGACAATGCATGGTTAGCTAAGAGACGTCATCCTAAATCCAATATGGTGGACAGCCCAAGATGGCGCACTAGTTATTGTTTAAGTACGCCCATGACAAGGTATCTTATGAAAGGGTTGGCTGAGAAGAATACGAATAAAAGCTTGCTTTTTAAAAAGTTTTTTTTAATAAAATTATTTGTTTAAGAATATTTCAAAGCAAACGACAATATAATTTTAAAATCAAAATCGTTGGAACTGTTTTTAGAATACGTTAAACTCGTGCGATAGAATCTTACTGAATTTTATTTTAATTGGTTTATTGGGAGTGCTATTGCACTCAATTGATTCAACGTGAACTGATAATAATAGCAACAACGTAATCTTATAACAACAACAAGGTAAGCTGATAACAGTAATAACTTGTTTACGTTGATGATACGTTTATTTTTATTTGCGTTTACGTTTTATTCTATATTATGTGTGAAATAATAAATGCATTTATTAGTAATTAGACAAAGGTTGTTGATAATAAGATTTTATAGGTTGAAATCTAGATTTAAAAATTTTAAATAGAGGAATTTAAAATATAGAAATTTTAAATATATAGGACAAAGGTTTTCAATAATTAAATTGTGGTTAAAATTATTATTAAAGTAGGTGTAAATCTATGGTTATTTTCATTTGAAGTAGATAATTTCAGTTGTTATAATATGAATATATGTTACTTTTAGTTTAATTTATTAATCTATAATTTTTAACCCTATTAGATAACCATCTTTTTAGATTAAAAGGACTTTATAGTAGACAGTTACATCAGTTATTAGGATAACTGAATTAATAATTAGGTAATTAATGTAAAAACTTACAATTCAAATTCGCTGAGTTATAACTGAGAAAAATAATCTAAAGAATAGTTAAATACCTGAAACAAAAGAAGAGAAATAAATTATAAATATAAGATGAAAAAATAAATAAATAAAAGATAAATAATAAATAAAAAACAAAAAGACATTTTCATTAGTTAGAATTTAAAATTAAATGAAGTATCGTCATAATCGAAAAATTAAGCCAATCAAGATCTAGCCTATAATTATGTATGAAAAATGCAATGGACACGTTTTATATTTGATAAAGTATGAGCACTTAAATTTTTATTCAAAATAAATAAGTAACTTAATTCTAAGCATTATTGACTAAGTGGTAAGACTTGATGCGTAATTACTAAAGAAAAGAAAAAAAATTAAAAATAATTTTAAATACATTGACAAAAGATCTTATTAAGTATTCAAAAAAGTTCTGAATACGTGAAAAGATCGCTAATATAGACACATATTACTAGTTTTCTTTCACGTAACGGCAGTTCTTTAACCCTTTCTTTAACGGTTTACAAATATAACAATGCCGCTAATAAAAATAAACACCAGTAGCTCTTGACGACAAGTGACACACAATAAATAAAGGAAAAGAAGAGCATACACGTAGAAAGAAATAATAAAACGGACAGCCGAAGTTCGACGAAGTTTAACGAGGCTGTTAAAAAGCAAACGGTACTTTAAAACATGGGTTGGGTACTTTGGTAGGTAGACGGCGTATTTTGCTTCCTTATTGTACCGCAACTTACTTAGTTCTGTACAATAGAGGAAGACAGTAGGGCGAGGCTTTCATAACGTCACGACACAGTAAAGCGTGCTTTAGCCTAGAGACATTGTCCTACATTATTGCAATATATTAATAATAAAAAAAAAAATAAAATAAAATACAATAAATAACAAAAACAGTTCCGTAACAAAAAAATAATATCAACTAAAACAATCCAACTCAAACTTAAAATAAAATACCCTAAAATTTCGATTTTGTGATTTTTATTATCCTTCCAATTTCGATACTGTATTGGAAAAAAATATATATAAATATAAATATTTTCTTCTTCTTTTTCACAAAACTTTTAGCATTTTCTATCTCCAATATTTTTTCAAAAACATAAGTTGTATCGTTTTTTGATGAAAAGATCAAATGTTGATTTATTTTACCCAATTCGAAAGATAATAAATCTAAATAAAGATCTCTTGCGTGACAAAAGTGTCACTTTTTTATTTCACTACATAATAATTTGTAGTTGTTGTTTCTTTTCTTCATAATGTTATAATAATGTAATACTGTTTCATAAAAGTCAGTGGTTATTACGAATTTTGAATAAAAAAAATTTTTTTTTGATTTATAGAAAATATACTATTATTTGTGTTAATAGGAAATGCATTTTTGATTTATAGGAAAAATATTGTAGAAAAGAATGAATATACCTAATGTTAATCTGGGTAAGTACCGATTGAGCGCAAAAGATAAAAGAGGATTGCATCTTGAGAGTCGACTGAGCACAAGAACTTCTAAAGGCACAGTGTTGATTCGGCGCAAAATGTTTATTCATAAGAGATGATTCAGCGCGAGGTGTCCAGAATGCATAGAGTCGATTGAGTGCAAGAATTACAATATGTAAATAAACAGGTAAAGACAGTTAACTGGAATATCGTTTATTATTAATAAAATTATAAACTGGAATATGATATTCTTCATATCATAGATTCTAATCAGAAATGTTATGATAATATTTTCTACTTATTTCTATCTATCAATTTTGTTTAGTTAGTTGTTATTTAGCAATGGATCTAATAACAAGGAGTGAACGTGGAAAAAATGTTAATGGTTATAAATTCCGTAAAGACCGTTAAGTGGAGGTAGGAATGTCATGGCGTTGATGTATACTAAAGGAAGTAAAGCACGAATCTTCACAAATGTAGATGAACATAGTATTAATAGTGACAAGGATAAGTACTTGCGCTTAGTTGACACTCAACAATTTGAAAGGTCTGCGCTCAATCAACACTGACCTAAATAATTAATACCAAAGTAAGTCTTAAGTACTTGCGCTCAGTTGACACTCAAGAGTTTGTAAGGTCTATGCTCAGTCGACTCACAATTTGTTACTTTCGCGCTCAATCGGTTCACTCCCGTTAATCTAATCCCCAACAAAAACCTAACCTTGAAAAAAAGGGTCCATCAAAGTAAAAAAGTATATAAGTCAGCCTATCAAAGTAGTGATAGACATCTACACTACATTGTGGCCAAGTCTTCTCTTTCATCAGTTCATAACCTCACATCACTCCTTGATTCATGAGCAAAACTGCTCTTTTATTTTCATTCAGTTTCTGAATGGCATAAAACAGACTTGGCCGCAATGTAAATATCATACTACAACGAAACGAAAGCCGAACTTTTTTTGGAGTGGGTCAGGAACTTCATTTTCTTTCTTCTGAGTTCTCTCCTTCTTATCACCCACGTAACTCCTATGTGACTACATATTTTACTGATTTTTAGGTCTCATAAAATAAATTAAAAAAAAGTTTTTTGGTAGTTTTCATACTACGGAAAGTTTAAATTAATTTAAATCAAATTATTCATTATTAACACTGGGAGACAGACAGAGAAAAATGGACTCCAGCGCCGGGATTTGAACCACGGGCCTCTGTATTTCCAGTACAGTGCTCTTACCAACTAAGCTACGCGGGAGAATGATTTTTCTCTGCCGTAACCGATAACTATTTCCTAACTCCAAGCTTTCAATATTCATACAGATTTAGCAAGTCAATTTATGACATTAGAACTAAACCGAGAATTAATGCTTATGATTATAAAGTACTCAATTAGTACCTGTACCTTGTACAATCAATTCGAAATTCAATTTTTAAGTTTTTGGTAGTTTTCATACTACGGAGTTTAAATTAATTTAAATCAAATTATAAGCATTATTAACACTGGGAGACAGACAGAGAAAAATGGACTCCAGCGCCGGGCTTTGAACCACGGGCCTCTGTATTCCCAGCACAGTGCTCTTACCAGCTAAGCTACGCGGAAGAATGATTTTGAATTAATGCCTTTTCTTTGTCAAATTTATCTTATTAATTAATTTTATAAATTCATATTTATTTTATTTATATTATGTATAATATAATCATTTTTTACGTAATTAATTTATATTGACATTTTCTCAAAGTGTCACTGAATAAATTATATTAAAACAAATAATATATTGAGTAGGACTTCTATACTACTCTCATATGACAAGTTTTAAAAGTTGCATCACAAAGATGTAAGTATTCTTGGAAAGGTTGGAGCAGGTGTGGCAAAAATATATCGCAAGAGTGTCACTCTATCTCAAATTAGCATACATGATGGTCCAGTGGAGGATGTAATAAATTCAAAAATCTACATTGTTATAAATACACCACATTATTCCATCATATTAGAAGAAGAATACAATTAAAAAACATTGTGACTTAATAGGACTTTAAAAGACAAATTAATGTTACTTTTGTTTTCATTCATATCTCATCATAATTACAGATCTTAGATACAATGGATTGATTATAGGCAGAACATAAATACTACATGGTTTGATTTAGAGTTAGCTCACAGATATTTAAAAAAAATGCAAATTACTCGAATTAAAAGAGAGTGAACCAAAATTACTACAGAGGTTCTGTAATATATACATATAAGGATATTATATATTAGTTGAAAATCGAGTTTATTAACAACTGACAAACTTATGTCAACAAAACTAAACAAATCAATTATTTACAAATGTCAATATACTACATCTCTCCCCCCTTAAAGTTCACGAACATTTTCCGTGCTTCTAGCTTTTATTTGGTCCGCATGACAGCGTCTTTCTAACCCTGTCTCTAACTTCACTCTGTAGGATAGCGGACCTGTTCTAGATGTAATCACGCCGGGGATGTATCCTTTTCCATGAGTCTCGAGCACCCAAACTGTGTCACCTTCTGTGAACTCCCTTTCTTTGCTATGCTGATCATGCAGAATTTTTTGCTTGCAGCGAGTTTGGTCCACTCGATCCTCAAGAGAGGGCTTAAGTAAGTCTAAACTTGTTTGGATTCGTCTACCGAACATGAGTTCAGCAGGACTTCTTCCTGTGGATGCGTGTACGGAGTTTCTGTAACTCAACAATATCTGAGCGAGACGTAGATTTTTGTTACCTGGAGCTGATGCGCGAAACCTTTCTTTAAATGTTCTTACGGCGCGTTCTGCCAAACCATTAGATTTTGGGTGGTAAGGTGTAATTCGAATGTGTGTTATGTTGTTTCGTTTACAGAACTCTTGAAACTCTCCACTTGTAAATTGGGGACCATTGTCGGATACCAGGGTTTTCGGGATACCAAACTGGCTGAATAACGTACGTAACAGTTCTATAGTTCTTCCCGATGTCGACAATTTTGTTGGCAAGACCTCAAGCCATTTCGAGTGAGCGTCCACGACCACTAGATAGTAAAACCCTTCAACCGGGCCAGCATAGTCTATGTGCAACCGTGACCAGGGCTTAGCTGGCTGAGACCATGAATACAATGGTGCTTCAGCTTCTCTTGGCCTTGTTTGTTGACACGGACTACACTGTTTAACATATGTTTCTATGTCCTGAGACATTTTGGGCCACCACACCTGAAATTTTGCTATAGACTTCATAGCTATTACTCCTGGATGTCCAGTATGTAACATAGCTAAGACTGCTCCTCGTAACTCACTGGGTACAACTATTCTGCCTTGCCATAGAAGGATGTTTTCTTCCAGAGAAAGTTCTTCTTTTTTGGTATAGTATTGCTGCGTAACCAATTCTTCTGATTCCCCTTTCCTTGGCCAGCCTTGATCTAAATACCTTATAACTTGTGACAGAGTTTTATCTTTCAAGGTTGCCATCTGCAGTTTCCTTTTGGTCACTGGTAGGTCATTTAAACGTAACTGGAATAGATGTTTATCCAATACTTCGTCTTCACTTCCCTGTTCCACGTATTGGGAATCGCTTGGTAATCTTGACAGGGCATCAGCTGGTGCGTTTGTCTTTCCCGGTAAATACTGAATCTCATATGTGTAAGCTGAAAGTAGTATTGCCCATCTTGTCAGTCGATTTGCCGCCGTTTTCGGAATTTCTTTGTTTTCACCAAGCAAAAACATCAAAGGCTTATGATCCGTCCTCAGAATGAATTTACGTCCATATATGTACTGATGGAATTTGTTGATAGCGAACATAATAGCCAAAGCTTCCCTGTCAATTGAAGAGTAGCGTTTTTCTGCAGGTTGTAAAGTTCTTGAAGCGAAGGCTACCGGTTTTTCTGAGCCATCTTCCATCCTCTGGAATAATACAGCACCCACTCCAACTTCACTCGCATCAGCAGCTACAATAGTAATTCTTTCAGGGTCAAAATGAACTAATGTGCTCGACGAAGTTATTAGTTTTTTTAACTTGTTAACGCACATCTCGTCTTCTTTTGACCATTCCCACCGGGAGTACTTTTTTAATAGCCTATGAAGTGGAGCACATACAGTTTGTAGATTTGGTACGAATCTGCTGTAGTAATTGACGCTTCCCAAGAATGACCTCAGTTCTTTCTGATTTCTGGGGACAGGCATTTTCTTGATGGCTTCTAAATGTTCGTCTGTAGGGTGAATACCAGTTTTGTCTAGACGGTGCCCGAGGTAATTGATTTGCTTCTCAAACCACTTGCACTTTTCTAATTTTACTCTCATGCCCCAAGTCTTCAATCTTTCCAAAACTTCTTTAATATTTTCCATGTGCTCTTTTTTTGACTTCCCTGTAATTATGATGTCATCCAAATAACAAGCTACGTTGGTCATACCAGCCAAAATAGTGTCCATTAGTCCTTGGAAAATACCTGGGGCTGAGGATACTCCGAACGGTAGCCTTCTAAATGAAAAGTAACCCAGATGTGTAGCTAAAGTGAAATACTTTTTACAACTTTCATCTACCTCAACTTGAAGGTAGGCATCTCTGAGGTCGATTGTTGTAAATTCGTGTCCCCCTCTTAGTTTTGCTAAGATGTCCTCGAAACGTGGTAATGGGTGTCTATCTATAATTATGTGTTTGTTGATTGTTACCTTGAAATCTGCACATACACGAATTTTGTTATTCGGTTTAGGTGCAACCACAATTGGGGACGCCCACTCTATTGGTGTTCTGTTCGCGTCCACAGGCTCAAGTACGTTTATGCTCACCAATCTTTTCAATTCTGTTTCGAGTTGAGACTTTAACGCAAAAGGAACTGGGCGTGGCTTGAAAACTTTTGGTACTGCGTCTGGCCGCATGTGGATTTTTGCTTTGTAACCCTTAACCGTTCCCAGCTCTTCTTGGAATAAATCCTTAAACTCTTGCATTATAACCTTAACTTCTTCCAGATCTTTGTGGATTATGTTCTTCGTCGTCTGACCCGATGTTTTCTTTTTATCGATATTGCAAACCTTTATCCCTGGAGGTAATGGTAACTTGAATTCTAGCGTCCACTTAAATCCAAAAAGAGGAATCTCGGACTCTTTTACCACGTATAAAGGTAACTGTTTTTTCTTGCCGAATGCTGTCACTGTTACTGTAGTTTTTCCCATGGTTTCTATGTCTATGTCCGTGTAGGCTGTAAGATTTCTAGTTGGAGTTAGTGGCGGAGAACCAATTTCTTTCCATAAGGTTTTGCTTATTACTGAATGACAAGCGCCAGGGTCATAGAGCATTTCAACCTTACGACCATTCAGTAGGACATCCAGCATTCCTTTAGAGCCTTTCTTTACTGTATTTATGTTAGCATCTGAATCCGAATCCGTAACAATTTCACTTTTTATATCAATTTTTCGCATTTGTTTGTTTCCTTGTTGTTTCGGTTGTTTATCATAGTTTTGTTTTAATATTACAGCTCTTTTAGACTTCACGCATGCTCTCGCAAAGTGGTTTTTCGACTGGCAAGCCAGGCATGACTGTCCAAGAGCAGGACACTTCTGTTTGTCATCATGGACCTTCCAGCCACAATTTAAACAGTGTTCACCTTTTCTTAGTTCACGGAGATGTTTTTCACGTTTAGAATTACTCTGTTCAGCAACTCTATTAGTACTTGAGTAATTATTTTGGATGGTAATGTCATTGATTCTTCGATGTTGAGAGTATGCCTGTTCTAGATCCATGAGCGTATTTTTAACTTCTTTCAAATACGAACTGTTCGTAGGATGTAGTCTTAAGACTTCCCGTTGCCAATTTGTTTCGTTTATTCCTATGACCAGTTGGTCTCTTAGGCGCTCCTCCAATGAGTTTCCAAATTCACACTTACTAGATTGACTTCGTAGCGTTGCTAAAAATGTTGTTACAGTGTCTCCATCCTTCCTTTTGCATGCTGCGAATTGTATTCTCTCAGCCAAAACACAAGTATTTACACAATAATATTGGTTTAAAACTTCAATTAAATTTTCATAAGAAATGGATTTTAACGGAGTTGGCCTAAAATGATCCACTAAAATTTTGAAACCATGTGCACCGACTTTTGATAGTAGTATCTGACTTTTGATCATCTTGGGACATGCATTATCCAAAAACCCTTGCATAGCCATCTCGTTTTCTAAGCGTAAGACGTAGTACTCCCAATCTTCTAAAGATGGGTCAAATGCAGGAAAACGGAAATGCCGTATTTTATCTGCACAAGAAAGCCCAAAGTTTTCAGTCATGATCTCAGAGCTTGTACCCGCTCGGGATCCCATCATGACTTCTTGAACATTTGGTCTACATTTTCTTCCAACAGTAACCTCAGAATAAGCTTTCGACGAGTCTTCCGAACTCACTTCCGAGACAGAAGGGGAGTTTTGGCGTTTTGTTTTCCCTTTCCAAATTATTTTCTTAGGAGACATTATTTTTTCTTTTCTTTTTTTTTTTTTTAAGCCAAATACTTGTAACCGCAACCGTGTCCATTATACGTATGTTCTAGATACCGACTGCGCCACTTGTAATATATACATATAAGAATATTATATATTAGTTGAAAATCGAGTTTATTAACAACTGACAAACTTATGTCAACAAAACTAAACAAATCAATTATTTACAAATGTTAATATACTACAGGTTCAAAGTTAGGCTTATGGTTCAAATTTAGGAGCAAAAAAAAAAGAAAGAGTGTAAATTGCTAGAACTAAAATTACTAGAGCTATATGAGAGCCAACTATAGTATAAAAGAAAGAGAGCCAAATGCAAGAACTGTAAGAGAGGTGGAACAGGTATGATAAAAAAAGTTAAACAAATTGCAAGAACGGAAAGAGAGCAAAGGAGTGCAAGTAAAACAACTGTTAAAGAGTTACCTCACGGAAATAAAAGAATGCAAATTACAAGATCTAATAGAGAGTGAACTAAAATATAAACCAAAAAGTATGTATAATAGCAACTATTCCAAATAACTCAAATTTCTAGAACTGTAAGAGAAGTGAAACTAGTAGAAAAGAAAGAGTGACAATTACTTGAAACAACAAAGATTATACTTGCAGAAAGGAAAGAATACAAACTGGTAGAAATGGAATAATGAAAATTACATTAACTCAAAGAGAGGTGGAACTATTAAAATAGAGGAATAGAAAATTAGAAGAACTTTATAAAATAATAAAATTATAGGAAAGAAATAATTAACTAAACATTTAAGGCGATGAAGTACATAGAAAATGTCTATTCTTTGACTTGTTAATTTTTCTAGTTTTCTAAATTAATTGTAGTTCTATAGCCAAAATTAACAATTATTTGAAAACATTTTATATTTAAATGTAAAATTTGTATATCTTTACTTTTATGGTAAGGAGAAAGAACTAATTCTAGAAATTTTTGAGCCTATGAAAAGCATCTTAAGAATAGAACACAAGTTATAAATTGTCGAATCTAGAACTCACTAAGTTGATAAGACCTTGTTAATTCTAGAAATCTATGAATTGTTGAATCTAGAAGTAGTTAAGAACCTGTTGAATCTAGAAATCAATAAGTTTTAAGAACTTGTAGAGCCAAGAACTCAAGAAGTTGTTAAGACCTTCTTGAATCTAGAACTCCATAAGAAAATTTCTTGACGATTCTAAACGCTACAAGTAGCTAAAGATTCACCTTATAACCAGTAACTAATAACTAATTATCTGATTACATTCACTCTCCAAGTTCTTTCAAAGAAATATGAATATATCCTTTAAAAAAATCAAGTATACGGCAAAAACAAAACAATAACAATAATAATAAAATAATAAAACAAAGAATATTCAATACTATAATATTACCTCATTTGAATCTAGGTTATTGCTAAAGTTAGCGTGCACTTAACAAAGTCAAACTATGTTCTTATTCTTGAAAAAAAAAAATATATATATATGTATATAAACTACAAACTGTAGTTGCATTGGATGGGTTTCGTGTATTATTATTTCATGATATTAACAGACCACTGGGCGACCTTTGTTTATCTTTTGAAGAAAAAAAAAACAATATATATTTCTCTAACAACTGTGAGAGAGTTTTGCTCTTTTTTTACTTAAAGCGAGTGAAAGATGGGAAAAAAATGTATATACATATATTGTTATTATTTTTTTTTCAAAACAATATATATATATATANTTATATTATGTATAATATAATCATTTTTTACGTAATTAATTTATATTGACATTTTCTCAAAGTGTCACTGAATAAATTATATTAAAACAAATAATATATTGAGTAGGACTTCTATACTACTCTCATATGACAAGTTTTAAAAGTTGCATCACAAAGATGTAAGTATTCTTGGAAAGGTTGGAGCAGGTGTGGCAAAAATATATCGCAAGAGTGTCACTCTATCTCAAATTAGCATACATGATGGTCCAGTGGAGGATGTAATAAATTCAAAAATCTACATTGTTATAAATACACCACATTATTCCATCATATTAGAAGAAGAATACAATTAAAAAACATTGTGACTTAATAGGACTTTAAAAGACAAATTAATGTTACTTTTGTTTTCATTCATATCTCATCATAATTACAGATCTTAGATACAATGGATTGATTATAGGCAGAACATAAATACTACATGGTTTGATTTAGAGTTAGCTCACAGATATTTAAAAAAAATGCAAATTACTCGAATTAAAAGAGAGTGAACCAAAATTACTACAGAGGTTCTGTAATATATACATATAAGGATATTATATATTAGTTGAAAATCGAGTTTATTAACAACTGACAAACTTATGTCAACAAAACTAAACAAATCAATTTTCCAAGCATAGAATTTGAAAAAGGATGGTGTAATATATACATATAAGGATATTATATATTAGTTGAAAATCGAGTTTATTAACAACTGACAAACTTATGTCAACCCTATCGAAAAATATATTTTTCCTCATATTCTAATTAGTTACAATGAAAAACTAAGACTAAAGTATGAAGTGTATAATATACTAGAGCTTTCTAAGAAACCACCTCGAAACGAACCCAGTACTATTTAAGTAAATTTAATGTTAAATTATGGCTCTACGGTAAAGCTTACCAATGCAAAAAAAAAAAAAAAAAAAAAAAAAAAAAAAAAAAAAAAAAAAAAAAAAAAAAAAAAAAAAAAAAAAAAAAA
>KZ651122.1:867590-882555 GCA_001010745.2 Gerris buenoi
TTTAGGGATGTCCCGCTGGGTACGTGCCCCCTGTGCCCCCCCTGGATACGCCACTGGGTTAAAAGAAGATTGGTATTTTAATCATTACAAGGTAGAACAACTAATTTAAAGATGAAGGTTACTACCCATTCTTGTAATAAATTTATTTTTTATTATGTTATTAACATTTATGTTCAAATGTTCAGCCTTTCAAACCAAATGCTTAAAACATATAAAAGTTTTAACAGATTAGCAATGGCGTTGATGTTTAAAAATATTATCCTGCATTATGTATTATTAGTTAGTTGTGTAATAAACCGGAAGAATGTACACTGTCCCCAAAATATATATAAAATAATGTTAGAAGACCTAATGCTTACGCATAATAATTCTTTGACTAACCCCTATAATTTTCCAAAAAAATTAATACATAAAATAAAACTGGTTAGATTAGGCAAACGAACTCGTATTATTTATTGATTCTAGATTTTCTTGAAATAAATAATAAACTTTTTTAAAAAATTTGTCCGATTGACATAATTTTATTACTTTCTAATATTTTAACTATTGACAGAAAGTATTGTGATAAACCACTTTTTGTGAGAAATAATAAACTTATTTGGTACTTCTTCGTTTTGTGATGTCCATAGTCTCGTATAATATATTCACTGGAAATTATATTCCTTTGTCTAAATAGAACTCGTGCATAAAGGAATATTAGTCTTCAGTATATAGGTATAGAAGTGTAAAAAACAAGTCAATGCGAGACTGGGCATCTCGAAACGAAGAAGTACCACTTACTTTTTTGATCGATATTACATGTTTTCCAGAAAATTATGTTCAAAATAAGATTTAAAAAAAAACTATCGTTCGCATACGTGTAGAGTCTTGTCCTATAATAGTATTAGGTATAGTTCATGATATACAGAAAAATTATAACTTTGAGCGAAATCGAGAAATAGATTTTACCTCTAAATGAAAGCTATTCGCCATAAATTGTTTAAAACAAAAACATGGAAAATGATTATTTCGTATTATTTTATAAATGGAGTCAATTTTAACAACCACTGAAGCTATATTGCAGTAACATCCTTGCATTCTTAAATAAAATATAATAATCATTAGTTATATAATACTATTAATTTTATATGCAAAATGACATAGGACTTCAAAAATACTTTTGAAATAATTATTAGTGTATCCTATAAAATATCTTAGATAATGGATGTTGAATAGTAGCTAAAGTACCCCGTTAGCCCGGAGAAGGGGTGTGGTTTTTTGAATTGCCATGTAGGCAGTGACCTTCCAATTGTTTTAAAGTTTAAGTAAGCAAAATTCCATAATGCTCAGGATAAAACTATAGATCTGCATAAAAAATTATCTGCTAATTAGAGTGGCTCCTAGCTTCCTCACGTTCTATGGCGTATACTTTAACGATTTTATGCTCTTTTTACAACCCAAATAATTGTTAAATATATATAATTTGCCCCTCCTTTTTTATACCTAACAAATTTATTTCGATTTTTACATGAATAAAATGTAAACATATTAATTTAGCAGCAATATTTAATGTGCGAATCTGGGCTACCTGCGAGCTACTTTCGACAAACCATCCAAATTTCTTAAAAATCAGATGAGAAGTTTTTAAGATATAGGTTTAAATAAATGTATGTTTGTGCGCATGTGGAAGTTCTCCGTTTTTCCACATTTTAGTAGTTACATAGAGTAGTACTCTTTTTTTTTCATTAAGTTCCATGTTTGTCCACATGCGCACAAACATGGACGAACAAATGGACGCAGAACGTTGACACTTATATATGGGAACAAATAAGTTTCAATAGACTAATTATAACCTACCATCCAAAATTAATTAAATCAGACAGGCAATTTTTAAGACATTTAGTTGGTTTGCAAAAGTTGCGTGACAGCTAGAGAGACAGACACGAGACCAACAATGTTTACTGATGTCTGAAACAGATTTCTGTCTTGGAATTTTTGAAATCGGAAACAAAAATTTACATTCTTCAGAACAACCTCTTAGGTCCGTCATCTTCGATAAGTTTGGAAGCAATAATCAAACAGACAATATCATCAACAAATAATATTTCTTAAATTAAATTTAAGAAAATTCTTGTCTTGATCTATATATTTAATTTAAGACACTCCCAAACCCTCATTATATTTAACATTTTGCAAGATTAAATTCACTAGAGATTAATTACCTTAAAATAATGTTAGAAAGGTTTAATTACCTAATTACCCAATTCTCTTTCTATTCATTAAAGTTCAGATTATCACATTTTACTTTCACTTCGATTTGATTTCTATTGTTTCATAGTAAAAGGAAAGTAGTGAATTAAACGACAAGAGACAATATCCTGTTATATATTCAACTTCACGATTTGTAACCATCATTATAAAGCCACGATTTCACGATTCCCTCAGTTCCATTTCTCAGACTTAATTTGACAATACGCAATTATTATATTGTATTACACCTGTAGAACAACTAATTTAAAGATGAAGGTTACTACCCATTCTTGTAAACGATTTGTTCTACAATTTTAAAATATAGTTTCTCTTTTCCAGTCAGAAATTGAAAGAGGTTAAAGTAAGTCAATAATAAATTTAGAGGTGGTTAGTGGTGTCTGGAGGTGGTTAGTGGTGTCTGGATGTGGTTTCTAGTGTCTGGAGGTGGTTAGTGGTGTCTGGTAGTGGGTAGTGGTGTCTGGAGGTGGTAAGTGTGGTNAGCCCAACTTCGAACATTTTCCTCCCCCCTGCATTATGTTCACCGAGTCACCCATCATTGTTATAAATAGGGGTACTTTGTTTATTATAAATAATGACTAACTGGTTGTGTATGTCAATTATAAGGTTTATACAGCTGATGTAGCAACTCACTAACCCCGTGCCATTCATATAAATTTGTTTTGTTTTTTTTATGGGTGGCAGCAACTCTTAACGTAGTAACTTCTTGCGCTTTAACAATAAGATGATAAAATTATTTCTCTTTTTATTATATTATTTGGCTCACATATATTTTATTGCAACATTATATCCTGGTTCTATTTTTTATTTTATTAGCTGTGTTTTGAACGCATTAACTCGTACATTAGCTTTAGGAAGCAGGATGTTGTTCTTACCAGTCACCAGTGATATAATTGTATTTGAAAAGGGACGTTTTCAGATGACTGAAACCTGGCATTTCAGACATAAAGAAGGTAATTAAATTACCATTATGGAGTTTCTAGATGGTTTCAGGCAACAAGCAATTCTCTAGGGTATCAAATATCCTCATGCAATATTAAAACTCTCACTATCTTTTACCTTATAATCCCCCTTAAATGTTTGTTTCTTTTCTTGAAAACAATGTTAATAATGTATTGGTAAAACTTTCACATAAGTAACATTTATTTGGAAATTTCACATGATAGTAGAACTCGACTTAGCGAATTTTAAGTTTAGCACTCTCTCAACCTTCAACCTCTCTATTTAAAAAAAATTGAACTTTCTTACACGATAATTTCTACCTGTATGAGTATTACATTTTTCAGAAAGTAAGAATAGAACATTATTAAAATATTAAATGTATTTAAATCTACTTTATATAACTTTATATTATACATTTTTGTTAAAATCTTTTATTGAATCTTTAAACGTTTATTTATATCTTTAATTTATATATTTATTATATTTTGTTTGTTTCAATGTTTGCGAGTTTGGTGGGTTAACTCTTAATATTGTATATGCCTTATAAAGCTTCTTCGACAAATTAACAAATATTATTTTTATGTAGAGCATACATTTAAATGACCTCCTTCAAACCTCTTAGACCATAAATTATCAATTAATAATTAATAACAACGTGAATTTTCGACTGTGATTTGAATAAGAATCAAGGGTAGATTATTATATTCATAGATAAATATATAGATATATCTTCTCTTCATAGATAAAAATCTTATTATCTTTATTCATCTAAAGTCTCTTTTGAGATAGATACAATTACATCTTGATAGATAGATATAAATATAAATACATCTTCATAGAGCCTTCATATTTAGCGCTAAAATTAATTTCTTTATTTCACCTCGGAGGTTATGATTTTTCTGCACACATATGCCAAATTAATTGAAATCGCCCCAATAGTGTAGGGTTTACGTGCGTCTGCAGTCATTTTTAAAAAATACGTTTTTGGACTCTTTTTGTGGTTTATCCATAAATACCTCAATATAATTTTGGCACCATCACAATACTTTCTCTATATTTATATATACGAAGTATATTATGATACATAATAAGTATGAAAAAAAGAGATTTCAGAAGAAAAGAAAACTTTAATATTTTCATAAAAGGGTTTGAATTATGTTTTCACTTATTTTTATTTATAGTTTATCATACTGTTGTATTATGTAAGGAGAATAAGGGAACTTTTATTTTGACTGAGAGCTATAAAATTTAATGTCAAGAGGATTTTTTTTATTGTAGGCATGTTTTTTCGTGTAAAGTCACATCCTGGACTTAACCATCTGATGGTATTTTGATCCTGAGGGCGAAGGACCGTGTATCAGATTTCATTACGATGAACCCAGGGTAGATAGAAATAAACCCCAGTTTGAAGAGTAAAGAATCGTGGTTGTACCAGTCACAATATTCTCTTGATATTTTCGGCAAGGTTGATATTTTTATGTTTTGTTGTTTTCTTATATTTTATTAGTTGTACTTTGTAGTTTGAAGGAGAGAAGTATAAAAGGAAAGAGAGAGGTGACATTTCAGCACTCGAGACTGTAAAGGCAAGGTCGAATACTCTGGAAGGCGAAACATTTACAAGCTTTAAAGGTCGCTTAAAGAGATATGGTGGGGAGATGCAACAGGACTTTAAGCAACAAACAGCTAAAGATATGACATATTACTCTCGGCTAGAACTTACAGCTACAATATACCATATTAATGGACAAGAAAGGTAACAAGCCGTCTAATAATAATTTTTAAAAATCTGCTTAGTTGTAAACCGTTAGAATTTAGAATAATACTAGACAAACTTAATATGACGTAATATATTTTTTTTTTAGAAACAACTTTATACTAACAAATAAGCAAGGAAGAATTATGGTACAGCCCGCTTCATAATAAATATAAAATCGTAAAATTGTGGAACAAACCTCTTCGTATTAAAAGGAAGCTAATTTGGTAAAAACTTCTTGATATTAAAAAGAAATTATAGTAAGAGTAAGAACATTGTAAAAACCTCTTTATATTAAAAATAAAACTTGTAAGAATAGGGTACAAACCACATCATATTAAAAGGAACCTACATAGTTAAAAATGTGGTAAAAAAACACTTCATATTAAATTGAAAATTGTAAAATATGGAACAAACCTCTTCATATATTAAAAGGAAACTATTATGAATATAGTACAAAATGTTTCATATTAAAAAGAAATAAGAAAAATGTGGTACGAACTGCTTTTAAAAGGAAGAAGTAAGAAAATGGTAAAAACCTCTTGATATTAAAAATAAAATATAGTAAGAACATAATAAAAACATATTTATCTTAAAAAGAGAATAATAAGAATAACATCTCAAAAAAGGATTATAAAAGGAATAAGAAGAGAGGAGAATTAAGCAATTATATATACGTCCGCATGAAAGGACCAAAGAGGAAATTATCGGTCCGACAAACTCCAAAAAAACATTCTCACATACCCACAGCATTCTACTGAATTTAAATACCTATATAACATCTCAAGTAATTTATTTATTACTAAAAATACTTTTAATTCAACAAGCGATTGTTTACATTTTAGTTTCGATTTTTGTGGGATCTAATTTTACTTTCATCAATAGCTCGAAAACTAGATCGTTCCTAGGAAAATGACTTATATGGTTACATTCCTAAATGATAAACATACATGAAAAATTAAAAATTGGAATAAACCAATAAGCTGTTGAGTAAAAAAATTACTAATTTTTACCTATTATTATTTTTATATACTCGAATTTGTTAAAAGTCAATAATTTCTGCGTGAATGCATAATATAATGCAACCATGTGAATTTCGTAGCAGTGTAGTATATTGAAAAATGATGAATAGTGTAAGTGTATGAAAAATATGTGCAATCGTCCATGCATTATATCTATGAGAAATTAACTTTTAAAAAAAACTCTTAGATAAAAAGGTGGTTTAGGGTTTTTTTTATTTTAATTTCTATTCAAAAGTTTTTAAAAAAAGAATTAGTTCAGGTGCAGCTATGAGGTAAAACAAAATCCATTCAAGTTTAGATTTTGTTTTCTTATGAACCAGTAACAAGTGTGAAACAGAATAAGGTTAAAGCAAGTAGCGAAGGCTTTGAAATTAAAAATAAATATAAGAAAAAACCTGATTTCGTTATCATGTCTAGATGGAGAGAGAGGCGATTTCAAAGGCAGTGAATTGAGAAGGCGTTGTTGAATAGAGGTAAGATTGAAAAGTGGGGAGGGGTTTTTCAGTGGCGAGGTAACGTTTCGCAACATGTTGATTGCACTAGTACGCCATCAGGTGTATTGAAGGAGAAACAGTCGCACGTACCTCATTACCTTCATCTAAACCTTATCTCTTATCTAGCAAGTTATTAAATTAGTAAAATAACAATATTGCTTAGTTCGCTTCTTGATAATAGAGAAAAGAAACTATATAAGTTTAATAATTTTCCAGACTGCTTCAATTAAAGAAAATCAATAGGTTGATTTTTAGTGTCCCAAGCTATTCTGATAAAACTTACTTGACAAAACTGAAAGAAATGTTTACGCTAGAGTAAGGAAAAAAGCTAAATGTTTAACACCCGATCAACATTATATGTTATTACAGGATGGTGGACTACAGCCACTTTACTCATCTCCAATGTAAAACATTTCTCACCTCTCAGGTATTTGAACTCACCACTGGTAAGTAAAAACAGTAATTGTTATTATTAACTCACAGTCTTACTACCACTACGTCCTGTACTAGTGCTATACGCGGGTAGGACGAACCCCTTGTTCGAACCTAAAAATTTAGCCTTATTGAGGACTATTTCACTTGCTCCATGTGAGCCATATAAATCAGAGCAACACGGTGCGGAATCGAACCCACGACTTTTCGCCGCCCTAGATTCACTGATGGCCGAGCAAAATTGATGAATCCACATGATCACGCTGGCTCCCATATTATTAAATAAGCATCGAAATTAAAAATTGTATCCTACCAGCTGTTTCTTAATTATTATCTGACCTGCTTTACATAATCAAGCGTAATTAGTAATCAATCATTAGTGCAAGAGGAATTCGTCTAATGCACAAAAGAAGAAATGAGTAATTTCATTAATTTCAACATCATTAAAATCCGTCCACATTATCTAATTATAATAATATTTTTTCCTTTTTTTTATGAAAATCGGTTTTAACCATGTTTTATATGCCTTGTATCATCGTATATTCCTTTTGATTTTTTACTTCTAAATCCTGTGTGTGTAATCAGATAGTAATTTTTAAGATAACTGATTATTATTTGTTTATTTATTTATTACCAATAATCTTCTTACGAGAAAAGAAATTATTATTATTATCACACATAATTGTAAACAATGACCTTTCTGTCCTATTTTTATATTACTCTTTATCAATAAGACAATAATAGGTAAACAATAATCTTCTAGTAACAGATTTAAAACAATATATTCATAAATCATTTCGAGTTTTACTTCCGATGTGATAACGTACTATAAAATTACCTTACTTATCTATTTCTTTAAGTATTTTTATTTTTACTTTTTAACCGAATATATTTTATTAATTGTTACAACAATTTTAAACATCATGAATGTAAGTTACATAAATATATGTAAAAGCGTGAATTATTTAGAAAAGCAATTAGATCATTTGATTCTTTCCAATTTTAAAAATGAACGGATTGAATTATTCCCTTACACATGGCTTCAAGAGGACAAAAGGCAAGTCATTTTTCTTTGAATTCAATTTAAATTTTTAATTTATCATAGATAACAATTGTTTTTATTTCCTTTAAAAAGTACACAGACATTACCGTTGCAATATTATAAGATCAAATAATATTAATATCACTATATATACTTAAAGCTTGCTACATTTTAACTTTTTAACTCAATGTTTTTGTTTCATATATTATAATTTAATAAGTAATTATGTGGTGCAACAATAATGTAATATGTTAGCACTAGGATACAGCCACTTATACCTAGCATAAACCTAACGCTGGGTTCAGGGTGAAGGCTAGTTAAATATCGTCTGCCAAAACGTAAATTTCAATAAGTGTTTTTTTTCCAAAAATGAGATGGTATTCCTCTCACATGGTCCTCTGAAATGGTATTCCTCAGATGATTATATTAATTGTAAAAGTAACCAAGTGATTTGAAGAATAAGTGTAAAATTTCCGATGTGTTAGTCAGGGATTTTTACCTTTAATTAGACTATAATATATATATATATACATATTGGTAGGCCTAGGCTCTCCATGAACCATGAACCACCTTTAACCACCTCTAACCATATTTCACATCCTCTAATCACCTCTAACCACACACCACAATCTCTTATCACCACTTGTCACCTCTAAGCACCACTAACAACCTCTAACCACCTCTAATAACCTATAACCACCTGAAAGAACCTCTAACCACTTTTAACCATCTCAAATTACATTCAACCCCCTTAAACCACGCTTTAACCACATAAATTAACATTTCTAATAAGTATATTGCATAAGTTAATCGATCATATTCGAATGCCTAATCCACTTTAATCACGTTTGTTTACCTATTTATTTCTTGATGTTATACAACAAGACTATAATATGCATAAATGTAAAATATTCTAATATATAATAATAAAATGTAGCAATACATTCGAACTAAATACTATATCGAATAGCATTTACTCATGCAATCTATTAAAGTAATAGTTGGAAATTGACGCTTCAATGAAGAAATATTAATGCAATTTTATTCCTAACAGATATTACATCTTGTTCGAGCTCTCACGGTTAATAAATTATGTTTCTAATGCAGGCATTCGAAAGAATATTTCGAAAATCAAAATGATTAATATTTTAGGCACGTATTAAACCCAGTTATAGTATGGAATTATGACTTAACGTTAATTCTTTCAATTATGAATGAAACTTTTGTATTTTTTGCAAACTGCAAACTATTCTTGGTTGATAAAATCGTGATCGTATTGGATGTATTGAACTTTACAATTATTGTAATATCTATAATTTCGTCAATTTGGTTCCTAAAATAAATTCTTTTTTTTTTTAATTGTTAATATAATTTTATTTCAAAATTAAATTGATATTTTAAAAAAATGTGTTTTATTGATTATAAAAAAAATAGGCGATGTTAAATACAATAGACACAAAAGACACTAAAGAAAATTATTCTTTAAAGTTTTCTCTTAAACTTTAGTTTATCTCTAAATTATTAATATCTCTTATCTCGTATAAGAGTATAAGAGTATGTAATATCTCTCGTAATACTTTCTCATATAAAGAGAAAGTATTGAAATAGTCTAAAATTCTGCGATTTTGATGTATTTACACGTTTTGAGGTTCCCTGTGTCCAAATAAGTGAAAAATCTGTCTACTGTCTGTGTAAGATACGTGGAGACTAAACTACTGGTCTGATTTTGACGAAATTTGGCATGCATTTTTTCTCTTAGAAATCATTATTAGCTCTAAATTGTGGGGCGCTACCTCCCAAAAACTCTGAAGAAACGTGGAAATTATTTCTCAAAAACGATTTGATTAAAAATATTTTGATTAAAAATATTATAAAATGTAGTCCATTGAAATAAGAATCTAGCTATTATAAAAAATAAATTCTTTTTTACAGTTTCCTTTTAAACATAATTAAATTTAATCTCGACATTATTCTTAAAATATATATATATATAATATATACTAGTTTCTATTTTACACGTTCATCCTTTCACTGAACTTTACATTTTGTTTTAAAATCAAATTCTTATTAATAGTTTGCTCTTAAACACAAGTTTGTCTACATTTTTCTCTAACACTTCAAACTCTACATTTTTTTCTTTTAAAAAATAAAATATTCTCTAGTTTTCTCTTAAACCCACTTATCTCTTTACATTCTTCTCTCTACAACACATATCCTACGTAAACTACACAGCCTCAATATTTATAATAAAAAAAACTCAATTTCTACACTTTTTCTTATACGAGTATATAAAATAAAATCCTACAATTATATAAGTATTAATAATTGTTGTGTAACTTGTTACACTCTTGAAATCGCTTCTACTTTTCTTCGTTCTCTTAAGAATAACTTGTTCAAACGAGTTCTTTGTGCAAAATAACCAGTTTAGTTATCAATATCAATGAATATAAATAACTAATTTCTCTTGAAGATGATATTAATACAGAGAGAAGGTAGCTGTAGCAGGTAGATAGTTATCTGTAGGTAGAAGGGGAGGTTTCTGTTAAGGTTTCTGTGTAGCAGGTTGTTTAAGGAGGGAGTTGATTTCTGGAGTAGACTTGCCTCGCTTGCAAGACAAGGCGAGTCATACTGGCTTCACTGAATACTTTCTGTTTCTTTACTACACTCCAGTATTCCACTACACTTTCCCTTTTAAGCTAACAATCCAACCGTCAACTCTTTCATAAAACATTATTACCTTATAATTCAATTAAACATATAATAAAACATTCACTATCTTTTTAATTTTAATAATTCATTAATAAATTAAGCTTATGATTAGATAATTAAAGGAAAAAGAGTAAGTTTCCAGTTATTAATTGTTAAACGTCAATTTTCGATTAATTTAAAATCTGCATTCTCAATTATAAACTTTGCAGCAAAATTGAATTAATACACAACTGTTTGAAGTAGGTTAAAACGTATAAATTTATTATCATCATTTCTAATAAATAAGTAGATAATAAAATTCCTATAGTTCGATATTTTTTTTTGACACTTTATAGCTAAATACATGATTTAAGAAACTGACTATATCATCAGAACTTAATGACAGATTACAAGTTCGAAGATACATTTTGAATTAATTGTAGTATTAAAGTAGTAAACGTAATTAATCAATGTTAAAGATTACACAGTTTACTTATTCCCCGAGAAGTTACTGACTTTTTAGTGAATGGAGATGGATACAGGTACATAATCTATATCTAGCTCGTGAGAAAATTATATATGAGACTAAGACGTATTAACAGATTGTGGTTATTAACAGATGAGTGGAAATAATAACATTGATTTTTAGTACAACGATTAATCAATAAACTATGAAATGATAAGATTTTAAATCGTACCGAAATATCTCAATGAATGAAATTTAAATATAATATTTTAAATTGAAATATATATAACATTTTCAGTTGGAGTAAATCATATATGATATTGAAATACACCATATAATGTTATTAATAAATAATAAATTATTTAAATATGTCATATGATATTAATATACTATTAAATCTACTTCTATCAAATTAACTTACTCCATATATGAAATTTAAATTTAAAAAATTAAATTGTAAATTTTAATATAAGTGTACTGGTTAGATATGTATATTGTATATTAATAGCAGATGGTGCAATTAAATTTCTTTCGTTATATTTTAATTCCATAGACATATGTTATTACAGCATTAGACATACGATGGGGTAAATCCTTAAGTAAATCCTAGGTCCCCACCTAGGATTTACTTTATGACCATTGACCATATATCAATGATGATTTAACATTCACCAGAATGTTAAATGTACCTATTGTATTAAACTATGCCACTATAAAATCATTTAAAAAAAAAGGCATACCTTATGAAATTAAAATATATTATATGACATTTGTAATATTTAATGAAATGAGAAGAGTATACAAAAATAAAACTTAAGTATAAATTTCTTATAAAGTTGGGAAATATCTTATAAAAATCTTACAATCTTATTAAATTTCAATCGTTTTAAGTAATAGAATAAATAAAAATATTAATAAAGAAACAATATATGTACCGCTAATCGCAAACTAATAATTTTAATGTTATTTATAGTTAGAGTTAGTAACTGTAGGGTAAAAATAATTGAATTCAGGCTTTTTTATTATGCTTAGCAAAAAAGGTATTAAAAGAATATAAACGTTGATAATCTACATACTCAATATATAATTATAAGTGATATTTGTCTGTAGATCTCCCTTAGTAAATCAAGTCGTATAAATACCAAGGTCGTTGTTTTATAAATTGGGTTCGGTTATCCCCCCCTACGTACGCGATGTTAAAACAGCGATCTGGATTCGAAGGTTAGCTTTACCGACTTCGCCAACTCCTTAAAAAAATACCCCTTCTACCGTATCTCTCCCACCCAATAAAAATTTAAAATTATTCCTTAATTACCATCTTACTCTATTTAAAACTGTAAAAATAATTAATATTTCCAAAAAAAAAAAATTGTAATTACTGTCATACATTATTTGAAAAATATTTATATATTTTTTGGTATGACTGCGATTATTCTTTTGCCTTGACGATTCAGGATTTATGTTTGTAAATTATTAATTTACTTCTAAAATAGAACAGTTATTATTAATCTTTATTTTCCATTAACACATGATGTTATATAAGGATTGTTTAAGTATTGCGAAACAATAATGGTAGTAGCGAGATGTGAATTCTTTTATGAATGAAGGACGCTATTAGTAAGAAGTGTTTTCTTTGATTTAAGTTAACAGAATAAGTAGTCATTTTTTTTTACAATTTTATCGTGTGCAAGAACTGTTTTACCTAGAAATGGTTTGAACAGTTTCATCTTCAAGAAATGGATAGAATGTTTCATCTACAAGAAATGGTTTAAAGGTTTTAATCTACAATAAATGGTTTTAAGTGTTTCATCTACAAGAAATGGTTTAAACTGTTTTATCTACAAGAAATGGTTTAAACTGTTTCATCTACAAGAAATTGTTTAAACTGTTTCATCTACAAGAAATGGTTTAAACTGTTTCATCTACAAGAAATGGTTTAAACTGTTTCATCTTCAAGAAATGGCTTAAACTGTTTCATCTTCAAGAAATGGTTTAAACTGTTTCATCTACAAGAAATGGTTTAAACTTGCACTGTTAATCTAAAAGAAGAAATTGGAAGTAGTAAGAGGCTGACTCATGTAGGCTGACGTTGCAATCCAAATTTTATTAAAATCGGACAAGAATTGTATTTAAAATTTGGTTTTTAAAATGAAGACATACAGACAGAAACGAAAGTAAAAATGTTCCCTAACAGCATAAAAAAAATTCTAGAGGAAAAATTTTGAATCTGGACACGACAAAAAAAGTCGTTCAGAAATGATTGCAATCCCAATGATTTTTTAAGCTGGAAGAAAACAACTAACCCAAACCTGCGTCTGTCGGGCTTATTAATTCGGAGTTACAATTTTTTTTTTAATCTTTCTTTATATCTTGAAATTTTAATATTATTGATAAATTAACTTTTTACTGTAATATATACATAGTTGCATATTATGTGGTCATATTTGTTAATTTGATTCAATAATTTTGCTAACTTACTATATGTTAGAATGAAATTAGTAGATATTTTTTTATTAGTTGTAGGCTGTAGCTTGTAGCCTGTATTATAAAAGAAAATTGGGAAAGAAGGGGAGAATCCGACTTAAATTTTAAATTTAACTTATGGGTAAATTGCAGATAATTTTAAATTTATGTAAGTCGAAGTTTGTAACTATTATTATACAACATTTTGCTTCTGAGCTTACGAAAGATATCGAAAGCTATGTGATCGTTCCGAAGAACGAAACATTTTTACACCTTTGATATCAAAAATTCTAAGACAGAAATCCGTTTTAGACATTAGTGGACATTTTTGGTTCCTTGTCCTTGTCTGCCTGTCGGTCTGTTTGTCAGTCTTCCTATCGGTCTGTCTGTCAGTCTGTTTATCGGTCTGTCTGTCGGTCTGTTGTCTGTCGGTCTGTTGCATATCATAAAAACTATTAAACAGTTTAAAAAAAAAAAAAAAAAAACTAAGTTAAACTAAGCTTGAAGAAAAGTTATAATCCATATCCATACATAGACCTCACATTATTTTTGAGTCCAGTTTGACTCCAATTTATTTATTCTAAAGGACTGTTATAATAGTAATTATCTCTATAAAATTTAATTAAATATTGAATATACTCTTATTTGAAAAGATAAAAAATGTATATTAAAAATGTTTAAAATATCGTAATTTTGGAAAAGCGAAGGGAATTTTTCAATTATCTTTTAAAGAGAAATATTTCTAATATAAATTTTTATTTTATTTTGTTTTATTTTATTTTTAAATGGATCTATAAAATACACAACTAAAACAAATTACGAAATTCCATTTTATCATTATAATAATGAAGATAAAATTAAAGCATTATATATAAATATAATTTTGTTTTGTGTTTATAGTATTGGTCTTCCAAAACGTAATTTTGAATATCTATCTATATCTTGGCGCGTAGGCTTCCGCGGGTAGACTCGTAATAAACAGCTTGGTTTTCCGGTGTAATCNAAAGTTTAACATTTTGATCGGGGACTTAATTTTTTAGTGATCGATCTAAATAAGTCTGGTAGAGTTATAATGTTAAAAGTGTTGAGAACATTATATTTATTTTTCTTACTATCAAGAATAATATTAATAACACTAATATTGTATTATTATTATGTACTTCATGCGACCTATATTGCCGCGGACTGTATTGAGTAATTGGGCGATAGTGGATTTCATACTGAGATCAAATATTATATTATGAAAAAATTATATTAAATAATTCATAAATTTCTCAATCTTAATCATTTTACTCTGTAATAAACTTTAACTTAAAAAAATGTTGACGGTAATTTAATTATTAATATCAAGTACGAGATTAAAAAAAAAAAAAAAAAAAAAAAAAAAAAAAAAAAAAAAAAAAAAAAAAAAAAAAA
>KZ651122.1:882621-897186 GCA_001010745.2 Gerris buenoi
AAAAAAAAAAAAAAAAAAAAAAAAAAAAAAAAAAAAAAAAAAAAAAAAAACTTATTTCACTGTTATTACTTTTCTATTTGTCAATATTACATAGACAATCAATTGCAATTATTAAATTTATAATTGCATTTCACATATTACTTTATACGTTTAAATTTGACAACTTTATTTTATTTCTCATTCTAATACAATCAAATTTGGAATATAATTTATAAAGTTATGTTAGTGTTAAAATTAAATTTTTATTATTTTTTTTAATTTAATATAATATTACGTAATTATAGATAAATATTTTAATAAAAAAATATAAATAAATAAATAACTCACCTAAATTTAAAGGAAATCCTTTTTATCAGAATATAAAATAATATTCCTTGTTTTTTTTACAAAACGTACAATTTGATTAATCAAATTCAAACACGATCCGAAAAAAACTAATGTCCACTTTAGAGGAGTGATGGGAAAATTTGAAAAACCCCGAAATTTCCACGATCAAAAACTATTTTTTATGTATCCGATTTTTTTATTTTTGTTAAAAAATGTATTTTACCCAAAATTATTAGTCAACCACATAATTTGAGGAAAAATTTATTAAAAAATCCGAAATTAGGAAAAAAAAAATGATCGGTAACTGATAACTGTATTAGAGAGAGACGTCGAACTATAGTGGGGGTAGGAGAAACGATCGGGCCGTAGTCCGGATAACGACTGAGTACGTCACAGTCAGTCCGACCTCCAAACGGTCTCGGAGATGGTGAAAGTAGGCACTGAGTACTATAATGTGCGCATGCGCTTAGTTTATACGGGGCCCGTTCTTCGAGTATCGCTCCTGGACCGAAGGATTATAATGTTCCTGTTATTAATCTTATGTGTTAAAGGACTCCTTAAGATCTGATGAGCTTTACCGTCAACCCAGACATAACTGTGGAGGAAGACCGTTTTACCGTAACGGAGCCTTACACCGTAATAACAAGCTTGTACCTAACTATACGGACCAACGTAATAGATCCACTGCGTAATCAACAACGACTTCTTATCATTATACAAAAATAACCTATTTTCATTTTTTTGCAACCAATATAAATAATAAAACAATGAATCCCTAAGTGTGATCGACGCTTGAATGCATCTCGATCGGCTTGAAACCCCAAAATTTCCTCAGAGATATTATAAACATATATAATTTTCATTTTGAGATGATAATTATACTACCGCAATCAATTTTTCATCACAGATTCCCCACTAAAATTTAGACATAATGTTTCAAATCATTTTTTTATTAATCACAAATTCTATTAATATCATAAATTGCTTGCCAACTGAAGGTTGCCGAAGCTATGTTATCGTTCCGAACATTGAACATTTTTTGTCTCCAATTTTAAAAATTCTAGGACACCAATCCGAATCAGATATCAGGGAACATTTTTGGTTCCGTTTCTGTCTGTCGGTCTGTTACTCAGTTTTTACGAACCAACATATCTTATAAACTACTCTTCAATTTTAATGAAATTTGGATGGCAGGTCATAATAAGCCCATTGTTTGTTCCATATTTCATCTCCAGAAGGGAGAAAAAGTAAACTTTTCTCCAATCGGCTTAAAACCCCAAAATTTCCTCAAAGAAAAAGTGAACTTTTCTCCCTAGTTTACAGTAAGGAAAGTTACTCATTGCACATAGTCAGGTTGAACAGGGAATAATGGGAATAAGGGAACCTAAAACTCAAATGATTCCCTTCAGAGTTATACCCTAGAATCTAGGGCCTAGGCCTAGATAAAGCACAAGAAAGCAAGGTGTTAAATACACAATTTTATATTAAATATAATACATTATATAATTAAAAATTTATTATTGCATGTTAATGAGTTATTTTCTGTAAATTGATAAGTAAACTGTGTACGTGCAACTCATTATAAATGAGCAGCCCTACAAATGTTTTATTTAATAAATATATTGGGTTTCTCTCTTATTAACTCTCTTTTGTTTAATCTCTGAATCTATTATGTAATTTTCACAATGCAACCTCCACAACGGTTGCCATGATGATTCATCAGCAAAACAAACGAATAGGTTGAAGGTGAAATCATAATAATTGTTAAATGTAGATAAAGTAATGCAAGATGTATATACATCTTATCCCTACTTTTCAAGACCTTTGAAACGGAGTAACATGACATGCTCACTATATAAAACGGGTTTTTAGTCATTTACCATTGTGGCTGTGTGGCTGTCATCTTGATAATATCGAGTGTAGCATAAAGGCCCCCATATTCACGGTCAAAATGTTTGCCCAAACATTTTGACCGTGTATGGGGCTGTTTGTTGTGTGCGCAAACATGGTGTTTGACGTGTATGGCCTAAATTAGCCCGATATCAGGTTGCACAACATCATGTTTGCACAACATTTTTCATCCTATAAAGTTGTCACAAATGTTGAAATGCACCTTTACGCCAAATTTCTATTAAATTAGTAAATTTTTACGCCAATTATCGTTAGACAAACGATAAACAAACTCCATAATCAATGAATGAAGAAAGTCTCTAAAATGAATTAAGATAGTTCAATGAGTAAGACACAAAAAATCATTAAAAAAAATTAATTTATTATTTCATACTTATCCAAGATATTAGTTATTATGTGATTAACGTCAGCTATTTCACAATAAAACCTCGCGACATCTAGTATTAACATTTCTTTTAAGCAATATCAAGAAAATCCTTCGAAAAAGACCTCAAACTTAATGCATTCTAGTTATAATCTAGCCAATATCCTAAAAAAAAAAAAAAATAGTATTTAAAATTCAATTTGCGAATGAAACTGAATAGAATGCAAGTCCTTGTCTGAAGGCCTTGTTTGCCGAGGTTTGGGTCAGTATTATAAATGACCATGTGATCACAGCTGCATTTCTCCTCGCAATTTAAAATCGGTCCGAGACGACTCAGACAAACTTTCTCATATACGAGTTCATAATTACTTATCCCAGTATTTTCCATTTATTAGTTTTCGTATGTAAAATTAATTATTATTTAATATTTCATCAAAATTTATCACAAAAATAACTTCTCCTGGGCGGGGAATCGAACCCGGGCTCTCTTCGTCCTCGTTTTAAGCTATTGTCTCAGGAACTTGAATTTTCCCGGGAAAACGGCTTATATCGTTAGAATCGTATTTAAATAGACTTCATTTTAAATTTATTTAATCAAAATCGTCGGAACCGTTTTCAAAAAATAATTTTTTTCACGTTTATTCAGAGTATTTGGAGGGTAGCTCCCCCAAATTGGGATATGATTTTTCTGAACATGTATGCCAAATTTTTCGTCAAAATCGGCCCAGTAGTTTAAGCTCTAGGCAACTGCACAGACGACAGACACATTTTTTAAAATCCACTTTTTTGGACTTAGGGGACCTCAAAACGTGTAAATCCATCAAAATCGAATTTTCATCACAATACTTTATCTTTATATGAGAAAGTAAAACAAACCTGCTTTTTATCCTTTTGACATATTTTGGCCCCTCCTTATTTTTATCTAAAAATGACTAGAAGGTTAAATTGTATTGAAAACTTCAATAAGATTTTTTTTTTTTTTTTTTTTTAACCGTGTTTCCACATATTTTTCTGAGATTTTATAGTTTCTATAACAAACGAACAACTTATTTTAATAAAATATTCACACTTCATAATTGTTAAAAAAATCTCACGCACTCATATTAACAGTTATTTTGACAATTTAAATAAAATCGATACAGTTTTAGAAAATAGAAATATAATTCAGTGTTTAGAACGCATCCACAACTGTAGGCTTAATCAATTTTCTAGTTTTCACCTTGGGGTATATTTAATAAGAAAAATATTACTTAAATTTGACTTAGTTTAGGCTCCTCGGTAGGTACTTCTGTTCAATGATCTAAACATTTATTGCATTTAAAAGTGTTTGTTATTTAAAAGTAATTATATAACTATATATAATTCTCGTATTAATTTAATCAATATTTCTAAATATTAAAGAAAAGTTAAGAAATAAATTCCTAGGACGAAGGAAGGTTCTAAAAAACAATAAAGTCAATGTCACTTGAAAATGCTTTTTAAAAACATCTCAAACCACCTTTAATCAACTCTCACCCCCTCTGATAATCTCTAATCATCTCTAATCATCACTAACCATCTCTAATCACCTCTTATCATCTCTAACCACCTCTAATCATCTCTAACCACCTCTAATCATCTCTTACCACCTCTAATCATCTCTAACCACCTCTAATCATCTCTTACCTCCTCTAATCATCTCCAACCACCTCTAATCATCTCTTACCTCCTCTAATCATCTCTAACCACCTCTAATCATCTCTAACCACCTCTAATCATCTACATTTTACTAAACCAGAAACTGCTGATCAACAGAACCATGATTAACATCTACTGACGATTTAGAAATCGTCAGTTAAAAATACGTATTAACACCTCTTTATAAAAGGTCATGAATAGCCAAAGCCAAGAAACAAGGAATGGGGTCATCTACAACAAATTTACCAATTATATTTTTTTAATGATACAGAAGGTAAAAGACGTAAAAATCTTCTGCAGGCCATATTGTAAGATACCGAAAGCCAAAGGTTGCCAACCTTTGGTTCAATATAAACTTTTATTTACAGCTTAACGCCATTTTTTATCTTTACAGTACTTATTAAAGTAAAATAAAAATAAAATACTTGATAAAAGTACAAAATATCATTACGTAATGATCATTAAGGTTTTAAAAACAATTAGATATTCAATGCAGCTACCAACTTTCACCTCAAGAAGCGATGGATATAAAAGATCCATGTGATGAGTTTACACATTTTAAAATGAAATGCCGTGAGATGAAGCAACTCTGTTGTATTGATTGTACAACTGAGAATATGTTTTGTCACTAAACATCTCGCAGGGTTTGTTGCAAATAAAAGATCAACGCATTTGCTGTTCATTAACAAAGAAAAAAAAGTTAAAATGAATAACATTTTCCGTAAACAGTGTTGTTACAAAATCAATTTGAAATAAAAATCTAAATGGGGAACTATATGAATTATCGACGTGCTTTTAATAAAGAATGAGAAGAGAGAGGATCAGTCAAAAAGTAATAATCACAATTAATTGAGGAATTACTGACTCTGAGGAATAATGAATTTTCTTCTTCAAATGTATAAACTAGACCTAGATAGTAGTAAAAACTAGTTATTGATAAAGTGTAAAATAGTCACAGATAAAATATTAACCAGATATAAAAAAATTGGATACTAGATATTGATAAAGTAAAAGCACATAGAATTACCTTCTTGTTTATGCCTTAAGCCTCAAAGAATGTACGATACGGTCAAGTAGAATTTAACTATCAAGTCTAAATGTTTCATAGAGGAGACAAACCAATATTTCCTCAATTACAACGTTTCAAAATCAGTAAGTGCATGGATCATTTTCAAGGGAGTTGCTAATAATCTGAATTAGAATAAGCAAATTCGATTTATCTCACCATGAGAAAATTCTTTTAGAATAATCTCTGCAATGATTTTGAAAAATCGGGATTCATAAACATAAAACTCAAAATCCAGACAGGAAGGTTGTGGCAGTAGCCGGCAGTTTCTGCGCTATGAGCTTATAAGCTACTTATACATTTCTTAGTTACTGCATTAGCATTTCTCTAATGATTTAAAAGAAATGTTAGCCCCATCCCTGTATGCCTTTTTTTTATATTCTTGTTAGTGTTCATGATCGAGCTTCCACTAACAAAGATGTTGGTGATTCCATTCAATTAGTTGTTCAATATCAATATTAATCCACTCCATCAAATTTGAAATAAAATGATGCCGGAATTAAAAAACAAAAAATCGGTCCGAGACAACTCACAATTACTTAGCCCAGTGTTTTCCATTTATTAGTTTTCGTATGTGCATTTAATTATTATTGAACATTTCATCAAAATTTATCATAAAAATAACTTCTCCTTTGCGGGGAATCGAACCCGGACCCTCTCCATCCACGTTTTAAGGCTATTTTCTCAGAAACTCGATTTTTTCCAGGAAAACGGCTTATATCGTTAGATTCGTATTTAAATGGAATACATTTTAAAAATGTTTAATCAAAATCGTCGGAACCGTTTTCGAGAAATAATTTTTTTTCACGTTTTTTCAGAGTTTTTGGGAGTAGCGCCCCCAAATTTAAAGCTAAAATTCATTTCTCGATTTCGCTTCAGGGTATGATTTTTTTGAACATGTAGGTACCCAATTTCGTCAAAATCGGCCTAGTAGTTTAGGCTCTAGGCGTCTATACAGACGACAAACAGACGACTGACAGGCGACACATTTAAAAAAAAAAATGCAAAGTGTAACTGCTAGTATGTGACATAAGACGCCTTTGGGACAACAGGAATTAGCAAGGGCAACGAGTATCGAAAATGTTTTGGAACATACCATAATAAGAAAAAACGTTTTTTAAACACCCTTATGTCAGCCATATTGTTTTAAAAAGTGCCATTAAAATATGAAATTTTTGTAACAAAAGTTAGACATTCTTTTCCATTTTTAAGGTCTTAAAACAATGTATAACATGTCATGCTGACTAAAAACTTTATCTTTAGCCGTCTACCTTTTATTATATTGGCCACCATCTTGGAAATAATAAATTTTAAATTTTAATAATTGCATATTCTTTTCCTACTCTTCAAAACTTTTAAAACGATCTATTCCATGTCATGCATACTAAAAATGTATGTTTTTATTGAACACCACTTTTTGAAATACTAAATACTAATTGTAAAATTTCCAAAAACTATACAGTTGACATAAATAATTATTATAGTTATCGTAATTACTATTTGTTGGTATAAATACAAAAACTTTTCAAAGCCCAAGTCTCTTAAATGAAAAATGTGCAATATTTATGAATATAAATCTATCCGTAAATCTACGAAATAAGTTGAGGGTTAGCATTGAACTACTAATTCGTACAATTCGAACAACTAATGCCATCTGTTGAATAAAAGAAGAAGCAAGTGTAGAACTTTGAAAAAGTTTTGAGATTTTTATGCTATCTAGCGGTCTTTTAATTAAACACTTATTCGAAGTTTTCTTTCATATAATAAGTATTTCTAAAGAGTACTCATTTATATTTAATACTTAAATGATTTATTAATCAATTAAAATATTGATTAACATTTTGTTAATCAATATTTTAAAGAAAATTCTAAATTAAATTTGATATTTTTAATATTCAAAATTATTTTATTTAAACATTTTTCGAGGTACCGTAAAACGTGATTTATTTTTATGTGAATTAATCTGGGTTGCTTGTTTCTGTTTTTATTACGTTATCTGTTTACTGTCACCACGTGTGGTGTTTTGATTTTGTTTTGTGGCCCTTCCGTGTTTCAAATTGTTGATTTTACGTGATTTAGAATGCAATTTTATGTTTAAAGAAGTTATTTAACAAAATGGAAAACGATTCTGTGGCAGATTGTAAATCGGGTGTTATAAATATTTGTAAATCATCTAGTGAATGTGAAGTTAAGCCAAATATAAATGTAGTCAAGAGTGAACCTGTCTGTAGTGATTCGGTTTTATTTGACGAATCGTCTAAATCAAATATTAAAATTGATTCGGAACTAATCAACAATGTCGAACCATCGCAAGATATTAAATCTGAAATTGTCCACTCGGAAAATATTAAATTTATCATGAACGAAGATATTAATAAATGCGAATTTATTGTAAACAAAAATAGCAGCTCAAATGGAGATATCAAACACAATGCTAACTCGAATGTAGATATTAAAGCAAATGTCATCGTTAGTTACTCTAACGATGAAGTTCAGCAAAACCTGGATAATAAAGGTAATAATTATTCGAATGAAGAGTTTCAGAAAAATGAGTGTAGTCCGAACAATGATAGCTGTTCGAATCAAGCTATTCAGCAGAACGATGAGAGCTCCTCGATTGAAGCGGTTCAGCAAAATAATTGTAGTCTGAACAATGGTAGCTCCTCTATTGAAGCTATTCAGCAGAACGAATGTGAAGTAGAGTGTGGAATCAGTGCAGATGATGTCGAATATGACAGCACACAGACTTCATCTCCTAATATAGCTATTAATCTACCTCCGGTCAACGTAACAAACATTAAAATTGAAGATGATCCGGAGAGTGGGGATATGGAGCAAACGGATCCTGCCTTCTCCAAATGTCAGGATGACTCTGGTACTGATGATTCGGAGTCTGACTCCTCAGATTCTTCTTGTAGTTCTCGAGCTATAAGTATATCTGAGGATGAAGAGGTTGCCAAACCTTCAAAATCCAGGTATTTTTAGCTTTAGCTTTCCAAATAGTCAAATGTATTACATTATAGCATTTTTATTGTCATTAGGTTGCTACAGTGAACTTTTATTGTCAAGTAATGTGCTTTACAAGACCACTTTAAAACTTAACAGTTTCATGATAGCTCCAGTCACGCAAGTCTCGAGTAAAAAAGTGCGCGGGTAAAAATAAATTAAATAGTAAATCATCCTTTTAGAAGTAGAATAATGAAACATATCTTGTGGTGCGAACCGAAAGACAAAACTTTTGCAATAATGATAAAGCATACAGAATGGGATTGTTACATACCATTTTAATTGATCAGCAGTATAAACTAAATTAATATATTCACTGCAAGCTGCAAGTATCATCACAATATCATTCACAGGACTTTTTCTTAACTTGCTTTAAGGCTTCGAGTTGTTCTCAGGACCAAGTTGAAGTTCCTTGTTTTACCTTGTTTAATTTTCAGTGTATAAATTATGTGATTTACAGGAGTGAAGGAAAGGAAGGAGTTGAGAAGAGGAAAAAGAAAGTAAATCACTTGTACAAAGGTGAAATGGATATTGATGATTTACCTCCTATTGAAGATCTTCACATCACTGTACCCGAGGAGGAATGTGAACCTTTAGGAACTGTATGCAGTATTGTCAATCAGTTAGGTATGTAATTTCTTTTAAAAACTTTTGAGACACGTTTTTTCCAATATGGGTTCCCTAGTTCTCCTATTGCTTTTTCATTTGATTTCAAGCAATTACAACTTTTAAAGCATCAAATGGTAGAGATTCCACAAACTGGTGTTGGATAAAATGAAGTAGTTTAGCTCTCAAACAGTTAGTCAAGCCATGCCCATCGGACCAAGCGTAAGGTAAATGGGTTACTACTTCTTAGAAATGGTCTATTTGTGTTAGGGAATACAATAATAATAATTGGTACAACAGCCTGTGATTGGATTAGGTCTGCCAAAGGGCTTATATATACAAAAGAGAAGAGGGGGGGGGGGTCACTTATACGTACCTACATAAACAGTATAACCAGAACCTCTTTTTCTTTTTGAACCAGATAATTATGGTGTTTCCAGTCGACAGACTATGTCCTTAGGATCCAGCATGAGGTGAAAGACCTAGTAGAATAATGTCTGTCTGTCTTGTAAATCAGATGATGTGCTGTTGAGTTTTCTATTACGTGTAATAGAAGGGAATGCACCCACCGCCACCTATGCCTACTCTCAGTCCTATGTGGACTCTTTAGAAAGTCTACATAGGCCTTCTAAGGAGTGATTGAGCTAATCCTTCTACCTTATATATATCACAAACAATACACACCTCATTGCTATTAATTTTATGAATAATTTGATTGAAAATGTTTTGGCCCACAACCGGATTTATGTATTTAGACTAGCATTTATTTATAACTTTTAATTATTTGTTTTATAGTTGTTATTGAATCGATGGAAAACAAGCCCGCTTTGAATCTCGACTCTCTACTCTTCAAGAAAGATGGAGAGTGTTTGGGACAGATCTTCGATGTGTTCGGTCCAGTCAAAATACCCTATTACACTTTGCGGTTTAACTCCAAAGATGAAATCATAAGTAAGGGTATAGAAGTTGGACAGATTATCTATTGTGCTCCACAGACAAAACATACTAAATATGTTTTTGTCTATCAACTTATGAAGTAAGTGTTCAAAGAAAAGTTTTTATTATTATTAACTATTAAAATCACCTTTATGATGGGCTTGATGTTAAATTAGAACACATTGTACCATGTAAGTGGTTCCATTGAGTAAACCTGGTACACATCCCGATGTATGGAGGGAATCAGCCACTTCACACACACACTTAATATGATTGTCAGTGTGAAACATGTCTTATCTGCCAGGATTTAAACTATTACTAAGTCCTTGGTATCAGGCGAGAGTTTTGTGAGAACGCTAATCATTCGGCAACACTGATCCTTTATCACTCATAACTTTACTTTAATTATTTCTCATATTATCATCGTGACTTGAAAAAGTCTACCTTCTTCAAATTAAAATAGTACAAAATAAAATTATAAAGAAAATTAATAAATCTTTTAGAATCTATTTCAAAGTTTTCAAATCTTGTTTATAGCATTCTTAATGTTAATGGTTTTAATGATTTTTCAGGCAAAAGGGAAGCGATGCATCTTGGAAGCACAACTATGAAATTCCTGATACAATGGTTGAATATTCTGACGATGAAGAAGAAAAGAGAGCAAAGAGAAAACTCCATCAAAAGGTAATTTTCTTTAACTTTAAAAAAAAAACACTAGTCAAGTAAAGGGTGCAGTGTATCCTTCAACCCGGCCTCTGATTCATCAAAGCTATTGCTCATAATCGCTTTTGTTTAATTAGGAACCTGAATTAAGCCCTGAAGAACACAAAATGATAGATAATCAAGTAGAGGCCGTGATCAATGGGTTATATTAAGTGATGATAGGATCACTTAATATAACCCATTGATCACGGTTGGATCCCTTGTGGATCTAACCACACCCTTCTGGGACTGTGATGCTCTTTTCCTAGTGTCTCAGGCAGAACCCTCTTATAAGGGCCCACTAGTGTTAGTATGGATAGAGGATCTCAATAGTAATTTTTTTAAAGGATCGTGTAATCTCATTTGGTATTATTTAAACCTGTCACAGATGTACAGGGTCAACTTCACACATCTAGATGATACTAGTGTGAAATACTCATATTATACCTCCCTGAGATTTAAGCCATTATTTTATCGATTATGAGCTTGGTCTCACACCAGGAGTATGCTAACCACTAGGCTCAACTGATTTAGGCTTCGTGTCACAGGGCTTCTTGTGAAGGGCTAATGTTGAACCTAGCTTCCTGAGTAGTGGGATCTAGGATGTGCCACCCAGATGCCTAGTACGAGTGGGAGGCAGCTTGACTCGCCGATAGTTGACAAGGGGCCATCTAATGTGAACCCTTTATTTAAACTATATTGTGCCACCCAGGAAGCCTTGCCTGACAGAGGCCTGGAGTTAAGCAAATTTTTTATATTGTTATTAATTTTTATTCTATATTAATATTTGAAATTGTTTTTAGAGCCGAGATAGGCCATATTGTCGAGGCAAAGACCACACTCCTGCTCAGAAGCCTAAAACTTTTATCAAAACTGAATTTAATCACGACTACAATCGCTGTGTAAGTATACAACGTTATTATTTTACTATAATTTAGGTTGTCGCAGTTGGTATTATGATGCTAGTAGTGGAATGAGGATGAAAAAAACCACTTGTTTGAACCTGGCCATTAGGAAACCTATTTTGGCTGTTGTTCGCTAACCCCGTATGAAGTTGAGCCTCTTCACACACTAATGTACTCCCGAAGCAATATAGTGTGATCAATAGTGAGCCATGTAAGTGGGAGTTTCTCTGTTAATATTGTAAATTATATGTTTATATTATTATTTTTTATTTATTTATTTTGTTTCTAGTCTGGAAACGAGTGGTACAGATCAAGAGTTTCGGAGATGAACCAATTTAATCGTTCCAATTGGAATCAACATCATAACCAACAAAATCAACCACATCAAAACTTCTCAACACCTCCGCCATTATTGCGGCCTCCGACTCCAAATAATTGGGTCCCTCCATCACCGAATTCACAGTTTGGACCACCTGTTATTCCTCCTAATCACAACGGTCCATTTCAAAATCAATTTTTGCCCAATCCTTATGCAATTCAATCTCAATCCTTCAACTCGCCTCAACGTATTCCTTATGAAAAACTAAATTCAAATGTTCAATTTACAAATCCCATTTTGCAATTTCCCAATTTACTCACACCACCTCCCCCTCCTCCTTCTTATGCTCAAACATCTCCATCACCTAACAGACGTACAAACCCTCAGACAAATTTATCTCCTCATCTTCACAACATCTGTCTCCCACCCCCACCTCTTTCTCCACAAAATAGACAACAATCCTCAAATTATCACAATCAACGTCCGCCTAATTATTAATATATTTTTTTAACAGAGATTTTTTTTATTTTTGACAATCAAATTTCCCCCTCCCCCTTAATTTTTTTTTTTTTTTAATCATGATAAGTGTACAGTTAACTATATTTTATTTGTTATTTCTGAAGTCTAACTATCATATTATTGGTTTATAATATTACTATTATAATATTATTTTATTTCTTAAGAAATCTTCAAGATCAAAATCTGTCACCTCAAATCTATCTTTTTAACTTTCTAACCACATTCAGTTTTGCTTCCTAGCTTACCAAAGGTGATGGAAGCTAAGTGATCATTCTAAGCTATGTGATGAGAAAATATTTTAGGTCTCTTATTTCTAAAATTCCAAGACAGACGGTTTCATTTCCATTTCAGACATCGTGTCTGTCTGTCGGTCTGATGCTCAATATTTGCAAACCAACATATCTTAAAAACTACACTCCCGATTAGCTCATTGTTGGTCCCATGTATGTTTCAACCTTCTGCGTGTTTCTCTTCCCCATGCGCACAAACATGCTGATTAATTTGAGATGTCTGCACTCTTTAACTTATGCTGAATTGATTCTTTGATCCATGTAAAAAATCAAAACCATTTTGAAAAATTAAAAAAACAGGGGAAGCGATTAAACAAATTAGATAATAATGGCATTTAAAAGCATAAAATAAATAAAGTATGTCATAGGATGCGAGGAAGCTATGTGTCACACCATTTGGCAGTCTATTTATTATTATTATTTGCATAGATCCACAGCCGTGTCATTTTATACATAATATAATAAAATAAATACATACGAGTAGAAGAGTAAGTAGCCGAATAATCTCTGTGCTCTAGGTTGTTTAACGGGACTAAAACAAAAACAAATGAATAAATAAATACATTGTATAATTTTTATTTTTAACTATTTTTTCTTGCAAGCTTCTTAAAAAAATAACAGAAGTATTGATATCATTCAGAAGAACAAAATGTTTAATGTCGCCGGATTTAAAAAAAATCCTTGACAGAAATCTGAATCAGACATGAAGAAATATTTTTGATTTTGTGTCTGTCTGTCCATCAACATTTTTGTGAACCACCCTATCTTAAAAAAATGTCTCTTTCGATTAAAATGAAATTTGGATGTTTGATTGGAAATTAGATTTGCCCAAAGTGCTTACTGATGGTCCCCATATTAATTGCAACTCTGCTCCCATTTAATATTGAATAAAAATCATTGTAACCTGGAGGCTGAAAGAGGTTTAACTATCACACTTTCAACGCCCAGTGAGATCACATTTTTTTTATACTCATGTGACCATTTGTCCGGAAATAGAATATGATGAGGATATTTGCCACACTAATTTGCTGACTAATTTAAATAATACATTTTTTCTCTAAATAAATATTTTTATTTGGGAAATACATAAGTCGTAATGGTTCTTCAAAGGGTTGTATGTAAGACATTGAAATCATTTTTACCTTTTGCTACAACTGGAACTAAAATTACCAATGCTAGCATCTTTCATAAATCTCTTGTGTGCCACAATAAAGGCGGAAATACACATGCTAGTTACTCGCACAAAAACTACTGAAAGAGTTTTCAGTAAAAGGTTTTCAAAAGAGGAGAGCTACTGGCATGTGTATACATCAAATAGCATGCGAGTGAAAAGCATGCGAGTAAATCGCACGACGTTTGATTTTGGTCTTGCCAGTGGCACAAGTCTAGGGGTGGGGGAACTGATAAGGCACGTGTAAACAGGCCTGCCAGTGCAAGTTTGCTAGTAGCTAGCACGAGTCTCCCTCAGCCCTTCAGTCTTCAGTTGCTTTCCTTCCTTTCGTGGATATCTGACAACAACTCATCTTCTTTCTACGGAAGCATTCGCAATTGATTCATAAAATTATTGACGTCCCCGAACCTCTTTTCATTTAGTAAGCACTGACTCGCTCCATGTACCTAATTCCCTTCTAGCAATCCAAACTTTTACTCTTTGTGTCTTTTTATTATTTTTCAAATGTTTAAAAACACAGTTCTTTGCAAGTAACAGAACAATCTAGTTAATTAATACATTCATAATGTACATTGAAACACAATTAATAAAACTATCAAAATTAATTAAATTAGATACAATTATTTCATAATTTATTCCGGCTAAGAGAAGGCAAGAAACGTGTGCCTGTTTCAAAACTAGAACTGTGACTGAAATGTGTATTGTCATGTGCTAGTAGCTCGCACAAGACCGATTATCCGGATGATACTAGCATGCTGTTTCACTA
>KZ651123.1:34094-47306 GCA_001010745.2 Gerris buenoi
AAATAAGGCGTAGATTAGAAGAAAAATAAATAAAAATGTTTAATAATATTATAATGTATCTGCTTAATAACCTATGAAACCCTAAAGAGTACTTGGACACAAATTCTTCCCTGTGATTTTTTCTTTTGTGGATAAAATACTATTTGCTAGAAGTATTACTGCGCGCTGTTAATATATGCGTCAAACTAAAGCAACTGTATTTTTGTAACAAATTAAATTTTTCATATTCATGTAGGAAGGATCAGCTGCTTTATTCATAGCTACGATGCAATAATTCTGATTTGATGCGTTGCTTGGTAATTAGAGACTATTTAGAGATTTATAGAGATGATAGAGTATACTGAAGAGATAAGGAAGGCTTTAGAAAGATTAGATATCAAGCGATTGTAAGGATCAGGTTATATTCTAGTCGGGTTTTAATCAAAACTGAAGCGTCTGAGCACGGAGCTTGTATTCACTGCTAAAGTTAATCTTCTATCCACCCTCCAAGGATGGAACCTTACCGTGCACGTGTAACAAAGCACTTGGACAACAATATACAGTCCTCCTTATACATCAATGCACGTTCACTTACAGAAAATATTATAAATATTATATCTCTTAGATTTCTAAATACCATATCATTTATTTTGCTTTCCGAAAGGTAAAGGAAGGATTTGCGATTGTTCTTCCGAACGATTTCTTTTACCCCTAATTTCAAAAATTCCTAGGCAGACATGAGGGAAGATTTTTGGTCTCCTGTCTGTCTGTCAGACTATCGTTCAACATTTTTATCAACCACCATATTTTAATAGTTTGTCAAAGATAGCCCACAGATCGTCCTACATTAATATCAACCGTATTAGCTCATTATATATTGCTTAATTGGTACTTTTATTCATGTAAAAATACAAAACTATTTTGAAATTAAAAATGGGGGAAAAATTAAATTAAGTTTAATTAAAACATCATTAATGTATTCTTAGGACGCGAGGAAGCTCTGTGGCTAACTTTTTGGCATTTGTGCCTTTAAATTTGGTTTTAATATTCATTCCTCCTATTATTTCAATCAAATTAACATGTTGATAATAAATAACTTGTTTACAATGTAAGATATATTATACAATAAGCGTTAACATTTGTTTTCAACCTAATGTATTTTTTTTAATCTTCTATCCACCCTCCAAGGATGGAACCTTACCGTGCCCGTGTAACAAAGCACTTGCACAACAATATACAGTCCTCCTTACACATCAATGCACCTTCACTTACAGAAATACTTTGTTACGTTGTTACACTTACTCTGAATAACTTTGTTTAGAATACATGATCTTGGTAAAAATAATCGAAAACCAAAAGTAAACAAGTGCCTAACACTTTTTAAATATATTTAAAATTAAATAAATTAAATGAGATATTAATAGATTTAAGTTTAGATCTATATATAAGAAAAAGTTTTCTTCGAGTTTGTCGTGCCGATATTTTATATTTAAAAATATTACGCTATAATTTGATTTCCAAACTAACCTTTAGTATATTGGGTGGCTATTAATCCGAAGATACACCATAGAAACGATCCATAAAACGATTAAAATGTCTCTGGGATGAGATAGAAATTGTTTTAAAATGACATTATGGAAGGTTCCTCTGCAACGTTCCTCTTGTAAGAAATAATAGTGGGTATAAATATCTATCAGCGTATGGGGGTAGCCGAGCGGTTGCCTAGGTAAATACCAACGTATCTGGTTAGTTTGAATTCCAGAGATGATCACATCGCGTTGTAGACCAAAGGGTCCGTCTTGTGATAACCTAATTATATAAAAAAAAAAAAGTTATTTTTTGAGAAAGCCGATAAAACCATGCATCTTCGTTATGAAAGTCGCCTTATGTATATTTCAATGGTAACTGTATAGGCCGATGTTTAGTTTCAATTTTGGTTAAGTTTATAATGAGTAATGAGTTTTGTAAATGTTGTGATGTTGTGATGTTTTGCTGTTGAACTAGTTTAAATTAACCTAGTTGATGAAACTAAGGAGTAGCAAGCTGGCATTGCTGAATTAATTGGAGCAATAGGGGAGGGGGCTTGCTTGCAGCTAGGTTCCGCTGCGCGGACTCACTCTACCTCAGGAGTGCAAACCAATACTTTCTGTGTAAAGTCCTATTAAAAAGTTATACCTGCAAGGGAAATGGTGTGGAATTGGAAGTGATTTTTTCGTAGTATGAGTTAAGGTAGACTGGTACCGTAATTAAAGGTATTATGTGCACGCATGTATGTCAGATAGGTGTATTCATTAATTGTATTATGCTCATTATCCATAATTTTTAATAAATATCATGTATAGGTGTTAAGTAATTATGTAAATAATTATCTCTATATGATTAATAAATTTTAGTGTATTATCTTGTACTATGACAATTGGGATATTAAGTGGGTATAGTCTACTGGGTTAGTCAAATAGTATACACACGGTAGTATTATTATGTTAGTTAACAACTGCTGTCAGATTGTAACTGAGAATTTATTCAAAAAGCCTTTATTTAACGAATATAAACAGATTAACATTAATTCATTATTAGTGTTATACAGTTTTCCCTATTTCTGCCTGATATCATAGCTGTAGAGGGAGGCTTACAATGTATTATAGTTTGTCCCCAGATAGAGTAGTACAATAAAATCTAATCATTGTTAGAGGTTTAAAAACAAGCAGGGGTTTTTATTACTTTATCACGTATGTAGTATGTATAAAAAAAACATATGATCATCAAGTTTTGAGGTGGACTCAGGAATAGTCCAAAAAAGGTGACAGTTGTCTGTAGTGTGTGCAGAGGTGTCAAACCTATCAAATATGGCAGACATGTTTAGAAAAATCATAACCCAAGGCCCAAGGCAATCGAGGAATGAAATTTAGCTCAAAATTTAGAGGTGCCACCCCTAGTAGTATGTCGCCTCAGCAACAAAACTGCGGCGTACAATTGATTTTATATTTTTGCCCTAGCTCAGTGGAGATGGGAGTGGGTTGTTGTTTCTAGGAGCTACTGAGCTACAATTACTTTTTGAGCGCCACGTTATTTTATATTATGGGAGGGGAGAACTGTAACATTGGAAATGTCAATGTCTTTGAAGCCTGTCAGATTGCTGTTTTGTATTTAAGAATATGGTTTTGTATTTTATAATATAATATGGAAATATAATCTAATTGTGTTGATAACGGATTCTATATTGGCGACGAGGATAAAGAGATGGGACCTCGAAGAAATGCAAGACGCGAGGAAGCGGAAGTGGATGAGAGTAAGTCTACTTTAACTTCAATTAGCGCTAAAATGGAAAAAAATTAATTATTACGAATTTGACAAATCAAAACATAATTGGGATGAATATATTGAACAATTCGAAAGAGTTTGTCGGATTAAAGGACTGGGAAACTCAGACACGACTAGTGAAGAAGCTCGCAGAGACCTTCTATTGGCTTTTGTAGGGCCTCTGGCCTTATGAGCAATTAAACCATTATATTTTAACAGATAGATTGACGATTGTGATTACGATTACATCAAAAATAGTTTTAAAAAAGTTTATAAACCGAATGTGACAATTTTTGGAGCGAGATTTGAGTTTGAAAGGAGTGTACCTGCAAGGGACATGGTGTGGAATTGGAAGTGATTTTTTCGTAGTATGAGTTAAGGTAGACTGGTACCGTAATTAAAGGTATTATGTGCACGCATGTATGTCAGATAGGTGTATTCATTAATTGTATTATGCTCATTATCCAGAATTTTTAATAAATATCATGTATAGGTGTTAAGTAATTATGTAAATAATTATCTCTATATGATTAATAAATTTTAGTGTATTATCTTGTACTATGACAATTGGGATATTAAGTGGGTATAGTCTACTGGGTTAGTCAAATAGTATACACACGGTAGTATTATTATGTTAGTTAACAACTGCTGTCAGATTGTAACTGAGAATTTATTCAAAAAGCCTTTATTTAACGAATATAAACAGATTAACATTAATTCATTATTAATGTTATACAGTTTTCCCTATTTCTGCCTGATATCATAGCTGTAGAGGGAGGCTTACAATGTATTATAGTTTGTCCCCAGATAGAGTAGTACAATAAAATCTAATCATTGTTAGAGGTTTAAAAACAAGCAGGGGTTTTTATTACTTTATCACGTATGTAGTATGTATAAAAAAAACATATGATCATCAAGTTTTGAGGTGGACTCAGGAATAGTCCAAAAAAGGTGACAGTTGTCTGTAGTGTGTGCAGAGGTGTCAAACCTATCAAATATGGCAGACATGTTTAGAAAAATCATAACCCAAGGCCCAAGGCAATCGAGGAATAAAATTTAGCTCAAAATTTAGAGGTGCCACCCCTAGTAGTATGTCGCCTCAGCAACAAAACTGCGGCGTACAATTGATTTTATATTTTTGCCCTAGCTCAGTGGAGATGGGAGTGGGTTGTTGTTTCTAGGAGCTACTGAGCTACAATTACTTTTTGAGCGCCACGTTATTTTATATTATGGGAAGAAATAACTGTAACATTGGAAATGTCAATGTCTTTGAAGCCTGTCAGATTGCTGTTTTGTATTTAAGAATATGGTTTTGTATTTTATAATATAATATGGAAATATAATCTAATTGTGTTGTTAACGGATTCTATAATAACGAAACCCAGTGTCCTTTTTAAAACTTAAAATAAAACTTTTTATTTAAAAGTAAAACAACTGGTAAAAAGAGAAGTTGCGACCACGCAGAATAAACAAATTCAAAGTATGCTCCAGCAAAACTAAATAAAAAAACTAAACTCCAATAAAACTAAATCATTAGCGATCATGCTCAAGCAAACAAAAATCTAAATCATAACTATACTCCGAAAAAACTAAATGTTATAGGATCACGGCAGCCGGCTCGATCAAGTTACATCGAGGCACATCCCGCGACCTACCACAACACTCGACTCACACCGACTGATCCGGCACGTGCCAACCATACAAACATTGAACCACGCTAAAGAAACATACATTATCAATCACCATATAAACAACAGGCATAAACATCAAATAGACTTTCTCCTACCACTAGATCTAAGCGTCCCCAGATCTAGAGGACAACATTCACAGAGCCAAAGATATTGGGAGATGCGTCCATCTACCAATAACAAAGGCTCTAATGNCTGTAACATTGGAAATGTCAATGTCTTTGAAGCCTGTCAGATTGCTGTTTTGTATTTAAGAATATGGTTTTGTATTTTATAATATAATATGGAAATATAATCTAATTGTGTTGTTAACGGATTCTATAATAACGAAACCCAGTGTCCTTTTTAAAACTTAAAATAAAACTTTTTATTTAAAAGTAAAACAACTGGTAAAAAGAGAAGTTGCGACCACGCAGAATAAACAAATTCAAAGTATGCTCCAGCACAACTAAATAAAAAAACTAAACTCCAATAAAACTAAATCATTAGCGATCATGCTCAAGCAAACAAAAATCTAAATCATAACTATACTCCGAAAAAACTAAATGTTATAGGATCACGGCAGCCGGCTCGATCAAGTTACATCGAGGCACATCCCGCGACCTACCACAACACTCGACTCACACCGACTGATCCGGCACGTGCCAACCATACAAACATTGAACCACGCTAAAGAAACATACATTATCAATCACCATATAAACAACAGGCATAAACATCAAATAGACTTTCTCCTACCACTAGATCTAAGCGTCCCCAGATCTAGAGGACAACATTCACAGACCCAAAGATATTGGGAGATGCGTTCATCTACCAATAGCAAAGGCTCTAATGTAGCGATATAAAAATAAACCGCTACAAGTAGTAGCTACTAGAACGGGTAGGACGAACCACTTGCACTTGTTCGAACCTTGCAATTAGGCCATTACTCACGCCCTTTGTACGCTCCGCGGTAGAGAGTTGCAGCCACTTCACACATCATACATATTATGTACATTGTACTGCCGAAGTGAGTATGATGTGATCAATAGTGAGCCATATAAATCAGAGTGTCACGCCAAGAAAATCGAACCCCATCTCGTTCCACTCAATGATTCAGTGATGGCCGAGCAGAGGTGGTTTAACCGCCGCGCCGCGGTTAGGGTGCCTCCCCTAAATTTGTATATTAATATATTTTTCGGACTTCCCGACAATGGTTATTTTACAATGGGTATTTTACACTTCTAATGGTTTAAATCTAGCGTTCCGAGATATCAAAAATCGAAAAATTAGTTGAACACTTTTTGTTTTTGTTGAGATATACTGTATATTATGTTTTACCATTTAAAAGTTTATGAAAAAAGATTTTTTTTTAAATTCACCCAAAATTTAGCTTCTTATTTTTTAGAAGGGGTCTTATTCTTATTTTTTTAGAAGGGGGAAGTATTATTATTTAAGATCACATTTAAAAAAATAAAATACCAGAACTTTGTACCTAGATGTTTTCTATCCCATTTTTAAAATTCTCAGTCTTATTTTGTTTTTGAGATATTAGACATTTGTTTAAAAATTATCATAACAAATCAGGGGAAAAAATCTTCATCTCGAGATCTATAGAGAATTGGTCATATGCTTACTCGTCATTTTGTTTTTGTTGAATTTGGCTCATTGGATCTATCAGTTTCATTATGACGCTTGATAATAGGTCTGATTATGTATTCTATAGGTGTGAACTGTCGTAGAAGATAAAGAAGATGGAAGAATGAAAAGCTAGGAGTGTATACATGGCGACATGAAGGGTTAGTGTTCCGGGTGGCGTGGTATACCAAACATCAGGCTTCACTGGTCCAACCTAACTCGCATTATATCTGTATTACAGTACAACCGAAAACCTCACCAGACATTAACTTAAAACTGCCTTGGACTTTAAACTTAAAACTTCAATTATACCGATCTATCCTTTAACTAGTGAGTCAAGTGAACTTTCTCGCAATCATGTTTCGTTTACATTCCCCAATGACCTAGAACCTAGAACATTAAACAAATGCTTAAACCAAACTACAAAGTATTAACCCTCAACTTGGAATAATTTATGTTTTAAACTTGATCATTACATTTAGCATTTCAAATAGAACCTACACTTATGGTAAATATCAAAGCCTTAGTCTTTTATCTCATTACTCTGTTGTTTAATGGTTAAGATATTCCCGAAGTATGGTTATAATCCTGTAAAATGGTACATTTTACATTACACTAAATAAGGTAGTTTAGATTTTCTGGTATGTATATGGTATATGATGGATGACAAATAATAAATCTAAGTTTTCGACCTCGGCAGACCTCCAGATCATTGTGAAATATTAAAATATTGAAATTACTCTGAGTAGCACTGTTATTCAATATTTTCCGAAGGTACATATTGTATATTTACAGATGGATCTTAAAAACCAAATAAAACTGGTTGCTCCTATTATGATCCACAACTAAAATATGGAGAAGGATACAGTTGCCCAGATATCATGGGTATATTTGGTGCTGAATATACAGGCATTTTAAAAGCAATCCAATATATCGATTCCCTAAATAACAACAGAAAAAATTACACCATTATCTGTGATAATCAAAATATTTTAAAGAAGATTATGTCTCTACATAAATCAAAGAAAATTGATCATATAAGTATGCAAATTTTAAATAAACTATATAACATATCACAACATAAAACAATCGATTTTATATGGATTAAATCTCACCAGGGTATTTCTGGAAATGAAATAGCCGACAAATTAGCTAAAGATAGAAATTACAACAATAGAACTTAATATGAAAGTTTTAAATACTGATATAAAATCTTTTCTCAAATATAACTATAGAATTATTAAGCGATTCACCTATTTGTTTCAGCTGTCCCACAAAAGAAGAAAATATCCAGCACATTCTCACTGAATGTACTGGAAATATAAGACGCTCCCATAACAAAAAAATTCTAGAAATATTATTTAAAAAAAAAATTAAATATCTAAAGAAAACCATAAAATTCATAGAATATATAAATTATAAACCATAACATATTACTGCACCTAATAATTAAAATCTACAAATGCCAGATGTGAGGTTTTTGAACCTCACATCTGGAAGGACTCGTGTCCGGCCAACCTGATTTGAGTTTTCTGCGGTTTCCACAATCAACAAAGCAAATGCTGGGTTGATCCACAAAAGTCGGCCGCAGCCGCATTAGGAACAAAATGACCTTGAAAATTGTTACTACCCACAGATTCTTGTCCAATTAAAATCATTATTTAAAATGGCTGCAGTTACACTCACTCTTGTTAACTTTTGCCAATAAAGAAATTGATTAAAAAAAATATATATATGTCCTACTTATCATGTTTGTAACTATCTTGTCCTGTTTAACACTTTCAGACGATTTAACCGAACAAGTAAAAAGAAAACCTCGCTAAAAGAAAACCCCACTGATTTTGTAGTTTTCGTCACCTTCTTCGATGTTTTTTATTTCAAAGTTTCTTCAGGTCAACATTGATGTTGCCGATACATCCAAACTCCAACTTAGATGTTTTCTATTCATCGACATCGATGTCCCAACCTTACTTTATCTACTTTTATACTAATTTGCCTGCATATTTACAGACAACCCCTGTTATTACCAGAGAAAAGGTATCCTCTAAGATCAACGTCACTATATCCTTCTAAGATTCCTTCACCATCATTCGCTGTATACATTATTCCATGATGAATAGTGCCTTTCAGGTCAAGGAATATTCTTAACTTTATTTTTTGTAAGTTGGTTTTTCATAGGTGATGTCAGGCCGAGTGCCTACCATCAAATACGAGTACAGATTGTCTATACAGAAATACACTTTCTTGAATAATGTCTGCTTTCTCTAATGTAAATTTTTAATTTGTTCAAAGGTTTTATTGGAGGTTTTGGAGCTTCCGTAATTATTGAAGTAGGAGTAGGAGAAGATTTGCATTTACTCATTCCAAATTTTAGATGTTTAGGCCTCCTGACTTATTTTAATTGAACAATCAGGACATTAGTTGATTTCCAGTATTTGAATTCAAGGTGTGTCTGTAATTATCATTTTTTGTGATAAACATATTTTTTTAAATCGGTCCGAAAGTTTGAAGACTGCCTCCCGGAATCTGGGGGCTCGTAAATGTCCGTAAGAACAACTAGTAAGTATTGAGTAAAACCCCCTACACACTGGCCGACACAACTGTTGCCCCCGACCGTTCATACCTAACATACCCCGGTCAAACGTGCCGACTCGACTGCCAGTCCAGTTTAGCAGCAGTTCTCGTGGTGCGTGGTTCTAAAAGCGCTCATATCTATCTGAACACTAAAACATCGGTGTGGCTCTAAGTGCAGTGATACTTATTGATAATATATTATGTAAAACGAAGAGAAGTGTATGGTGTATGAAGTGGTTGAAGAAGAAGAATTATTTCACCCATTTGAGACTTATAAAGGATTGGGATGTAAAGGGTACCGTAATGTTATGACGATGGATGAAGATTGTTTTGTGGAACTACTTGGTATGGTCAAACTCATATCAAACTGAACAAATGAAAATGAAGCTGAGGTGAAAAGGTGCAAATTGAACTGTCGGACCCACCTACAAATACAACGCTATACATACTCCGACCCAACAAAAAAAAGCGGAGGTCATTGGTTGGATGGTCCAGCCGACCCGACAGAGCTACACACGGCCCGTGTGTAGTTGGCCCAAGTGTCGGGTTCGTCAAGGTCGGTCGTTGCCCCGACCGTCAGGCAGGCGTGTCGGCCAGTGTATTGGAAGTTTTAGGGAGTAACTAGTAAAATAAGTAAATAACTTACCTCCTCTCCTAGCACTTGATAGTTTTAAAGAGAAAAAATAATCTTGCTTTTTTCTTCTCCTGTCATCTGTCACTTTCCGTATTTATAATCTGACCAAAAACCACTTGTGTGGTAAAAAAAACACCCCGCCAAGTCTGTGGTCCAAAAAAGTTGTGAAATCAACTTTCTATCCCGCCAAGTGATGTTGGCACTTTCTCCTGACCCATCACTATCAACATAGATACTTTTCAGCTTCTTCTCCTTGGCGGTGGGCCACGCGATTTCCTAAAACTGGAATTTTAATATTCTTCAAACACCAATACAATTTCTTGTTTCACCTTCACATTTGCCAAATGAGGTTTGTGTGGAAAGATGGTTGTGCGTGGAATACAACCAGTTAACATTAGGTAGTACTGCAGGCACACCGCCAAGGAGAAGAAGCTGAAAAGTATCTATGTTGATAGTGATGGGTCAGGAGAAAGTGCCAACATCACTTGGCGGGATAGAAAGTTGATTTCACAACTTTTTTGGACCACAGACTTGGCGGGGTTTTTTTTTACCACACAAGTGGTTTTTGGTCAGATTTCATGACTTTTTGTACGGTTCCTAAGGAAGGATTCTCTAAACTCTAAACTGTTTATTCCCACACATTAGAATCAAATAAAAGTGAAGTTAAAAGCTTGACAAGTTCTATAGAGAGGTCTATTGGAGAACTACGAGACCTATGACATTAAAAGACTTATCATTCTGATATAGAAGTATAGAAAACATAAAAAATAAGATAATAATAATTATAAAGTAATAATATATAATAATAATAATAAATAATAAAATAAAATCATAGAAAACAGAAATATATGTATTAATAAACAAATTCCCCCCCCCCCCCTTGAACTCAAGAGAATAAGGTTGAACTAAACCCTGAACCTATAATACTAAGTTCAAAAGATGAACTCGTAAATAGAAGTCATTCATAGGTCATGTGACAAGCACGAAACTACTACTCAATACACTGCTGTACCTCTGCTTAAGGGTGGTTGGGGGGGGGGTTGAGTTGAGGGGGGATGCACTAGAGCCTTAGACGAATACAAAAAGCCCTCATTTATTGAAATCGGTTAAGTAGTTTAGGCTGTAGGTGCGTCAACGTTAGAGTGACTGCTCGCTAGCTTGGTTTCTCGCTCCGCGTTAAGCGTAGGAATGAGCTATCTCAATTTTTTTGATCTAGGAATGCACTAGGGTTCTAGACGAATCCAAAAAGCCCTCATTCATTAAAATCGGTTCAGTAGTTTAGGCTGTAGGTGCGTCAACATAAAATGAAGGAAGAATAAGAATAAGAAGAAGTCATCAAAACTACCATTTTCAAACCTATTTTTCTCTACTTCTACTTGGCCGATTTTGACCATTTTTTTTTATTTTTAATCTACAGGACACGGCCTACAAAGATATTAAAAAACTATTTAGGTAGCTTGTACGTATTTCACGCTGCAGACCCTCAAAAACCCTAGTTTGTCACCTACAGTATATATATACACTGGCAGCTTTTGTGAAATTTTGACTTTTTGACTTGGCGGTTCATTGTCATTCTATGGCGGAACGCTGCTGCGTTCCTAAATAGAAGAAAGAGATATTATGTTACTTGAAGGATTGAACTTGATTTCTCTTCGTATATTGTTTTAAAAAACCTTCGTTGTTTGTATTTTTCATTTCTTAATATAGAATTTTTTTTCAAAGAAAATGTAGATATTTTGGTATTGAATAGCACTTGGAGAAAAGAGAAGCAAGAGGTAAGAAAATACAGCATTAGACTAGAGGCGTGTTGACTGATTTAGTCGGAACACACAGACAGGTGAGAAGATCCTCGCGGCTATCCGTCTTCATCTGTCCGTCAGATATAACTCGACAGTTCCAAACCTCCGTCTCCCTAATGTCTTATCAATATCCTGCTTTCCGACTCTCTCCGTCTGTTTCTCACATATAAATGNCAGTACGATTTGAAAAGTGGTGCATTATGCTACACCCATATCCTAAACCTCTCAAGCGAGCTCAATCCGAACACTAATTGGCACTGGTCCTTGTCTTATTGGTCTATTCCTTGTCCTTCCGTGCCCACGGACGCTTGTCAAAAAAAAACCTTTAACCTTATCTTGTGCTTTTTATTAATGTTATATTATCAAAATGTCAAAATATCACATATGTAAGAGAAAAATCCGATGTGATTGCTTTAAGACGATTTTGTTTTATATAAGATTGCTTCTGGTTATTTAGGAACTATTACATGTTATTAACAAAGTAACTGCCTTTAGATAATTATTACGGTTAACAACAAAAAGTAAAGTAAATATGCATTTATAAAGAAAAGNAAATCCGATGTGATTGCTTTAAGACGATTTTGTTTTATATAAGATTGCTTCTGGTTATTTAGGAACTATTACATGTTATTAACAAAGTAACTGCCTTTAGATAATTATTACGGTTAACAACAAAAAGTAAAGTAAATATGCATTTATAAAGAAAAGTGTATTAAAATATTAAATTTCATAAGAAAATATCACATTAGTCTTCTCCTTTTCAACTGACATCAGATAAATGTCGTGTTTTTATCGAGATATCGATGCTGTTTCTCCAAACTGCCGCTTGGGAGGTTTAATATAGGGGTGTCGCATAATGCATCAATTTTTGAGACCTCGATTATATAGTATTGTTCCCTCTACCCCTTCCTTACTCTGAGATAAATAATTGAAGCGAGTGTGAGCGAGCTTCTTACATTCAACGAAATATGCATCTTGGATGTCTGTCTGTCTGTCCGTAACGTTTACGACTACGATAACTTGAGTAAAAGTTAGCCGATTTAGTTGAAATTTGGTATACATGTTCCTCTTACTAATACTCAGGCTGAGTTCGTNATCAAAATGTCAAAATATCATATATGTAAGAGAAAAATCCGATGTGATTGCTTTAAGATGATTTTGTTTTATATAAGATTGCTTCTGGTTATTTAGGAACTATCACATGTTATTAACAAAGTAACTGCCTTTAGATAATTATTACGGTTAACAACAAAAAGTAAAGTAAATATGCATTTATAAAAAAAAGTGTATTAAAATATTAAATTTCATAAGAAAATATCACATTATTCTTATCCTTTCCAACTGACATCAGATAAATGTCGTGTTTTTATCGAGATATCGATACTGTTTCTCCAAACTGCCGCTTGGGAGGTTTAATATAGGGGTGTCGCATAATGAATCAATTTTTGAGACCTCGATTATATAGTATTGTTCCCTCTACCCCTTCCTTACTCTGAGATAAATAATTGAAGCGAGCGCAAGCGAGCTTCTTACATTCAACGAAATATGCATCTTGGATGTCTGTCTGTCTGTCCGTAACGTTTACGCGTGCGACGATAACTTGAGTAAAAGTTGACCGATT
>KZ651123.1:72575-88249 GCA_001010745.2 Gerris buenoi
TTTTAGTCGTCCGCCATATTGGCCGCCATCTTGAAAATATAAAGTGCGAAATTTTAGTAGTCACGTATTATTCTTCTCCTCTTAAAGGCCTTTAAAATGATGTATAACACATTATGCTAATTAAAACTATTTTTTTTAGTCGTCCGCCATATTGGCCGCCATCTTGAAAATATTTAGTGTGAAATTTCCAAAAACTATACAGTTGTCACAAATGCTGAGGTGCATCTTTGTGCCAAAATTCGTTGAAATTGGTCAATTTTTACTCCAGTTATCGTTGGACAAACAAACACACAAACACACAAACACACAAACTTTTCAAATCCCAAGTCTCTGAAATAAAGAACTCTCTACGCTCGTTCAACTATTTTTAATTTAAAATAATTTTGTTTTTTGATCGACAAAAATACTATATTTGATTATATTTAATTTTAGCTCTGTATAATTTTAGACTTTACAAGCGAAAATAGCTTAATTGGTACCATTTATTTTCTTGAAGTGAAACTAATTATTTAAAATAGAGTATTTTGGCACCTCTAAGTGACCGAATCAGTAGAGAAAATAGCCAACATCGCTGTAATATGGTGTTTTGGATGTGTGTAGTGTAAGAGGGGTTAAGTCTCTCCACGCCAAGTGTTTTACAGTCGATAGCCTCCACCGTATTAATACAACCCGATGCTTTCTCTTCATCTCCAAGCTTTTTACTTCTATTGTATTTCTCCTGCCCTCGATTCGGCAGCCTGTCAAATTCCTTGACAGCTTTTTAATTCCACCTCTCTTTAGCTCTCCCCCCTCACAACCCTCCTACCCTCGCTGTCACTACCAGGTGAGTTAACCCCCACACACGTTAGTATTTTTTTTATTTTTTATAAATATCTGACCAATCCAAATAGAAGACTTTAATGCTCACACACACACACTTACTCAAAAAAGAAAAAAAAATGCAAGGCTCTAATTAAATAGAGTGGATTTCCAGGGCACACCTCGATTAAGATCTACCTAAATTCAGCCCCTCATAGCAACCCCCCCCCCCCCTTAACCCTCGCACCCCTAAGATAAAACAAATCGATACTATATTCCCTTCCTCGTTTCAAGTTTTTTTTAAAACATTTACTTATTTCATTTTACGAGTTTATTTATTTTCCATCCTTCATTGAGTTTGTTAGTATGTTAATAAAGGTTGTTATTTAACTTTTTATATTTAATTTTTTCATTTATTTTATATTTTTAAATTTACTTTTTTTTTTTAAAGGAAAACCGCATAATATTTTACTTCTATACAATATACGAGTATAACGGTATAGTTTAGGTTAGGTTAGAAATTAAAGAAAAAGATGATAAAATAAATTGTTTATTGCAAGATGAATTGAAAGAAAAAAAAAGAATTTTCATCTATTTAATAATTTACGACAACTAATGGATTTGAGAAAAGAGGAGGTTTTTGTCGAACTATAACAATTATTAATCTAACAAATTTATAACTAAAACTATAATTGAGCTGAGCGAAGCGAAGCTCTTATACTACACTTTGCGTTTTTTGTGATGCATACTCCTCCTGAACGGCTGAACCGATCTGCTCAAAATTTGGCACGGTCATAGTGACCAACTACACGAAGGTATAAATCTGAAATGGTCCAAATTGGTACACAGGGGTACGGGATACGGGGTACAAAAGTTTCCTCCTGGACGGCTGAACCGATTCGCACAAAATTCGGCACGGTCATAGTGACTAACCACAGGAAGGTATAAATCTAAAATAGTCCAAATTGGTTCACAGGGGTACGAGGTACATGGTACATAAGTTTTCTCCTGAACGGCTGAACCGATTCGCACAAAATTCGGCACGGTCATAGTGACTAACCACAGGAAGGTATAAATCTAAAATGGTCCAAATTGGTACACAGGGGTACGGGGTACCTAAGTTTTCTCCTGAACGGCTGAACCGATCCGCACGAAACTCGGCACGGTTAATGTGACCAACCAAAGGAAGGTATTAATCTGAAATGGTCCAAATTGGTATTCAGGGGTACAAGGTACGGGGTAAAAAAGTTTTCTCCTGAACGGCTGAGCCGATCCTCTTAAAATTCGGCATGGTCATAGTGACCAACCAAAGGAAGGTATAAATCTGAAATGATCCAAGTTAGTACGCGGGGGTACGGGGTACAAAAGTTATTAAAATAATATATGCCCTTCAAGATGCATGTCGTTGGAAAGCTCTTTAAGAGTACAGTAGAGTTATTGTTGTATGTTAACTTTTGTCATATTTTCATTTATTTATTTATTATTGAGGGGCCATTCTATTGGTAAAATAGGTAAAAATGAAAAAAAAATAAAATAAAATAAATATGATTAAAATAGACGCTCAGCTCAATATTGCAAGCATTGCACACCTAGTTTAAATTAAAACTTATTAGTTGTCTATTTTTCCCCCCTCTTATGTTTCGTTATAATTTTATTCTTTTGTAGTTCTTTAGGGATGAAAAGTAATATAAGTATTTTCTTAAAATTCATTTATTAGCTACATTTCGCTCATACATGGGCATGGGCATCTTCAGGCTTCGAACTAAACTATCCGGAAATACCATCTATAGTAGGTATATAAACAAATCCAATTCACAAGTTGGAGCAATCGTTACAATACAACTTTCCCAATTCATTGTTGACGAGTTAACGATGTAAAACTTTTTATTCAACTAACTTTCGTTTAGGGATGCTGGACATCATACATAATGGTAAATTTGCAATTAACTCAGAATGTTCACGTTTTTAACGTATTTTGAGTTGTGTTATCTTATAAACACGTCGTAATAGAATTACAAGATTGAGGCTTGCTTAAAGATTGCTTTTATTTGACTTGCTTTGTTGTTTATTGTTTTTTTTTTTGTCTCCAAATGAAGTAAGCTAAATTTGAAATACGTCTCGACTAACTGTAAAGCTGAAACTTGCACAGATAAGGTATATCCCATAACAACATTAGTATTCAGTTACTACTTTTACAAAATTACAAAATCTATAAAAGTGTGTCAATTTATTTTTATTTTTTAATTTACTTGTTATATTTATCATGTAGCTCTAGGAGAAGTGGGTATTTTACCAACAAAATACTATTTGATTTTTACTGGTCTTATATTACTTTGCTTTTTAAGTTTCATCGCACACCTCTTACCCCAATTTTGAACCACTTCCCGTCATTCTATCATCCCCAAAATTTGCACATAGGAACAACTAAGGTGAAGAATACAGAAACCAAAATAAAAATAATAAAAAAACAAAATGGCGTCATATTTCTTTGCTTTTTAAGTTTCATCGCACACCTATTACCCCAATTTTGAACCACTTACCGTCATTCAATCTTCCCCAAATTTTGCACATAGAAACAACTAAGGTGAAGAATATAGAAACCAAAATAATAATAATGAATAAACAAAATGGCGTCAAATTTATTCGCTTTTTAAGTTTCATCGCACACCTATTTCCCCAATTTCGAACCACTTACCGTCATTCAATCTTCCCCAAATTTTGCACATACATACAACTAAGATAATGAATACAGAAACCAAAAAAAATAAAAAATAAACAAATAAACAAATAAATGAATATAAGACCAGTTTTGAAAAATGAAATTTTTATATTAATTATTACTCAAGAACTCATCTATAGGTCAAAGGTTCAAAGCAATAATTTACGGTTAATAAAAGTAATAATTAAACCTTTTTAATGTAGTGTGATTATTAAAGCGTTTTGTCTCAGTTATTGTAGGTAAATAAATGAAGGTATGAAGTAAAATCGAAAGATATGAAGTAAAAGGTGAATGAAGTAAAATTTCTCGGAAATTCCTCGGAATCAGATCTACACTGATAGTCAGCCTATTGGTTATTATCCCAGCTTGTGCTGCAGTAGGATCTGGGTTCGCACCCACTGTTGACATTAAAATTTTTATCAAACTAAAACAGGCGTTACATTTATCGTAATGCTCCAGGCGTTACAATAATCGTACCGGTCCAGGTCATACATTTATCATTTGAACATACATTATGTGATAAAATAGGTAAAAATAGGAAAAAATAGGAATTTGTTCTTAGGTACTGAAGATGGCCTTATGATGGCTAAAAGCTTCCTTGGCAAATAAAAAAGTTTGAATTAATATGAAGAGACAGTTTATATTAATCCTATAAGATGACCTCCATCGACACTTCCGTATCTAACATATTTATTTAGGATTACAATGGTTCGTGTATTTATAAGAAGATTAATTAAAGCAGTAGCAGCATGGAGTACAAAGAGAAGGTAGAGCTATTAGTAGGTTCACAAAATTAGACTAACAAAGCCAGACTTCAGTTTTCTAAACCTATAATTGGAGCCAACAGAACAGACTTGACTCCAGTCACCATTAGTTTATCATTGGCACCGGCATTAATTAAACAACAATCAAGCCTTTACTAAAGGCAAAAGGAATCCATAACAGTTGATATTATCTATAGCACTTCAACAACATTTTACTGTTTCAAATAATAACTAATATACCAAATCCTTTATGCAATAATATCGAGCTACCTACAATTTATATAATCAATAATTATAATGTTAATTGTTCTGCTCAGTAGTACTATGATTATAGTGTCCACTTTTCAAATGACATAAACTCAAAGTTATCCCACCTAAACTACAGTATATGACCAGCAAGTACATTTTTATATACCATTTTAAAAGAGTCCATAACGAAAAAAGTGCTACCAGGTGCGCCCTACAAGTAAATACATGATATGTCAAAATAGATATATATAAAGGACATTCCACAAAGAAACCAAAGGCACCACATCAGGATCTTATGGGAAATTTGACGCTGAACAAAAAAGGATCTTTTGCACAATGACCCGAAATTTTTTCCAAAGAAAAATTACGAAAAATGGTTATGTTACGTCCATTTTGATAATTCTCAAAAATTGGTCTCTTATATTAAACTTAAAGAAAATTCACGTTGTAGAGAAAAGAATTCTTCATCGAATGAAACTAATCTCAGCTTTATTGGACAATACACTGATTTTCAGCCACACTTGAGAGTTTTGTTCCACTACTTTCCTTTTTATTTAGGGTAAGCGTGTGTACCAAGAACAACCTCTTCACCTCAACAGTTTTTTAAATCCATTAGGATGACCTCTATCACTCCATCAACGCTCTAATTCCTTAAGAATTTTAATAAATAATATCGTTGAAGAGTGAAATTGGTTTCATTCGATGTAGAAGTCGATGCTCTACACTACAGTGTTTCCTTGCAATGCAAGAATAAATGTCCAATATGATGAGTTGTCCGTCCGTTACTTTATCTAAAATGATTTTACTGTTAGAGATTACTCCGACCATGTTCAAAATTCTGACGCAACATTTTAAAAATATAAACCAAAAACAAACAATTGCAAGTGTGAGGACGCAACTTTAACTGACAAACGAAATTAAAGATCAAGACTGCTAGACTGAACCTTTCTACTTTTCCTTTCTTTATCTATCTCTGATATCGCTTTGCACAGTCTGATAATAGAAGGGTGTAATATAATAAGTAACCCCCCCCCCCCATATTAGCACCCGGTAGTTCTGGCAGTTAATGAGGAGATGAGATGCATCCATCATAGCTAAAGGTAATTATTTTCACCTGTATACCTATATAATTAAGAAGCATGAAAGTAATAAATATTGTTTTTATAAAAAAATAATAAAATCTAGCCCTGTATCTTCAAAATGAAAGGATTTTCAAAAAATCGTCCAAGGTATAATTACTATACTTGAAATAGTTTAAGGAATTACCTCCTTAATTTGTGCCGCATGTTTAGTATACACCCTGTATATATTATATCTATACGGAAAGTATATTTATATTTCAACCAATCCACCCGGTTTTTCTTACCCTCATATCTCTGCTTCCTCGAAGTTGAAATAGTCTTTTAAAATCTAAAACAGAGATTAAGCTCAAGTAGCTTAAGCGTCTGTAAAAAATTTAACCCATAAAATTAAGCCTTTTCAAAAACGAGAGTTTCAAATTTTACATTTTTTAACTGACTCAGTCATCATCAAATTATAAGTGACTTTCAGCATAGCTAGAAACTTGAAATTTGACACACTTGTAGCTATACCCATAACAACTGCTGTAACTGACGGGAAAATGCAAAAAAAAATATTTTTGGACTCAAGAAATCAAAACATGTAAATCTATCAATATATTAATAGTGCTATATATTAATACTACCTTAGTAGATTTATATTTATAATCTATTCGTTTCCATAAAGTTTTTTTTTCTTTTCAGTTCCGGGTTCTAAGTTTAATATATTTGACTTTAATATCTTCATTACTTTATCTACTTCAGAAAAAGAAATTCGTTATTATTGACTAATGCATTTCTAATTACTTGAATCAACCAGGGAATAATTAATCTTAACCGATTATTTAAAAAAAATAAAAGCTAAAATATAATACATCAATTCTTATCTTTAATTATTATTAGCGATTAAAGAAGACAGTTTTTTTAAAAGAAATGTGCGTTCGAGTTTACTAGAGGAATAACGGAAGCAAGCGATCGCTTTGAAGACTAAAATCCTTTTAGGCATCAGATCATTTTCGGTCTTTTCTCTCTGTCGTTCATCCTCTGCTATCTTAAAATCTGCTTGTCCGATTTTAATGAAATTGGATGTTAGGCCATATTTAGCCCATTGTTAGTCCCATATTATTTTCAACCTTGTACGCTCTATGGTTTTTCTTTTACATGGACACAAACTTTATTTTATTAATACCAATATCTTTAAAAGTACTTCATCTGAAGTACCTTCAGATGATCCCATTGTAGTTTCAACGGTCGACGCTTATTAAATATTGCTAAATTGGTACTTTCACTCATGAAAAAAAGGTTAACAGATTTTTTTAAAAAAAAAGAAAACATTAAATAAAAAAAACCATAATGGGTCATGATAGCAAACAAATCATTGAAGTGCTAGATAGGATGTGAGAAGGGAGAATTAAACATTTTCCGAGGTAATACTTTGTGGGAAGAAATTTTGATGGGACTGTTTTATAAGAAGAGGGACCGGGGTGCTATTAAAGTATCGTTTCTCAGTCGGCTCCAACTTTGAATAAAATATAAACGGAAATCAAGCGATCTCCCTAAAACGCACTACGTCCTTCTCAGGTTTAATGGTGAACCGGAGTAGACTTGTTTTGCTTTATTAGTCAGAGGAAAATAGCCTCGAGGAGAGGGGAAAGCAGGGTTGATGCGATTAAGAAAGGCTTGTATTGTAGGCTCAGTTATTAGCTTGCTTCTCTTGGTACATTGATAATGTCTTCTAATAACAATAGAACCGTCTCAACTACAAACCTAGGCTAAATGTAGACAAAGGTTCGATACTCTTCACTGAGGTATTTCACCCCTTTCTAAGCTTTGTCACGTACCGACCCTTAACCCTTTTCACAGTACTCAGTACAAATCAATTAAATCTAATGTTATTGTTCGGAATTTGATACCAGTCCGATTTCCCCGTTTCGAGAAACACCCTTAAGATTTCAACGCAACCCCCCACTTGTTGCGATAAAGTTTAAACGTGGTTTTAAAACCTAAGGCACTTTATAGAACCCTTCCGAGATGTCTAAAACAAACTTCCGGTTCGGGTTGAAAATCTACTTTAACTCTGCTACAGTAACTGTCGGAAATAATACCATATTAAGCTTCAGGACTCTCAAGTTGATTTTCTGGATAACTTTTGTTCACTGTTAAACTAATATCATTTTCACTTTAAGCTTCATGCACACTCTTAAATTAATTAAACATTTTTATGTTAATGACAATATTCATAATAAAATTCAAGAGATCTGGTATGAATACTTCAAAATACTTTCTCTCTATGAATATAACAGTATATACAAAAATAAAGGTTTATTGCAGTTATCAATCAAAGCTTAATGTGTGTTGCAAAATTTAGGTGCTATCAAGTAATAAAGCTAAATGCCCTTGACTATAGTTGCACTATAATCGACAATCATACCACTAGAGATTTACAGGCATCTCATTAAAAAGATTGAGATAATTTGTCAATATTTAGTTTTAACCAAAACAACCTCGCCGAACGAAAAGGGCGTCTCAAACAGGCGTTTTTTTTGTAGGGCGTCTCTACAGATGGTGACTATCTATTCACAAGGGGCTACAGACCCTTTGTGAGAGTGCTGAAAGCACATACTTGGCCAATTAATTATTTAATTTATATTTGTATGGTAGTCAATTGTTTTGACAAGATTTTATAATCCCTCTAATCATATAATCCAGGTAAGATATAAATATTTATTGAGAAAGACGTTAGCTTAATTGACACAACCCATTTTAAGTTTTTTAGATCTTGGGGTTTCTATTTATATAAATAATTACTTTTTTTAATTATTTAGTTTCACTATTTTTTTAAAATTTATGGCTTAAGTGCGTACACTTAAAAAAAAAAAAATAAATAAACAATATTGTGCATAATTAATAATTACGTATAGTTAAGCTAACAAAAATAAAATAAATAATACATTAGTATTAAGCCTAGTTTACACGATCCAAGTTGACTTGGATCAAATAAGTTTTGACACAATTTTAAAGCTACTTGGATCGTGTAAACAGGTTATCAAAGTCAACTTGGACATTTAAGTTGAGTTGGACGTTATTTGATCTAAGTAGACTTGAATGGCGTCAACCATATGATTATGAAGAAAGGTGTCAAAAATGAGGAAAGACGTGAAAAGTTGTGACGGATTTGTTTATAAGAAGATTATTGACAGCTTTTATTTCTTTTAAATTTTTGTTTTTATACCTTTCTGTATTTGATCAAAGTTACTTGGTCCTAGTCAACTTGGGTTGTGTAGACGCGTCTTTATGACTTGAAACATGATTTTAGGGTCATGTCCACTGACATTCCTTAAACAAGTACAATAATAGACATTTTAGACATATTTAAATTTTAAATAGTGAGCTAATATGAACCAAAAAATAGTAAACTATATGAACTAAAACTATATAGTAAACTAATATGAACTAAAAAATAAATAAAGAAAATTAAATTAAATTAAATTCATTAAATAACTGCTAAGAGATCTACAGGTCTTTTCCTCTTGAGCCTTCGCCTTGGTCGCTGTGAAGGAGGGTTTTCGGCAATATGGTGAATCAGTTCTTTAGGGTGATGTTGCATGACAATGTTAAGTGCTTTTTTAACTTGTATATGTGTGTGAAATGTTTAATATTTTCTAGTGTAACATCTGGTTATAAGAAGATATATTTAATGATAAATTATTTATTCGATCATTTTAAATACATTACTGTAAAATGATATAGTTAAAATTTCTGAACTTAGGACAAGCATGAACAAAATCAAAGATAAAATGTGGCAAAATTGTTTTAAACATGCGATGTTTAAAGATAATTTAATATTTTATTTAATATTTAATTTAATATTAATTTAAAAATTAATGTATTCTCGAATCGAGCAAGGTTTTGATCGTTATAGTTTATATAAGGGGTTTATATAAGAGAAAATATGTAAACTATTTTGTTTTTTCGTCGTCCCTTTTGAATGTAGAAAAAAACACGATTCAGAAGAAATTTTGACAGATTGCTGTTCTTTCTTTTTTTTTAATTTATTAGAAGTGGAGGAGGATTTCCAGGAATTAATGGTAATGCCAGGTTGTGAATTAAAGGATTGGGGTGTTGGGATATGGAGTCATGGAAGAATTGTATCGGGATATTGCTATATCATGGACGAAGGGCTCTTCGTCATGTCCTCTTCACATCGACTTTAAGGTCGTTGTGAATGGTGAAGTTAGAAAGATTGAATGGAGCGTTGACTATTCTTCCTTAAGCTGTAGCGACTGGATACGATAGGAGTTGAAACTTGCTTGGTGCAACTCCAGAGTTTAATTCTGTATGACCAAATGGGCTTAATTGTTGTGTTATAAATGAGTAATTTGTTACTTGTGCTGAGTTTAGATGTATTGTGAAGAAGTTTGTGTAAAAGTTTGCAGCGTATGTTGCAGTTTTGTTGTTTAAGATTTGTGTGGTGTGTAAACCAAGGTAGCGGAGGGAACTGGAGTGAGTGATAGAAATTTGGTTTAGGGTTACTTTTTTTTTTTTAATTTAAAATACCTTTATTGAATAAATAAAAATACAACATATTAATATTAATACATAATAATATTCCATTACATCGAGTTATCTTTTTTGTTGATTTAACAATTTAGTACTATATTAGGTTATCTCTCCACTAGAGAACATTGAGTCCTGAGCTGTGGAGAGAGAGTTTACACAGTTTGTTATATTACATTGTACACAATAATTATTTTAAAAGAATTAGTTAGTTATTTTACATAATTATATATTTATTTTAGTTTTGATTATATATTTATTTTATTATATATTATTTTAGTTTTTATAGTTTTAGTTATTTATAGTAATGATGACTATATACATTTAGTTTTTATACTTATTATTTATTTTTTTTTTAGTTTTTTTTAGTTTATCTTAATAGCTAAAGTATATTTATAAATCTAGTGTATGTCGGCAATATATTTTTTTATTTTAGTTTTGAATAGTACCAAGGATTTTATATTTTTAAGTTCATCAGGTAGTTGATTGAACAGTATTATTGCACAATAGGTCCAGTGTCTTTGGGCCATAGAGGTTCTGAGAGCTGGTACTATGTAATTTCCTCTGATTTGACCTCTAGTAATAATTTCATGGTCAATTCTTTTTATGTTGTGTTTCCCTTCCTTAAGGTGGGTTATACATTTATAATTATACATCTGTTTAAGAGTCAGTATCGAGAGCTGCTTAAATAGTGGCTTTGAATGTTCTATTCGTTTTTTATTTAAATTATTCTTAAAATTGATTTTTGTTTTAAAAATATTGTTTCCTTGGTAGTGTCACAAGCTGATCCCCAAGTAAGAAGTCCATACTGGTTCACATATTCCATGTCTAAACGTTACATGGATACTTTAGTTTTCATTCATTTTGATTTTCCACTTCTTGAGCCATGTTTCGAGAAGTACGAGGTGTTCCCGAACTAGTTCAGATGCTACTATAGGTGGTACTACGATGTTCAGGGATGTCGGAGTTGGTAAAATCGATTTTCTAGGAAGGATTTTATTATAAGGTTTGTAAGTGAAAGGAAGGACGACCTTATGTTTCCTGTCAAAAGCTTGCGCTTCATCTAGAAAGACCTCCGAGCAGTACTTTTTCTGTTCAAGGGAGGAAGCTATTATATCTACAACCCTGTGACACTGTTGGACTGTAGAGTGAAGGGATCGAAAACCTAATCGGGGCTTTGGGTGTGTTTTTAAGGAAGTATTTTAGGATTAATTCGGAGGAGGAGAAGTTTTTCTAGGATTTTACCCATCAGCCATCAGAGGAAGAAAAAAAAACTGATAGGACGATAGGAATTAGGTAAGTGGGAAGGTTGGAGGGTTTGTGGATCACTATGATTTTGGCAAATTTTCAAAGTGAAGGAAAATGGGTTACTCGAAGGACTGAGTTGTAGATGGAAGTAAGGTAAAGGATTCCTTTTTTGGGGAGGTCCTTAAGGATGTGGGAGGTGATAAGATCATAGCCTGAAGCAATATTTTAGGAAAGATAGATTGCTGTTCAAATTGGAAACTTAGAACTATTTTAATCTTAATCAAATGCATAAAATCAAATTCACACACATGCAAGTGTCTCATTAATGATTATAAATGTAATACCTAATTACAAGATTAAAAGAACTTTATATATACTACGTTTTTAAATTTTCTGTTAAATCATAATATGTAATGTCGATAATATAATTGTCGTTGTTATAATATAATGATAGTGAAAAAAAAAAGTTCCAAATTTATTTACTTTATATAAATGACAAAAAGCTGATCTTAAACCTCTAAAGGGACAAAATCTTTGTGCAACGGATATCGCCAACACCGAATCTAAATCGTGCCATTGATATGCCCCCGTGTAGGAAAAGTAAGAGAGAAAAAATGTGTGCAAGTAAAGAAGTACAGATACAGTAAAATTAAACCGATACCTAGGACACAAGTTTAAACAAACCTGGTTGTCTTACGTAAAATCATTTATTTCTTTGTTTACTTTTCCTTTTTCGCTGTCATTCAATGTTTATCTCTTAAGGGGCCCACACACTTACAGTTTAACTGAAGATAATGATCTGACAGTCCACGGAGCTTGGCCACACACTTGTCAGTTTTCCTTAAGATGACGGACTGCAGTCGGAGGTGAACTGTAGGTGTGTGGAGGGTTGAGGCGAGGATCGGATGGAACGAGAGACGACAGTCCGTGGACTGTCAGGCCACGGACTGTCAAAACAAAATCGTCTTTATTTTGTTTATTTCCCTCCGTCGGACTGCAGTTAAAAATCGTCAGATCTCGGCCTGCAGGCGCTCATCGCACAGTGTGTGGCGCATACAGGCACAGATCTGTAGTTCTTTACGATTGCCTGCAGGTGGTGGACTGTTAATGTGTGGTGGTCTGAGATTTTGGCCTTACGTTAATCGTATACGATAACGGCCTGCAGTTAAACTGTAAGTGTGTGGGCCCCTTTAATAAAAAAATCACAAATTTGAAACCCGTCAAAATGAAGATTGTAAATAATTAAAAAAAAACTAACTTTCCTTACAGCAAAATTTGCTGAAAACGAATTAAATTCTGATAAAAGATGGCTCAAAATAAAAAGATAATTTATGTATTCGTGTTCTGAGCTATTCTAAAAGTTTCAAATGTCTAGCTACTTGGGAAGTTAGTTAAAAATCGATTGCAAGATTTGTACTGGACAAACAAACAAGCAAACAAACAAACAAGAAAGCAAGCTAATAAAAACGTAGAAAAAGTGTACGCACTTAAGCCATTAATTTTAAAAATAATAAATTTTTAAATAATTGAGAATCTAAATAATTTAAATAAGTAATTAGTTTATTTTTGTTAGCTTAACTATAAGTAATTATTAATTACAATAAAGTTTCCTATGTAAAAAAAAGTGTGCGCACTTAAGCCATAAATTTTAAAATAATGGAGAAACTAAATAATTAAAATAAATAATTAGTTATATAAATAGAAATCCCAAAACCTGAAAATTTTTAAAATGGGTTGTGTCAATTAAGCTAACGACTTTCTCAATAAATATTTAGGCACTTTTAGAAAAAGGCCCCCCTTTTCTTTTTAATCTAATAAACTTTCTTACAACTTAATACACACTTTTTCAATATAAATATGTGATATTCCTTTGTCCCAAAGCATATTGGACTGAATATCCCTGTGTCTTAATAGCTACTTAAACTGAGGGATATAAACTCTTTTGTATAAAAAACAAAAAGGGGAGCCCTTTTCTATAAAAGTACCAATATTTATACGTCACCTGGAGAGAGATTATAAAAATCTTGTCAAAATAATTGATTACCATAAGAAACTAAATTAAATAATAAATTGACCAAGTATGTGCTTTCTGCACTGACACAAAAGGTCCGTAGCCCCTTGAGAATAGATAGTCACCGTCTCATCTGTAGAGACGCCCTACCAAAATTACGCCTGTTTGAGACGCCTTTTGCGTTAAAAGTTAACAAATAGGGCAATGTCGATTCGATTAAAACTAAATTTCTACAAATTTTTTCTCATTTTTTTATTTTTTTTATTTTTTTTAATGAGATGCCTGTAAATATTACATGAGCGCTATCACCGTCAAACGGGCGCAAGATGGAATTATTAGAAGTAAAAGATCAAAAAAAGTGAGCGTTCAATGTGTGCGATTATTATTTTTAATATCTATACTTCCTTTTTCTTTTAAAAGTGATATTTACGTTATGTTACATGCACAAGAAGTCTGATATTATAGTAGCTAGCACAATTATTGGAAATGCAAACTTTAAATATTTATACAAGTCGTTGTAAATTAGAGTTATTTTAGTGATTATATCGTAAATTAAATAAATATAACGTGGTTAAAACAAAAGAAGTAGTTTCACAGCCTAGTTTGACGAGGCATACTATAAAATCCTTGGAGAGGAGAAGGTCCAGGTTTTATCGAGAGATGAAGGGGAAGGTGCTACATCAATGTTTTACAACTTGACGCCTGTGTAAATGGCAAGCTGACCGGAGCTCCGGCATCTCGAGCCGGAGGTAAATGTCACCGAGACAAAGGAACCCGGGTATAATAAGGTTAAAAAGCAAGAAGGGATGCGTAATCTTCAAGTTACCCAAGTGTCGTCTGACATTTTGAATAGTGCGGGTCTGAGTCTAATGACACCTTCACAAAGAACTCCCTCTCCTTCACTTATCAACTTTTTATACCTTTGATAACTCTCTGTCGAGGTAAAAGAGAAAAAGAAAATTATAACCGAAAAAAGAAAAACCTAGCCTGATCTTTTTCTCCCTTATCCGATATTTCCTCTTCTTCGACGGAAATAAAAAAATGAAAATTTCTACTTTGTAAAATCAACTTTTATAGCCTCTGATAAAAAAGAAAAAGAGGAGAGGGGAGATCGTGGTGAAATCTCATCGAATAAAATCGATAATAAATTGCCGAATCGTTTTCCTTTTAAATTTGGCCCGACTTTCGACCCGTGGGGTCGTGTAAAGGAAATCTAACATAATGGCTTTGCCTCTCCCCAGCCTCCTCTAACTTCTTCTTTGTTAAATTAGACTTTGCTTCTCGATTCCTTTACCATTATCCCTCTCCCCCTCCTCCTTCTCCAACTCCTTCCTTTTATTTCCATGTCAATTTATATTCCACCATCTAATATTTTATTATTTTCTCCGTTTCTTTTATTTTTATTCCGAAAAGATCTCCCCTCCCTTTACTCCCTCTCCTTTCGAGTTGAAATTTTTATGTAACTAAACCCAATGTTAGGTAAATTGAAAGAGAGCCGTGCTGTTTTCAAAGTTAAGTTTTTATTTATTGGTTCGACGTCTTTTATCTTAAATGAATGTGGGATGAAATGCAGCGCAATTTTGTTAGAAAATAGAATAACATTTTGTTTTTGTACTTAACTGAGTTAAGATTTTTTTTTATTTTCTTATCATTTACAATTTAAGATTAATAAAATTGTTTTATAAGATATTTTAAAATTTATCTATATAAGTCTATGAAAAAATGTAATGATATAAAAAATAATTTTAGTTAGTAACATTGAGAATATTTCTGTAATTCACAAACCTGTGAATTATGGACTAACTAAATCTGAGGTGAGCTACCATTGACCTTATTTTACTTATAACCTATTTGTTTGTTTGTCGGTGCCTTTCGTGGGCTAATTAGCCCCCTTAATATTATTGGAGGTTTAATTAACCCTCATTCAGTCATACAATCGTGCTGAAACTTGGCACATAAACTCTACCAAAACAAAAACAATCTGACGCTGTAAGTCGTGCAACTTTTTATCACTTACTACGAGAATGGTATAGAACAATTTGGCGTGGGTTTTTTCGATGTTTGGGTTTGGAAAATTTTTGAGCTAATTTTACTGTACTAAAAATTAAAAATAAATAAATACAAATTTTAATAAAAAATAATTCATAAAACCCAAAATACTCTGCCAATTAGTATAGCACATATTTCATAAAATATTAAAAAATGTATTTATTTTTTATTTTTTAATTAAATAATTTGATGATTTTATGCTTTTAAAACCTATTATTATC
>KZ651123.1:108556-120453 GCA_001010745.2 Gerris buenoi
TGTAGCACGCAAGTAGAGCTTTAAGCCAATATAAGTCACAAGGGTGTTGTACTTAAAGTACGTCCGCTAAGAGGAATTTCAATTTTAATTATTTGTTAAAAACTTAATTTATTCCCCGTTTTTAGCATTTACAATTTCCCTAAATGGTTTTTCATAGTAAAACTTTTTTTTTAATCGGCTTTCAAATGCCTTGACAATACCTTACAAGTACCTGGACTTTACATGTATAGGAATATGAAATAAAATGACTTAGAACACATTATGACTTATGGCACTAGAACCAGCTCCTACACAATCACCTGGAATGCATGAGCACCTGGATTATACAAGTAACAGACCTATGCAAGTACCTGCATTATTCAAGTACCAGACCTACTCCAGTACCTGGACCACGCAAGTACCAGCTTCTATAAAATTACCTGGAATATAAAAGCACCTGGGTTGTACAAGTACCTGACCTATACAAGTACCTGACCTATAAAAGTACCAGGTCTATACAAATACCTGATCTATACAAATACCTGATCTATACAAATACCTGACCTATACAAATACCTGACCTATTCAAGCACCCGGTCTGTACGAATACCTGGATTATTAAGTACCCGGTCTGTGTAAGTACCAGGCCTGTGTTAGTACCAGGCCATTGTGAGTACCAGGATTATACTAAGCACCTGCCAAGCCTGGCTGAGTGCCGCTGGCCGGCGCTTGCGCCGGCCACGGGACCAGCTAGTTAAACATACTACTTCACCTTCATATTTCATAATTTCAAAATTATGAACTTTTGAACTTTAAAAGTTAAAACTTTATACACATTTGAACTTTAAAATAAGAAAATAAGTGTGAAGAAAAAAGAAAATAAAAACATTAATTTCTAGATAAATTAGTTTTAGGTTGTTAAAAAAAAATGTAAAACTCATTATATTATGTCAAAAAAAAATTGGTCGCTCCATTTATATAGATCCTGATTAAAAAAAAAAAAAACCTTTTTCTTTTCAACTGGACTTATTTTTATAATCCTGGTTATATCAAAAAACATAAAAATCATTCTAATACAAAAATGTACAGAGGAAGTGAGACCAACGAATTTCTGTTTTTTATATTTAGCTAAAATTAAAATAAAGAGAAAAATATGGTAAATGACGGTTTATAGAATATGTTGTGTTTACAATGTTGGTTCCATATTAATTTCTGTGGGAAACTTGTTTATTGCGTGATTGATCATTTTATATATTGTAAGAAACCAACCATTTGTGACACGTTAAAAAATACTCTGCTAATTAATGTGGCACATAGCTTCCTCGTAAAGAAAAGACAAATTAATAAAAATCGCTCGATAAAAATATTCAAAATGTTGAAAAGGCGCGGCACTGTTCCAGTAAATATTTAATAAACATTTGGTGGAGAAACAAAGCCTCCAACAAGCACCAATACTTTATTTAATAAACAAATATAAAACTGCAACCAAATCGTAGAAGCCGCTGTATAAACAGGTTTCTTTATCCCCCCCCCCCTCAAAACTAAAAATAACACAAAACAGAATATAACAAAAATTAATCTACTATGCAAGAGCTTTTCAACGATATACATCATATTATAAAAGATTAACTTTAACATTTGTACCCCTGTCCTCTGAGGTACCAAAATTATATTTTTAAAAAACAAACAACACAAAAGGGCATTCATTAAACTAATAAACACATATAAATAAAAATCCTAATTCCAAAAAAGTATTTAAACCCTTTAACCTACAACAAAATTATAAATCGTTACAAAAGTACACGTACAAAATTTTTAAAAAATCAACAAATAAAAAAGCTTTAATGTACATATCAAGGCCTTTAAATTGATATACGACACAATATTAAAAACCAAAAAAAGTGGTCACGTGACACGGCGCACAGGAAAAAGTTTACTCTCATGTTCTCAGCAAGTAGGATGAACTAATGAAATAAAATATACTTAATTTAAAGTGCATTAGTGTGAGATTTAAACGCCGCAATCAGAAATAAAATCGGCCAACTATTATAGAATCTATGGCCATTCAAAGACAAAAATGGAAAAAAATAAAACCAAAAAATAACAAAATTATCACCATCTAAGGTACAACCGATGATGATTCGACAAAAACTCATAGGACTAAAGTTGTAGATCTTTTAAAATCAGTTACCACTTGTGTTATCCATTTTCTAGTACGACTTACCGTTTAGCTGCAATAAGCCCTCAAACCAGCTTAAAAATCAAGTCGGCCATTTTTATTTTTTAAGGGGTGGAAGGAGGGGGAAAAGTGAACTTTTTATAATTATTTTGGTTCACAATGTGGACGTTGCGCGTCGAATGGCGCAAACCGCAAGTCTCTAGCTCTTCTGGAAGTGGGTAAACATTAATGTCAGTCAGTGAGTCAGTGAGCCATGCGGCTTTGTAGTATAAGACATATTAATTTAGTACGATTTGAAGTGCGCAGAAGGTTGAAATTAGGCAGGTGCTATCTGCAGGCTACTTTCGACAAACCATAAAAATTTCATAAAAATCAGATGATTACTTTTAAAGATATGGCTGAAAATAAATGTATGTTTGTGTGCATGTGGAAGATAAACAAATAAGCGCAGAAGGTTGAAACTTATATGGGACCAACAATGGGCTTATTATGACCTACTAACTAAATTTAATTAAAATCGGACGTGTAGTTTATAAGATATGGTGGTTCGCAAAAATTGACGACAGACCGACCGACAGACAGACCGACAGACAGACACGGAACCAAAAATGTTCCCTGATGTCTGAAACGGATTTCTGTCTTGGAATTTTTGAAATCGGAGATCTAAAATTTTTTCGTTCTTCAGAACGATCACATAGCTTCCGTTACCTTCGGTAAGCTCGGAAGCAATAATTAATTCAATTAGACAATAATAGGTCGTAAATGTGAAATATGATCATAGTAGATAGGACGCGAGAAAGCTATGTGCCACACTATATATATTTTTTTTACACTTAGCAATAACTTTTGACACTCAGATTTGCCAATCGATATGAGGAAACAATAAAGCCACTAGACCTGAGGGAGAGGCTGTCCAGCGACATTTTATTTGCCTAGTTAGCCAAGTCTTCTCTATGTATGAAACTTGGCCAATTTTATGATATTCATGTTGACGCATTTAGTCCAATGATCGATATAATATTGTGTACCTGAAGTGAGGTAGGTTTGAGGAGTATTGGTTCAGCAATCAGACTGCGCTTTGATCTTAAATGTCATCTCCAGGATCACTAACACACACTAAAATATATGTCATAGTCATAACATGTATTCATAGATGTATTCAGGAAACAGTATTATAGAGAAAATAAATATTTTGGCTATTTCAGCGCACAGCTTCCTTGCGTCCTTAAATCATGTTTTGCTTGAACAACCCATTATTCTTCAACTTATTTGAGTTTTCTCCCTTCTTTTAATTTTAATCAACATAAATAAAAGTATCAATTTGGCAAATGTTATAGAGCACACACGGTTAAAATTAATATGGGGCAAATTGACTAACACTCTAATTTAAAAACAAAAAAAAAAAAAAACACAGTTAAGTTCTATAGGTTTTAATAAAAAGACAAACTTTTTTCGCATGTGAAAGAGAAATCAATAGACACGTAAGGTTCAGACTAACCAATGACTTACAACCCAAATTCTATTAAAATCGGACGAGTAGTTTTTAAAATTGAACAAAAATGTTAGAAAGATCGATAGACAACCACGAGACCAAATTTTCCTATTGAAGGAAACGGATTTTTGCTCAGGAATGTTTGAAATCGGAAATCGGAGATGTACATTTTTTTTTTGTTTTTCAGATCGACAATATAGCTTCCGCTGCCTTTCTTTATTCGCTTTTCCATTTAATTCTATTCAACAAAATAAAATCCTTATAATGATTACCTATTTATTGCGTAATTTTCTTTAGAATGTTGATCCTCAATTTTCATTAAGGATTAGTCGTTATTGCTCTTTTTTTATACTAACAATATTTGGGTGTATTTATATGTTCAAGAAGTACAAAAGAACTAATAAATTATCGATAGATAAGTCGGCAATTTACTCGGTAATTTACTCTGAGAAAAAAAAAAAACAGACAAAGAGACTTATTAAGACATCAACATGAGAGTCATTGGCAACAAAATATCAAAATTATCATCAAATTACTATTTTTTCATACAAAAGTATCGAATCATTAGGACAAAGATTTTTATTTATTTATTTATTTTAAACGATCATTATCATTAGTAGAGAATAATTTAGTTTTATTTAGTTGGGTTTGTTCGTTTAAAGTCAATTTATTACTTTGTGAATAATCCAAGTTATCGTATCAAAACATCGTTTGATTTTTCTTTTCATTTATTTCCCCTTTTTTTCCTTGTTTGTTTTCCTTTTAGAGCTTTTAGCCTGTCCAACTAACATGAATATCAAATGAGATACATTTCGTTTTCGTTAAAAACTCTATGAATAATAAAAAAACAGAGACAAGTTCTAAAAGACGAGTAATTTATTAGAAGGGTTTAATTATAGAAAGAGACTCTTTGCTCTTTAAGTCCGGCACAATCATATGATTATTATTTACCATACTACCATTATCATTTCTGCATAATGAGAAAATCCAAGTTGAACTTAACTTAAAGGTAATTTAACTAACCCTCAATTCAATACTATTCTTCTAACAATACTAGCTTACAAATCAATTATATCACTTGTTCTCTTGCCTCTTTCGTTCACAATATTGAATTAAAAATCATTCTGTCCGCTACAACTGGGGGAAAATATTTTCTCGAATTCATTTTTTTTGTTTCAATCACAATTTCGTATAGTACATATATAAGTCATTTTTTTTTTTTTTTTTTTCAGAAAATACTTTCCGGAAATAATCCATGGCTCGTGGAGAGCTTACACCTGTATCTGGACTTATTTAACTAATAGGTCTTATGGATATACATATTATAATAGATGACACGGGGATGGCGTATCATTCTGTCAGATTTATAAACTGAATAGTTGGCATTAGTAACTTCATCCACCCCTAATGTGGTTAAGAAGAAGTATTTATATGGCGATCATGCAAACACTAAACATGAAGTTCCTGAGTTGGAATTCAAACCGCTAACCTCCACCATTCCGAAGCACTGAAGATAGTGTTGAGCTTATTATGTTCCGATTTCAAAAATTCCAAGACAGAAATCCGTTTTAAACATCAGGGAACATTTTGCGGTGCTCAATTTTTGTGAACCAACATATCTTTCTAATTACTCGTCCGATTTAAACTAAATTTGGACGTTATATCATAATTTGTCATAATTGCTGGTTCCATATATACTATATGTAACAACTTTTCGCGATCATCACAGAAGCTTAAGAAAAACTATATATTTAATAACAACTGGCTCTACTTGTTTAATTTAGTTTGTTGGCTGTGATTATATTTCATTCATTTACATAGCTTAGGTGATTAGGTTAAAAAGGCACGAGGCCATTGCCACTTCAGGCACCTGGGAGGGTTATCAGGAGTAGTTTCGGATGAAAGTTTTCGGGTTCGGGTAAGAGTACTTGTGTGGAAGTAGATAAATAAAATAAGATGAAAATAAAGCATTTGTAACAATACCTAAATCTATATGGCATCAAAGATTGGGTCATATATCAGATAAAAACACTCTCAGATATGGTCGAAGATGGACTTATTCAGAAGGTTAAAAATTTAAAACAAAAAGATTTCTGTGAAACTTGTGTTGAATCCAAACAAACCAAGACTCCTCATACAGGACACAGACCAAAATCAAAAAGACCTCTTCAACTGATTCATACAGATCTATGTGGACCAATTACACCTATATCATGGAATGGATCACGATATTTTCTTACATTTATTGACGACTACACCCACTTTAGTGTAGTGTATACTTTAAAAGAAAAATCTGAAGTAGAAAAATATTTTAGAAAATATATAGCTCATGTTAATACTAAATTTTCAAATTATACAGTACACGCTGTCAGGTGTGACAATGGTAAAGAATACCTATCGAATTCACTCCAAGAATTCTGTTCAGAACAAAGCATAAAAATGATTTTTACATCACCGTATACACCGAAACAAAATGGTGTTGCTGAAAGACTCAACAGAACTCTTATTGAAAAAGCAAGAGCATTAATACTTGGAAGTAAAATTAGTAAAAAGTTTTGGAATGAAGCGGTTTGTACGGCTGCATATTTATTAAACAGAACTTACACTTCTGCACTTGAAGAAAGAATAACACCGGCAGAAATGTGGTACGCTATGAAAACAAATTTTGAAAAGTTAAGAACATTCGGTTGTACAGCATATGTCGTTACTCAAAAATTTCAACGAAATAAATTCGTTAAGATAAATGAAAAAGGTATTTTAATGGGATACACAGAGAATGGATATCGTCTGTGGTCACCTGAAAAAAAAAAAAATTATAACATCTTGCAACGTTTGCTTTAATGAAGAACATTTTTTAAACGATTCTTATTCAAGTGATTTATACGAAGAAAATTTAAATGAAAAACAAGAGGAAAACAGTGATGATGATCAAGCTATAATAAAGAGGAAAAGTCAAAGAGAAATTAAACTCCCTGCTAAGTATAAATGCTTTGATATGTCAGCACTAGCAATGAATGCCTTTAATTACGATTTACTAACTAAATATGAAGACATAATAGGAAGACCAGACGAAAATGAATGGAAACAAGCTATAAATGAAGAGCTTAACTCATTGCATAAAAATAAAACATGGACAGTTTGCCCTGAAAAACCAATAAATAAAATTGCCATTACAACAAGATGGGTCTTTAGAATAAAGGGAAGTGAAGATAAACCACTCTACAAAGCAAGGCTTGTTGCAAAAGGATTTTTACAGCACAGGGGAGAAGACTATGAAGAAACCTATGCTCCAGTAGCGAAATTTAGTACTCTTCGTGTATTTTTAGCTAATGCCTTACAGCAAAATATGCACATTTGCCATCTAGATGTAAAAACAGCCTTCTTATACGGAAGTATTAATGAAGAAATCTACATTCGCTTACCTCCTGGTTCAGATAAACCTGGAGCAATATGTCGTCTGCAAAAATCTCTTTATGGCCTTAAACAAGCACCTAGGTGTTGGAATGAAGAATTTACTTCCAAACTAAAAATCATAGGCTTTGAGCAAGGTAAAGCAGATAATTGTCTCTTTACTAAAAACTGGTTATATTTATATTATTATACAGTGTGTCCGGGATTGAGTTGCCTATACGGCTAAATGAAAAAAAAAAATCAATTTTCGAAGAAAAGTCACTCTTCGTAAAATCTTCTGCTTGTTCTTAAATGTAGATTTAGAGTATTAATTTTTGTTCAAAATGTACCCTGTACCTAGAAAGTACAATTTCCTAAAATCGTACAAGAGTAAACCGGTTAAAATTTTGACTATACAAGAAAAAAGTATTCTTCATAATTTCTTTAAGATACTTTTCCAAATTTATTTTTCACATAAAAAAGATCAATAGTATAATTTCAAAAATCACTCCCTCCCCTGCCATTCATACAAAGTCAAATTTGTCTGATTTTAATTTATGCGGGGTCGATTTAAAGGTCTCATTGAGTGCATTAAAAGTTATAGTATTGCTTTTTTTATAAAAACAACATTAAAGCATTTATTAAGAAAATAGTATTTATTATTTAAATATTATTTATTTTTTAAAAAATAAAAACAAATGATTTGCAAAAATGAATTTATTTTCCCCTTTATTAGCTTCCATGTTGTTTTTATCAAACAAAGCAATACCACAACTTTTAATGCACTCAATGAGACCTTTAAATCGACCCCGCATAAATAAGAATCAGACAAATTTTACTTTTTATGAATGGCATGCGAGGGGAGGAGGGGGGGAAGTTTTGAAATTTAATTATTGAACTTTTTTATGCGAAAAATAAATTTGGAGTAGTATCTTAAAGAAATTATAAAGAATACTTTTTCTTGTATAGTCGAAATTTGTATAATACTTTATAGGTACGGGGTACATTTTGAACAAAAACTAATACTCTAAATCTTCATTTAAGAACAAGCAGGAGATTTTATGAGGAGTGACTTTTCTTCGAAAATTTAATTTTTTTTTTCATTTACACGTATAGGCAACCCAATGGGGGGACACTTAAAATCGAATATTTCGATATTAACTTTTTGATAGCATAAATTACTTTTGGATGGAAAATAAAACATTTTATAAAGAGTGACATTTTTTTGAAAAATCAAAATTTCTGTCACTTCACTCTTATTGCAATTTTTAAAAATTATAATTTATTGAGTGCAATTACATCTAATTAATTTTTTAATATGGTAGTTTTCTATTTGAAAGCAAGCAAAACTTTTTATGAAGAGTAACTTTTTGTCGAAAAATGAAAAATAAACCCTCTTTATTCTTGAAGCAATTGTAGAACATTGCGAAGTTTGAATGCAGTTTACATAGTATGAATTTTTTAATATGATAAATCTTCATTTGAAAACAAGCAGATCTTTTTATTAAGAGTGACTTTTTCTCGAAAAATGAATTTTTTTGTCATTTATACCTTTAGGCAACCCCATCCCCCCGGATATGATACACACTGTATATGTCGACGACACCCTAGTCGCATGCGACGATATAAACGAGATAAATAATGTCAAACAATCTTTATTTTCAAAATATGAAATGAAAGATCTTGGAGAACCAAAAGAATTCCTTGGTCTTGAAATCAATTATAACCGTGAAGAGGGTGTTTTAACAATGTCACAAAAGAACTACATTAAAAAACTTTTAGACAAATTCAACATGTCAGAATACAAAAGTGTTAAAACGCCTATGGATTCCAAATTTACCTTCTTTGATAAAGAAAGGGAACAGATAGATACTAATTTACCATGTCATCAGTTAATCGGAGGATTAATGTGGCTAATGTTGGGCTCAAGACCTGATATAAGTGCTGCTGTGAGTTATACCAGTAGATATCAGAATTCACCATCAGAATCTCTTTGGCAAGCATTAAAGAGAATTCTTAGATATGTACAAGGTACCAGTGACCTAGGATTAGTTTATCGAAGAACTGAAACAATCACAGCTAGTCAAATGTTAATCGGTTACTCTGACGCTGACTGGGGTGGAGACTCCTCAGACCGAAAATCCACTTCGGGATTTTTTTTTCTTCTACAAAACTGTCAATAGATATATGGTTATAAAGATATAAGGTTATGCTGTTGTTGTTTGAAGAAAGGTTATGTTGTTGTTGTTAAAAGAGAGGTTATGTTTTTTTGTGCTTTTGAATATAGAACGTGTTCTTTCAGATTACTTATGTATTTTTAATTATAATCCCAAGACAATTACTTAACATGGTGCCGAAACAATAATATTGAACTAGTTAGTGAAAAAGACTTGGTTTTTGTGAGTGAATGTTGAAAATTTTGTTTGGAAACATGTCTGATTCCGATTCTGGCGTCAACCTGCGACCTCCTGCACCACTGCAGATTCTCAGTAATTCTCAAAACATTACTCAAGTGTGGAAACAATGGAAAAATTCTTTTAAATGGTATGCTGAAGCTACTACTTTATCAAAAAAGAGCTCCAAAAAACAAGTAGCCACATTTATGACAGTTATAGGACCAGAAGCGTTTGTTATTTACGACTCTTTAGAACTTTCAGACGCTGAAAAAAAGGATCTTAAGGTAATAACACAAAAATTTGATAATTATTTTACACCAAAAGTAAACAAGACTTACGAAAGATTACTGTATAATCGACTAATGCAATTGCAACAGCAGACATTTGATGAGCTATTGTGTAATAAAATTGTAGTTGGCATTAAAAATGACGATGTTCGTAAAACTTTGTTATCAGAAGACGATCTTAAGTACGATAAGGCAGTATCCATATGTAGAGCTTCAGAATTGGCAGAGAAACATATTTCTGAAATGAAAGTTTCTGAGCAGTTGCAATCATTACCAATAAATGTAATTAAAAGTACAAATGCTCGATCGAATTCTGAACGAGATTCGACAAAATCGAATGATATATTCTTCTGTAGAAGGTGTAATTCTAAACACGGGAGACGTTCCTGTCCCGCTTATGGCAAAAATTGCCCTAAATGTGGTTTAGTGGGGCACCTGAAAGAGTGTTGCCGTACTCGGTCAAAAAAGGTGGACACAGTCAGTGAAAATAATGGGTTCCANATTCTTTTGTAGACGGTGTAATTCTAAACACGGGAGACGTTCCTGTCCCGCTTATGGCAAAAATTGCCCTAAATGTGGTTTAGTGGGGCACCTGAAAGAGTGTTGCCGTACTCGGTCAAAAAAGGTGGACACAGTCAGTGAAAATAATGGGTTCCAAAATTCTCCCCCTTCTTCGATCACTGGGGAGACTGAGTTTGATCTTTATGTTGGCTCCATTCAACATAAAAACATTTTTAACAAGGATTGGATTGAGAAGTTGACACTTCCTCAAAATAACATTGTGAGCTTTAAGCTGGACACGGGTGTTCAAGCAGATATATTAACAATGGATGAGGTCAAACAATGTAATTTAACATTAATGAAGTCAAAAGTAAAATCATTAATATCATACAGCAATAACAAAACACCAGTAATTGGGGAAACGGAAGTGACAGTATGCACAAAGCAGGGGCTAAAGCCTATTTTAAAGTTCTTAGTCGTGTCCTCAGGACATCATTGTATTATTGGGAAAACCACATGTGAATCATTGGGTTTTGTTAAGAGAGTGGAAACCATTACAAATGACAAAGATTTATTTACTGGAATCGGTTGTGCCGGCTACATCTACGACATCGATCTAATAGATAATCCATCGTTTAAAATTTTTCCACCAAGAAAAATCCCGTATGCAATCAGAGAGGCTGTTAAAGAAGAGTTGGACAAAATGGTACTGACTAAAATAATAGCTCCCATGACAGAACCAGCCATAGCCGTGTCTCCTATGGTTGTGGTTTGGAGAAATAAAAAACCAAGAATTTGTATTGATTTGACTGATGTCAACAAAAATGTCAGACGTCGTCAATTCCCTCTTACAACTGTAGAAGAAGTGGCTGCCAAATTATATAATTCTACAATATTTACGAAACTCGATTGTGCAAAAGGGTTCTGGCAGATTCCAGTAACTGACCGAACTTCAAAATATCTTGCTATAGCTACTCCATGGGGAAGATACCGTAGTTTACGTCTTCCCTTTGGCCTTGCCTCGGCTCCGGAGGTTTTTCAATGTTGGATGTCCTCATTATTGGGTGATTTACAGGGAGTAGAGGTAGCTATGGATGACATTTTAATTCACGCATCTTGCGAAGCAGAAATTGAGACTATTACTAAGGTAGTGTTGGATCGAATAAAGAAAGCAGGGCTAAAATTAAACCCTGATAAATGTATTTTCAAGGTTCCAGTTGTTAAATTTCTCGGGCATGTCGTATCAAAAAATGGTCTTGAAATAGATAGAGATAAAGTGAAGGCAATCGAAAATTTAAAAATCCCTCAGAATGTTAAAGAATTGCAAAGGTTTATTGGTATGGTTACTTACTTATCAAAATTTATTAACAACTTGTCAGAATTAACAGCTCCACTGAGAAAACTTTTAGTAAAAGGTGTGGAGTGGTGTTGGGAGATAGAACTTACTCAAGCATTTAATAGAATCAAAGATGCCATTAAAGCAGCTCCAGTTTTGAGACACTATAATCCAAATGAAAGTATTACGCTATCTGTGGATGCAAGTAAGCACTCTGTAGGATCTATTTTGTTGCAAGGAGGGAGACCAGTTGCTTTTAGCTCTAAAGCTCTGACAACTAGCCAATTAAATTATAGCCAAATCGAGAAGGAAGCCACAGCTATTCTGGTAGGATGTA
>KZ651123.1:150855-167115 GCA_001010745.2 Gerris buenoi
AAAAAAAAAAAAAAAAAAAAAAAAAAAAAAAAAAAAAAAAAAAAAAAAAAAAAAAAGGCATGTAATATAGTATAATGTAATATATATATGTAATAATAATAATGTATAATAATAATAATAATAATAATATATATGTAATATATAATAATAACAGCCTCGGTGGCTGAATGAGATGCGCGATCGCCTAAAATGCGAAAGTTCCCGGGTTCGATTCCAGGAAAATTACCAAATAATTTAATAATTTATTTCTTTGAATTAAAAAGCTAGAAATCTTTTGAATGGTGTAAAAGATTTAGTTACAATATTAACCGCATCTTCCCGTGGAGCGATAGCAGTCTAACACAGGTAGATAAAGAGGGGAGTTGGAAATCTTTCCGTTTAAGGATTCTATTATCGCTGTTATTATTATTGTTGACATGTTTGTCTTGTTCTTAAAATATAATTTGCTTAAAACTATATCCGTTATACTTATTCTACAGTCTCCCCCCGTCCAAGTAAGTTCTATTAGGGTCTAATTTATCCAGTATACAAGTAAGAGATGCTTTTTGTCTGCCCCCTCTATATTCTCTGTCCCTCACAAACTCAAACATTTTCTTTACCAAATCACTCTACACGTTTATATTTGAAACGATATTATGACTTACCAATTACGAGGTTACAGATTTGTATACATCACTGCATAACATTTATTTTTAAAAAAGATCTGAGTATGAACCATATAGAAAATATAAACTAAATAACAATAAACTATTTAATCTGTTTGTTCTGCGTAATTACAGCACAAAAACGAAATTGAAAACAATAATGTTGTCTATTTGTTTTGATTTTGACTTCAATTGATGAAAACACACGACCCTCTTATCATATCATCTTAGTGTCGGTTGTTACGTAACTCTGAATTTACATAGGTCGAGGGGAGGGGTATTAATTTCGTATTTGGTTTGTTGTGGGTTTTCATAGTTAGATTTATTTACTATCTAATATTTGATGAAAATTTACTGTAAAAACAATATCTGGCGGGTAATAGAACCCGACATCTCACCCTTTTAAATATTATATATGAGAAAGTAAAAAGGTTGACTTCCTCTGTCTGCAGTAGAAGCCTTGATCGAGGAAGTAACAGATGTTACACGCTTAATCGCAGTTTGTCAGGGTCAATAATCTCAAGGATAGTTTTGCATCGGATTTTGAATGGTTCGTCCATTCGTCTAGTTGAGTCATGAAGAGTCGTCTCTGTGGGATAGATAGCCTCCACTAGAGTTAAGCCCTTTACAACTTAGAAACCGGCTTATCTAATCTCGGAGGGCTTGCCGAGTGGAAAGCCAAAGCGATACTTTTCCTTATCAAACACCCTTATCACTAGAAGGAGAGCGACTTAAACCTAGTCTCGAACCTCTTGACAAATAGCCGAATTCACTTCTATTTAAGGCCCTTGCTAAATCGGAGTGACTTTATCTGGTAAGTTTCTACTCACTTTGTCCGGAGATCCCACCGGATCGGAAGGCGGTCGGATCAAACGAAACGGATAGCTTTTAGTTCTACATTCCCAAAGACCAAAATTTATCAGTGTTAATAAAACACGTTTTAAACATCTTATCAAGATACCAAAATAAATTCGATAGCAGCAAGTAATTTTAGAAATTTAAATTCATAAACCTTCGGGTAATAAAATAAAAATATTTATAACAATATTAGCTTAATTAATAATGGCTAATCCTCTTATATCGTATAAATATAATTCAAAACTGATAAGCTGGACAGACAGCTACAAGAACAAAAATCTTTCCTGATTTTAAAAAAAATTATATTTTTGTACATCCATTGTAGGCCAGTCAAAATATATACAATAGAATGTTCGAGTACTTATTTTTAGATAAGTTGAAAGAGATAAGGCCACTCGTAAATAACCGAGTATGCAGAAACGAAAGCCCTGTGCAAGTAGTTATATTAAAATAACGTACTACGTACTTTCTTTGGATTCTAGTATAATCCAAATACTAAAATAGCTGATGCATAGTTCCTATGCATCAGCGAGCAAAAATGGTAAATATAGGTAAATTAAAAATAAGCATAGTCACTTTTTACGCCATCTCTCCGTCAACTTAATATTCTTCGCCCTCACAGAAGCAAATATTTTCCTCTATTCCAGAAAAGGTTTCAATTTGTTTCGTTTATACTTTTACTTATAGTTGATTTCTTCTTATAGTTTTGAGAATTAACGATTGAACAAAGAATACATACAATCAATATATACATGAACAATCAATATATACATTCCTAATGCAATACTTATCAATATGTTTCAAAACAGATTATAATATAATGTTTGGTGTCGAAAATAATGAGAAAAGTTCGTTTAATGATGTATTCTAAAATGTATATTTACCGGGATATTTGCCATTTTGTGTATTTTATTAAATATTTTTATCTCTCATATGTACTTTTCTCTTTAATTTAGCATGTTAACCAACCATATCCCAAAGTTTGTAGGTTTTTTAAATCCTTATATATATATATATATATAAGTCAACGGTTTGGTGGCCCCACATATCAAGAGATATAGAGCAAGCTGTGAGGGATTGTGAGGATTGTTTAAAACAGAGACTGCAGAAGAGGGAACCGTTGAGCACAACACCAGTACCGGATCTACCCTGGACCGTATTGGGGGCGGATCTTTTTGAATTAAATCAACAGCAGTATCTTATTGTTAGGGATTACTACTCTAAGTACATTAGTTATTTTAAACTGACAATTACAACCAGTGGTGTAATCACGAAATTAAAAATGTTGTTCTCTTATCATGGAGTCCCTGCAAAGCTTCGAACAGATAATGGCCCTCAGTTCTGTTCTCAGGAGTTCGACTCATTTTGTAGTTCATACGGCATCGAGCATATTACTAGCAGTCCTCGCTATCGCCAATCAAACGGACAGGCCAAGAGAGAAGTTTCAATTATGAAGGGAATCTTAAAGAAATCAGAGGATCCTTGCTTGGGCCTCTTGGCATACCACAACACTCCATTGAAATCAGGATTCTCACCGGCTCAGCTTTTAATGGGACGAGTTTTAAGATCAATATACCTTATGCTATTAGATGTCCACGGCGAGTACCAATCCACCTGCAGAAGAAGGTAAAATCAGAACTTAATAAAATGGTATATAGGAATTTGCGCTACTGGCGCTTCCTAGTAAAGAACTTAAATTTAAATCAAATTATAATTATTATTAACACTAGGAGACAGACAGAGAAAAATAGATTCCAGCGCCGGGACTTGAACCATGGGCCTCCTATATTTTCAGTACGTGAATTACTTACTTTTATTAACTAAGCTAGATCTAGGAGCGTGAATGGAGGTCATCTTTAAGGATTAACACAAACAGTCTCTCCACGTAAACTAAAGTTTATGTTTAATCTTATTAATATAATGTTATATTTAAATAAGTATGATTTAACTTTATTGAGTTCTGAGCTCCAAAATTGTATTCATAAACTTCCCGTTCTTCCGCACATGCACACCAGATAATTATTTTAGTTCAATTTTAAAACCCACCACGGATCAACCTTTTATTTTGCCTTTGTGTATCTAACAATCTTCTACACAATGATAATTGTTTCCTGTTACTATTTATTTCCTATTATGTCACCTCTCACCCCTTATTATATCTATTATTGTCTTGTAATATTATGTATATTATAAATTATATGCACATTGCACCTATTATGTGTTCAAAAAGAAACGAAAAATTACTTACAATAAGTGTAAAAAAATAAGTGTCAGATCACTGGTTTCAGCCAAGTCTCTGTAATATAAGATAGCTGTCAGGGTTTGACAGGTTTTGATATTATTATTATTGTTGCCATGTTTGTCTTGTTCTTAAAATATAATTTGCTTAAAACTATATCCGTTATACTTATTCTACATGGTGTCAGATTCGGACTACATGAAGGTGAAGAACGACGTTAATTATTTGTTTCGGGATTTAGTGTTTATTTTTCCTACATAAGGTGAAAACTCAGGGATGTCTTCAAAAAAAGGCAAAAAGAAGGGTTACAGAGAAGAGTCGCATCCGGATCTGGATATTGAAACTCTGGCGGAGCAAGTAAGAATACTTCAGGAGCAGCAGAAATGGTGGAACAACCACAGAATATGCAGGTATGTCATTTATTGCAATGTATGGGTGACGGAGTAGACCAGCTTTTGCAGTCTTTAGATTTAGAAATTGCTGAATTAACTGACTATGATCAGGCAATTCTCATATTTAGAGAATACTTTCAGGGGCAAATCAATGTTATTTTTGAAAGAAGTAAATTTAATCTTCGGTGTCAGCGCCTTGGAGAGACAAGCCAGGATTTTATCAACGCAGTAAAAAAGTTGGCAAAACATTGTAAATACGGTTCATTAACCGATGAGTTGATAAGGGATAGATTAGTAGTTGGGGTAAGAGATAGGAAGCTTTCGCAGGACCTGTGGCTAGATCCTGATCTTACTCTATCTAAAGCATGCACAAGAATACTTCAATACGAGAGAATACTTGAGGGACAAAAGGAAATTCAGTATAACGCGACAGGATTGAACTCAGACGCAGTGACTAGTTCTTCTAGAGTGAGCCCTTCTGTCTCTCGGAATGTGGAGGTAAATAGGGAGGGAAAGCTTAAGACAACTTGTAAAAATTGTGGGTTTTTGTCACATAAGTTCGGCACTTGCCCGGCACGGAAGGTACAGTGCTCTTCTTGCAAAATGGTTGGACATTATAAGCGTATGTGCCCTGGTTCGAAATCGAAGGAACAGTCTCCTAAAAGTATTCGAGAAGCTGAAGTAAGGGATGAGTCAGGTGATGATGATTATTTAGATTATGTAAAAATTAGTGAAGTGGAAAAAAATCGGTGTAAACCTTGGTACATAGAAGCTAAGGTCAATGGAAAAGCGGTTAAATTCAAGATTGATACTGGGGCGGATGTCACCGTGTTGCCATATGACATCTTTCGGTTGTGTGGGGGAGTTTTAAAAAAGACACGTCAAACATTGCACGGANTTTGATTTCGATATTTTTATGAATTTATATTTTTAAGTACCATAAATCTAAAAAAAATAAGGGTTTTAAACATAAAACGGAGGACCGAGCGCCCACGGCCGGCCCTCGAAAGGAAGAGCAAAAAACTTAACAACTCTCTCGACTGATTTCTTCTCTCACCGTCCCCTATAAGGGAGCATATCGATGACAGGGTTTAGATTTGGTTTTGGCGAGATCAATTGTACAGATATTTGTCCTTTTACATATTACATATTTCTGTCGTCTGCTGTAGTTTCTTCAGACTCGTAGAGCCAAACTTACTGGACTAGCTTTGATAAAATTTGGCATAAATGTTCAGAAAAGTCATACCCCGAGGTGAAATTGTAAAATGACTATATTCTCTTTCAAAGAATACTGAATTCATAACAAAATGAAACCAAAATGGTTTTGGTTTTTGGCAAAAATAACTATTTACGTTTTTAAACATATTAATAAATAAATTATATTTAAATTAAGTAGTAGTTAATTATATTTGCAACAAAGTAAGACCAAAGTGGTCTCTGTATACCCAATACTTGCCGAGATACACCAGTTCAAATTAATAGTAGTAGTAGTAATAGTAGTTCAAAACTAGTAGTAGTAGTAGTAGTCTAGTACTTCCTACTAGAACGGGTAGGACAAACCACTGTTCGAACCTTGCAATTAGGCTATAACTTAGGCCCTTTTTACGCACCATGGTGGAGAGTTCCAGCCACTTCACACATCTTACAAATGTACATTGAACCGCCGAAGCGAGTATGATGTGATCAATAGTGAGCCATATAAATCAGAGCGTCACGGCGAGGTATCGAACCCCATCTCGTTCCACTCATGATTCAGTGATGGCCGAGCAGACGTGGTATAACCCACAAGGCCACGCTGGCTCTCTCAAATTTGACTAAGTATGTATGCAATTTTTGAGAAGTAGGGATGGTAAAATTTGTCGTTTTTATATATTTATTATTTGTAGAAAAACAAGATTTACAGAATTACTAAATCATTTCATAATATATTGTAGTAGAATATAATTTTTATGTTTATTAAAGGTAGGTAGAACGTATGAGCATTCCTTCTCAACAAAATTTTGAAACAGAATAACAGTGATAATGTGGTGGAAACATTATCAGTGAAATAAGTAATGTAATGCGCAGTATGGTATAAATTAATAATTAACAAAAAGAAGAACAAAAATTTTACCTTTTTTAGGTTTTGAGTTTTATAGTTAATTTTATAATTAATTTTGAGTTAAAGTAGTGGGGTAAGGCAGCTCCCTCCTGCCTCGGTGACCTGCGTTCAGGTGTGGCATTGGGGTCCAGGAAAATAGCAGCGTTCACTTTAAGGTGTGGTTATTTCAATGTCAAAAGAAATTGAAAAAGTGTAGTGTAACAACCTCTGAAAGTTCGAAGAAAAGTTCAAACCCAGATATTGCTCCGTGCATGAAGGAAATCAATGAATTCATGACATCTGTGTTTTTATCTCTCCCACTTTTTTCAAAAAATATGTTCTGCTCTAGTGCTTCAACATAAATTGAACGTGTTTGGTCCACTACATTTAGTGCAACTCGAGCTACGCCACAGACATAAACGAATAACACAATGACCTTGCCAGGCAGACGCCAATAAAATAAATTTGTTACAATAAACCTGTCAGCATCTTCATCTACATGTAGAACTTCTTGCATTTTTTTCCAATCCATGTCCATATTTAGCGTTCCAATGAATCGAACTTTGTTTCTGTCGTTTAATAAAAATGCATTCTATACGCACCTGAAGCAATGGTTGATTCATCAGAGATATGTACCAAGGAGATTATTAATTTTTTGGAGATGATTTTTTTAAGTGCTTTGATTAAATTTTTCTGTCTTAAAATCAATTTGATACCTGTAAAAAAAATAATTGATTTTTATTGATCCTCTACTTGTTATTTCATTATTGTCTTGTCAGAGATTTTGATACCTGAAAAGAAAGTTATTGATTTTTATTAATTTCCTATTTGTTTTATCCATTGTTCTCTTGTCAATCATTTTCAGTTTACATGGAGAGAATTTATATTATTCATTATGATTACCTCCATAGACGCTCCTATATCTACAACGTCTTAACAGTATTTCTTCGTGTGAATTTCACATACTTGAAGTTGTTCTTAATCGAATTTTACATACTTTTGCCTAAGTGCAGAGCAGTGTGGCAATTCACATCTTCACATCCAACATGACCATTATAAAAACGACAACAAGAAATCTTTCTCTGGAAATGGAAGGTGAGGAAAATAGCACATTTACGTAGTTTCGCCTTCGTCTCTTGTGAGACGGGAGGGTTGCATCCTCAGAACTTCCTCAGAAGTTGGAGTCCTAACGTCACAGTAACTTTCCACATCTGTGCATAAAAAAATGGATGAAAAGGGATATAACACAAACCATTTAGGATCTCGTAGGTACGGTTGTTAACTTATTCTTTTCCAGCCTTTTAAAAATGTATACAATTTTATAACAAATAACATTTGTGTACGTCCGACGTCCGTTCAAGAATGCTCACACACATCTGTCTACCTTTCAATATTCGATGGTTTTACTGGACTTGTAAGCTCGGGAGCAAAATAATTTTGATTTAGTAGAAGTATAAATTCGAAATCGAACTGTTAAACACATTTCAAATTGTGTAATGTATAATAATAAATTAGATATTATTGGATTTAAATTAAGTATTACTATGTATAACATAAAAACGTTTTGTTTGTGTTTGTCTGAGTATTTTTAAATAGGCTAAAAGCAAAACTTTGTTTCGTGAGTTGAGTGGGTTCTAGTAAAAGTTGCAGGAAGCTGTAGCAGAAAGGAAAGGTCAGTATGGAAAGCATATGGAAAAATATGACTATTTTTATATAATCCCTTCATTCCTATTCACAAGAGCTGGAGACCCTCTAGGGACTGTAGAGTCCTGCTATCCTCTTCTAACCCGCAACAGATTAAAAAATATAAAATAAAATACTCTACAGCTTTACAGATCTAAAAAGAGGTAAATTCGATATCGTGTAATTCGAAACAGTTTCCTATACTTTTTTGTATAACTATAAAAAAAACTCCATAGCACAGCATGCAAACCCGTAGTTTTTTTTTATATATTTAACAGCTCATCTTTTTTTTTTATTAAAAATAATGGAATACTGGTCTCTTTGAGAGTAAGGGTGGGAAATCAGAGAGAGAAAAAATATATAGCTTTCCAACTATATGGGAGCATTTTTATAAAAAGGAAAGGTTCCGCACAGATGGTCTTTAATTGGAAGCGAATTGCTTTCAATGAATAATAGTTTATAAAAAAAAAAACCTAACAGGATTAATATAGAGAAAAAAATAAAATGTTTTACCCAAGTATGGAGGTAGAATAATTTGTACGATAGAAATGTAATTAAGTTCTGGACTATATATAGTTTTAACTTATACATCTGATATATTTATATATATCTAGTTTGGCAATAAATAATAAATAGTGTCATTATTCGCTGCGACTAAACTCTGGCAAAATGAGAATCACAAATCTAAATGATAATAACTATAATAATTATTATTATATTATAGTCTTGTTTTTTTTAAAAGATTTTTATGGTTTTTGAAGAGACAAATGTTATTTAAATTTAAAAAAAATATACTTATTTTACTATTGTCATATTTTTGATAAATCTTTTTCAAAGTATTGAATAACGCAGGGTACCAGGATGGTCTACAGAATGGTGAGTCTTAGGTGAGCTTTCCCCAGTTGTAACAAAAGTCGGTCCCAACAAACTCAAATAAGCGTTCTTATACATGTATAATGTATAATGACACTGAGTTTTAATCCCGTAATATATAATGCCTAATCTATAATGTGATGGTCGTAGACAAGGGGACCTACTGTAGCTAGAGATTTGAAATTTGGTATACAAGTTAAACTTTTTTGCCCAAAAACGAAAAAAAACTATTTCGGACTTAAACTCTCAAGATTTCTGCGATCAATTGCGATTTGATAGCAATATATATGTATATTTTTTTTTTTTTTTTGTAATTTTTAAGTTTGTAGTTTTATGTATCATTTAAAAGGTACTACAATCTGGATTACAAATATATATCGCGAATCCAAATTGGCGGCCATTTTACCCTCATAAAATTAAAACAAACCGCTAAAAAAAATTGCGCTACCCCATTAGGACAGGTCCTACAAGGTTTTATTTTATCGCAATGTCTCAACCCGTAAGCCTCGTCCAGACTGTCGAACCGAACACGAGTAACACTACCTCCTTCTCTTGGATTTAAATGGTCCAGTTCTTCCGGTGCAGGCATATTTAGTATTTTGATCGTAAAAAGTTAAACATTCTTCATTATTAATCCATCCCTAAACAATTTCTTCTCTTCTCCACCTATACGTATATTGCATGTATAACATATAAAATATAATATGTGTATAAGGATAGACTTATGCGTATGTAGATACGGAAATATTTGTTTGTAAATGCTTTAAAATTGTCAACTTTTTGGCTGCCTCTTGAGTGTAGTTTCACCTTCCTAATGTAATGACATCTGAGGGAAGAACACTGTACTACGTATTTGTGATAATAAAAAATTCAAAGAATTTACATGTATTATAATACAACGAACTTCAACAAACCAAAGAGTAGAGATGGCATATTTGAAAAAGTGGAAAAAAAGAAATTTGCTTTAACTTTAATCAAAATGTATTTTCTACCTGTTTGAAAAGTTCTTTTTTTCTGTCAGACTGGTTGAAAGAGTTTAACAAAAGGTGAAAAGGGAAGGATGATAGCCAACAAACGAAATAAAAAAAAGAAAATCAAGAGAGGAAACCGAATAGAAGAGTGGGAGTATTATGTGGGATATCATCTCTTAGAGAGGCGAGTCTCTTATACTTTACTTATCGGCTTGATTTCAACAGGACTTGAGTTATATTAAAAGAAAACTTAAACAACAAGAAGAAGAAAACAGCTGTCCGACAGAAGAACTCAGACAAGCCTCTATCAATACAAACTCATTGTTATACCTGGCGGTCTTCAAGCAAAGCCTCTACAGAAAAATAAAAAAAAATGAACAAGTTTCAACTTTGCGAAGGGAAATAAGCAGGAATCCCGATCCTTCTTCTTCCCTCACAGCATTTCCCTTTAGCTTTGAGAACGACTCCAAGAATAAAAAAAAAAAGTTGAAAAGATGAGAAGAAAAGGGACGGAGAAGATGGTAGTACTCCAAGGAGCCTAATCCCAGACTCCACGGGAAGGATAATGGGTTCATCCTAGGAAAATACAAAGGACTTCACAACAATAGATCCCTCCACAGACAACCCTCTCAACCACTTTGATTCCAAAATACCAAAGTCTTTCTACTCTGTCGAGATCCTCCACTTTGCTCTTTAAACCAGCAGAAAGTCCTGTCCCCCCCCCTCCCCCTTCAGTCAACTATGTTACATCCGAATCCTTCTGCGGAATAATCTGCTCCCCTAACAATACAATATTATGCTGCATTATATCTCCCTCGCATTACTTTCCCTCAGCTTTCCCTTGCACTTGGAATACTCATAATATCTCATTCTTAAACAAATGTTTAATCATCTGGTAACAATGAGATATCAAAGACTTGATGTCACATGTTAATAATATCAAGTACTAAGTACGTATTTTTAAATCTTACAAAATGAAGAAAGGAATAAACAAATCTGATCTGTAGATGCAGTTACGACCGGGCTTTAGAACTAGAACTAACAGGCCCGTCATATTGTGTGCACCCATCTTAGGACTCATTGACACACTTTTCTATAAACGAGGTAGCATGTATATCAAATAGTTCTTTACTAGTAATGCGGCGCATAAAAAACACACGTATGAAATAATCTTTATTATGTTTTCTTATTTATTTAAAACAATTGATTTTCGCTCATAAATCTAGAAAGCTTGGCTCATTATATTGCGTTTGTAAATCTGTAACACGAAGGCAAAATATGATACACATTTAATTTTAAACTTTGTTTTGCTATGAAAAATCTGTTTTCTAAAAAAAAAAACTCTTATCTTGATGACAGCTAGTTAAATAATACTTGGTGGTTTTTTTATTCACCGTTAATAAAAAATGAGATATTATAGGCCAGACCTATCATATTTTCATCTCCTAATGTCAATTAAGAACCGTGACAGAGTATGTCTAAATAAACTAAAAACAATTTGAAAGAATGTTTATATGGTACTTTAAAAAAACGAACACAACACAGAGCAATTTATTTGTATAAATTTTAAGAAAAAGAGATGAACCTTTAACCTTTGGTTACATGTTTGTCATAAGAAAGGTAGAAACCTACCATATTTTGCCATTTAATCTCACTTATCCTTTTAGTAATGTTGTTGGCATTATATGATAAATATGTCCACCATATTATATTGCCCCCTTCAAGAAACTTTTTAGACTTATCATTATCCCAACAAAAACACGTATCCAAAAAAAATTAGTCAAGTTTCGTGCAAAAAGTTGTGAGATCATAATATAGGTTTAGCCAAGTCTCCCCCGTCCAAGTAAGTTCTACTAGGTCTAATTTATCCAGTAAAAGTAAATCATGTTTTCCTCCAGAAGGGAGGAAACATTAACTTTCCACCCTAGTTTATAGGGAGGAAAGGATCCCATTACAGCCTAGCTGTGAAAATCGTGGCGGAAAGTAGAAATCGTGGTGGAAAGTAACAGTAGAGCCAACTTATTATTCTTAAAAAAATCAGTGTTGCCTGTTTCGTAACTAATACTAATAGCAGTTTTTTTTAACTCAATGACTCGACAGGTTAAAAGCTTTTTTTTAAATATTACAGAGTTTAAATGACACGGACTTTTGATTGCCGTGATAATTTAATTTTTATCGTCATTTTAAAATGTCGTATGACTTCATAACTGAGTTTAAACAAAACTTATAGAAAAGAGTCCTTGTAGAAAAAGAGGTAGGTTACATCCCATCAGGTTATATTATTGTTTTTGATTTCTCGTATTTTAGAGATAAACACAATTAAATTAAATATTATTCAGTTAGTCGTTTTGTAGTACATTTTGTGTATTATTAAACATTTGAGTTATAAAGTTATTACTATAATTACATAGTTATTTAAAGTTATCACGGCCGCCCTTAGGCAAGGGCAACCGCCCCAGGCCCCGCGCATTTAGGGGCCCGAGGAACATTTTTATGTTTTCTTTGATTTCTATAATAACTTTAAGTTATTATAGAAATCAAAGAAAACATAGTTGGAATTGATGAATTGCACATTTAATTTACATTATTTTTTTCTACAATAAGATGTTATAAAACTTTTTTTTTTGTTTTGTTTTTAAAAGTCGTAAAACAAATTAAAGGTTTGTAAACTTAGTTTTTAATACCTAAATAAATTGATAAATCGAAATCTTAGGTTTGTTTGTGTTGTTTTCCACCCTTCTTGAGGAAAAATCTTGTACGGACCACGGGAGCAAAAATTCATAGCACCCTCGCTATAATTAACTCCCTCGGCTATGCCTCGGGATTAAACATCATGGTTCCCTCGACTGCGCCTCAGGAACCAACTAAATAACTCCCTCGGCTTCGCCTCGGGATTTAGACAGTATGGTTTCCTCGGCTTCGCCTCAGGAACCAACAATAACGCTCAGGGAGTAATGACTTTGTTTCCTCCCTTGGTGCGTAAATAACTATTGCCTGCCACCTCACTATTCTCTGTCCTTCACAAACTCAAAATTTTTCTTTCCTAAATCCCAAATCAATTATCAATTTCCACGTTATTGAAAAACATTTTCTGTCTTGGCAAATAAGCAGCACGAGCCGAGCATACAAAGTTGTATACGACTCTGCATAACATATTTATTTTTTTATTTATTTTTTTTCTTTGGGTTTTCAGTCCCGTTCGACTGCTCATTGGGTCATTACAGGACGGGGTTATCTGCATAACATATTATTGAAAATTTAGATAAGATAGAGAAGATACCGTTAGATTTGTATTTAAATGGACTACATTGTAGATTGTAGAATTTTTTAAACAAAATCGTCGGAACCGTTTTCAAGTAATATTTTTTTTCAAGTTTTTTCAGAGTGTTTGAGGGTAGCTCCCCCAAATTTGGAGTTAAAATTCATTTTTCAATTTTGCCTCGGGGTATGATTTTTCTGAACGTGTAGGCTAAATTTTGTCAAAATCGGCCCAGTAGTTTAGGCTCCAGGCGTCTGCACAGACAGGCGACCCAAAAAACTCTGGAAAAACGTGAAAAAAAATTATTTCTCGAAAACGGTTCCAACGATTTTGATTAATAAATTCTAAAATGTAGTCCATGTAAATACGAATCCAACGATATAAGCCGTTTTCCCGGGAAAAATCTAGTTCCTGAGAAAGTAGCTTAAAACGCGGATGGAGAGGGCCCGGGTTCGATTCCCCGTCCGGGAGAAGTTATTTTTATGATAATTTTTGATGAAATTTTCAATAGTAATTAAATGAACACATAATGAGGAAGTTCGTCTGGGTTGTCTCAGACCGATCTTTTATTTCAATTAGATTAATGTTCCATAATTATCTCAACTCATCATAATCAATAAGGTGTTCTTAAACTTTTAGTTTAAATCTTCAATATTTTAATTAGGTGAAATTAAGTCTGGTAGTCTTTGCAAGACTAGAACTAGACTGGACTAGAAAAAAGTTAAAAAATAAGTTTTGTTTTGTTTGACCCTTTTTTTTAATCCGCGCCAACACTAGCCGTTGGCAATGCCGCCGGCAAAGCCGCATAGGCAAAGCCCATGGTTGTACCTCTGTCTACATTGGTGTTGGCTGTTGGCATTGGCATTCAGTCAGTTCGAAAATGTTCACCGAGGAGGACCTACTGATCGCTTTATGTGCTGTTGTCATAATAAATGATAGCGAAGAAAACAGAAGTTAACGGAGGAAACGTCGATTTTGAGTACGTCCCAACCTTCAAAGTAGATCACGTTATGGAACTAAAGACTTAATGAAGGATTTAATTTTAAACGATACTGACGCATTAAATCTGGAATATAGATCGGCTGAAAACGAGTGATTTTGAAGTTCTTTTGATTTGAAATTAAAATAAATAAAATAAATAAAATAAATAAAATAAATAAAATAAATAAAATAAATAAAATAAATAAAATAAATAAAATAAATAAAATAAATAAAATAAATAAAATAAATAAAATAAATAAAATAAATAAAATAAATAAAATAAATAAAATAAATAAAATAAATAAAATAAATAAATAAAATAAATAAAATAAAATAAATTAAAAAGTTCATTACCATGTCGGTTTTTGACTGTTTTGTTATAAACAAACAGTTTTTACAACAATGAAAGACAGTTTTTACGTGGTTATGAAATTTTTATTTAGGACGCACGAACTTTATTTCCCCATTTCATAATTTATTGGGTACAATTGGCTTCTTTATTTTATTTTAATTTGTATTCTTTCTCAGATTATCCTGTTGTTGTTAGCTGCCACTCTGCCACTAAGTCCAAGACCTGTTATGTCTTCGAACCTGATGAGATGACTGACATACTGGAATGCCACGGCAGATTTGTGTTTTCTCACTGGAATGCCCGATTGGTATCGTAGACATTTTTTTAAACTTTCTTTAATTTGGCAGATTAATAACGTGTTCAAGAGTGTGACGTTGTGTCATTTATAAGGTGGGATGTGCTGCATAACGGGATGGAGTTATGTCAAAAAGAAGAATGATGAATCAATTCTCCTATACAACATCTGTGAAACGTCACATTTCTGTTGAGGTTTATTTTAGTCGAAAAGTGTGACGTTGATTAGTTTATGAGAAGGTAAGGTTGTTTGGTGTGAGATGTGAGGAAAGTTGAATGATGCCTCATGTAGTGATGACGTGCTTACCTGGATTTTCCTCAACTCTAAGCTTTTCTTTAACAGCGCTTAACCTACACATAGCTTCCTGACCATACTAACACTAGTACACATTCACCTTATATATACACAGGAGACACGTACCCCAATCCTTTCACAGTGTCATGGTTAATATCTAAATCCTTAACATTGGCACAGCTTCACGACACACACACTTACATATTTGCTTTATACAGTCTTCTCATGCTTAACCTGGCTTACACTCACGCTATTACTAACATTATACAAACACAAATGTATTTCTTCCTATTCTACACACCATGATAACCAATACTAAGAAACAACATGTCCTTTCTGAACAAAATCATAACGGTATAAAAAAAAAAATGATATACATGTAGTGACATAAACAAAGTAAGTAGATCGCTTTTATGATAAGAATTGAAATTAAAAAAGTAAATTCACTCCGAGGTCTCTGCTTTTATCTAAAACCATTACCCCCTCTCTCTCGCTATATTTCTCTTTTCCACACACACACAAACTATAGTACAAATAATAGCAATAGAGATACACAACTGTTTCATATAAAAATACTATTGTGGGTAAAAAATTATCCGCACCCTGGTTAATAGAATTTATTTTTCATTACCTTTCAGAAATTACACATACAATTTTTTGACATCTGCTAACATATTATCCTTGTATTGTATTCAATGACTATTAACTAATTTTCTTCCGTCTCTCTAAAGAATGATGTTTATCTATGTACCATTATTCATGGTCTTAGTGATTCTGTGTAGATTACTAATTTTAATCCGCATCTAAAGTAAAATCTTATGATTCGCTAGACATTTTAAATTATACTTTTAATTACTCTTGGTGAGTTACGTCTATCTCTTAGTGCGTTCGAAAAATTCCAAAAAAGTTGTTTTAAAAACATGTCTGGGAAGATGCGTAGAGTTTACACTTCTGTGAATATTTTGATGACACTTGGCAAACATGACCAGAAAAATTATACCCCATAGTGATATCGAAAAATTAAGTACAGGTAAAATTTGGATGCGCCATCCCCAAAACTCTGAAACTAAAAATTATTAAAGTACCTACTAGTCTGAAACGATTTTGATTAAAAATTCTAATATGTAGCCCATTTTAATACGAATATATCCACATAAGTGTTTTTGCGGGAAAAATCTAGTTTTCGAGACATTGGTCGCAATAAAACTGATAAAACTAAACATCGGAAAAACATAATCAGAACAACCGCTTGAATACTTTTAAATGTGTTTAAAAATATATCGATAAAATTAGATATATCGGATATATATATATATATACATATATAAATATATAAATA
>KZ651123.1:174628-195339 GCA_001010745.2 Gerris buenoi
GTAATTTTAAAAACATATTAGCAACAGATTTACCACACTCACAGATAAACTGACACTTTGACACTAATTTCTTCAATTCACTTGTATATTCTACAATTGGTTCTTGATCCCTCTGCACTCTATTTATAAATTTATTCTGTACTGCCCAAATGCTTTGTTGAGGATCGAAGTATTCCTTTAATATCTTCACCAGGTCTCCATACGATTGTTCTACTGGTTCTTCAGGTGAACATAAATCTACCAGTTTTTCATGTATTTGTGGAGTTAACGCATGAAGTAGTAGGGCTACTTTAGTCTTTTTCTCGAGATCTCCTTTTAAACTTACGTATATTTCAAACCTCTTCAGAAAGTTTGTAAAACTTTCATCCATCTGGTAAGGAGTGAAATTTATATTGGCAGTCAGGGATGACGTGCCTGCTTCTTTAGTTTGTTCTTTATTATTAGTGCTTGTCTCTTTTACTCCTTTATTCAATGACTCTAGCCGTATTTTTAAGTCATAATACTCATCTTCAAATGAAAACCTATAGTTTCGTTCTTGTTCAAGTTCTTCATCTGAAGATGTTAAGAGTTCGACTGCCTCTTGTACTTTTTCAAATTTCTCCATGTAGTTATTTAAGCTCCCTATCCTAATATCCAGTTCCGTTTGAGTCCAGTTATTTTTAGTGTTGATCAGTGTAGTCAGTCTGGTAAGTTGTGCTTTTACAGTTCCTCTTAATTTCTTTTGTTTCTGTAATTCCAAAAGTGTCTCTGAGTTCTTTTCTGGTCCGTCACTCGTCGCCATTAAAGAATCGTTTCCGTGTAACATAATAAGTGTATTTATAGATATATATGAAATCCTAGATAAAATGAAAACTAACTTATAAATATGAATAACATTGACAGATGATGTCAATACATATCAATCCTCCTCCGCAAATCTAGAGGATCGTATCTGGTTGACATGTCGCCTAACCTCGTCTCCACTGTCCAACGTCACGGTGTAGTGCAGTTTTCCCTCTCTTCTTTTGATTTTTCCAAAAGCCCATTTTTGAGAAGACCCATAACTGCGTACTTGCACTCTTTCCCCCACCTCAAATTTTCGAGTTTTATCTTGTGTTTCTTCTTTACACATATTTGCTGCCGTTTTGGGCCTATCTCCTAGCATCAAATCAATGCGAGTGCGTATGTTTCTACCAAACATTAAGTGGTACGCATTGTCTCCTGTAGAGTTTGGGGCTTTTCTCAATTGCATGAGCAACCGACATAGTTTGAGTTGAACATCCCCTCCTTCCTCTGTCATTGCTCTTAACCCTTTCATCACTGTTTGGACAAACCTTTCGGCTTGTCCATTTGTAGCCGGGTGGTAAGGCGCTGTTGTTCGGTGTATTATTCCATTATTCTGGAGGAATTCTTCAAATTTATATGATTTGAATTGTGGTCCATTGTCGGATACCACAAACATAGGTAAGCCAAAAGTAGTAAATATTTGCCTTAGGTTTTTGATGCACCACTCCGTAGTTGTGCTCTTCGTAGGTTTGACTTCTACCCATTTTGAGTATCCGTCTACAATGATAAAGAAATAGTAACCTAACATTCGCCCGGCAAAGTCTACATGGATTCTCTGCCAAGGACCATCAGCTGGTTCCCAAGCATGTATTCTGGCTCTGGGAGGTTCATTCTGCTTTAGAAAGCATTGCTTGCATGATTTGACGATTTCTTCGATGTGCTTGTCCATTAGCAGTAAATCCAGTACCCTTCCAGTAGCAGTAAATTAGGGCAATTGATTTCATTTTAACCATCCCCAGATGTCCAACATGTAGTTCTTGCAGCACTTTCCCTCTTAAACTTCTCGGCACCACAATCCTGTTTCCTTTAAAGAGGCACCCATCCTGAAGTGAAAATTCACAATCCTCTAGTCCCCACTGTTTTAAACTTATTTCTTCTTTCATTGCTTTTATTATTTCTTTTAAATCCAAGTCGTTTTCTGTTTCTTTTATTATTTTTGATTTTGTGACCGGTAAGGTATCTAATTTATTTATATAGTAAATTGTTGTATTGTCTCTGTAATTTCTCCTTGTCTCTTCAACTGGAAACCTTGAAAGAAAATCAGCATTTCCATGTTCTTGTTTTTCCGAAATTCTATGGTGTAGTCAAAGCCGGAAAGATAATTGGCGTAATTAAAAATTCGTGTTGCCGTCATGGAGTGTAAGGCTTTTGTAGGGCTAAATATCGAAACCAAGGGTTTATGGTCAGTTATTAGTACAAATTTTCGACCATAGCAATATTGAAAGAATTTTTTTAATCCCCAGTAAATTGCTGTGGCCTCTTTGTCTATCTGGCTGTACTGTTGTTCTGTAGCAGTGAGTGTCCGTGATGCAAATGCAATGGGTCTGTCGGTACCGTCTTCGAGTCTATGCGATAATACTGCTCCTATCCCGACCGGTGAAGCGTCTGTCGCTAACGTTATTGGAAGGTCTGGGTTGAAATGAATCAAAGTTACTTTACTTGCAATTTCTTCTTTTACTTTTTGAAAACTTGTTTGACAGTCCGAAGACCAATTGAATCGATTAGTCTTTTTTAGTAATTTATTTAGAGGGTTCAGGATTGTCGCTAAATTTTTAATAAACTTATTGTAGTAATTTGCAATCCCTAGAAATGATCTTAATTCTGCTACATTTTCAGGTGCTTTAGTGTTTAGGATGGCCTTAACCTTTTCTTGCGTCTTGTGTAATCCCGTTTCATCAATAATATGACCCAGGTATTTAATACTGTTCTTAAAAAATGAGCACTTGTCCTTATTTAATTTCAAATTGTAAAGTCTAAGTCTGTCTAGTACGTTTTTTAGTCTGTCCAATGTCTCTTCAAATGTTCTTCCTTGGATGATTATATCGTCAAAAAAACTAGCGACCCCTTCCAGTCCATGTAATACCTTATCCATAAATCTGTTCCAAATGGCCGGTGCTACTTTGACCCCAAACATTAGTCTGTTCACTTTATAAAGGCCCCGATGTGTACTCAATGTTTGGATCAAAGCGCTTTCCTCGTCCATAAGGAGGTGTAAATAGGCATTACTAATGTCTAAGGTGCAGAAGTATTTACCTTTATTCATTTTGGTGAATATTTCTTCGATAACTGGAATCGGGTATTTTTCATCTTTTATAAGTTTGTTGACAGTAGTCTTAAAATCAGCACATATCCGTACACTTCCATTTGGTTTAACAACCGGCACAATAGGAGTTCCCCAGTCTGACTGTTCAACTTTCGTGATTATTTTTAATCCTTCTAGGCGTTCTAGTTCGGCTTCTATTTTATTCTTAAGGGCGTAAGGGACGGGTCTTGGTTTAATAAATATAGGGTTTACACCCTCCTTCAAGTATAAGTGTCCCTTCATATTGGGTATCATTCCTATTTGGTCCTTAGTGAATATCTCTTGGTAACTATCTAATAATGTAATTTATTTACCAGAGACGTCTGCTGAAATGGTCCTTATCTCTGCCCAGTCGAGCCTTACTTCTCGCATCCACTCTCTTCCAAAGATGGCATCAACTTCCTTATTTATTATGTATAATTTACCTAAGAAATGTTGTCCTTTGTAATTACAATTTACATATACTACACCTCTAGGTAGAATCACTTCTCCAGTGTAGGTTCTTAACTGTACTGCCTTCTTGTAAAGTTTCTTCTTTATATTCAGTTTTTTAAAATCCTTGTGCGAAATAGTGCTTAATGCTGCTCCTGTGTCAAGGTCCATTGTTATTTTAATTTTTCAATTTCTATTTCAACATTAAATTTATCCTGTTTATTTTTATTCAAAATAAGGTTAATTTCAAAAGGTTCTTACTCATCAGATTCATATTCCTCAACGTGTTTGGTGTCATTGTTAGGTTTAGATTTAGTTAAGCAGATTTTTGCTAGGTGTCCTGTTCGTGAACAAATTTTACAAGTCTCTTTTATGAATTTACAAACGTTCGCTCTATGATTGGCGTCACCGCATCGGTAACAGCGCCCCTTTAGCACATCAAAATCCAATGTTCTAGACTTTCTATTTTGAGTTTTCACTTTCGTCTTCACTTGGTGAATCGACGAATCAATTGCTTTTGGTGTTGTAGTCCGCATAATGGAATTTTCTATTTTAGATTGTTCAAATATATTAGCTATGTCCACTGCCTCTTGAAAAGTTAGATCTTTCTTTTCTTGTAATAACTTAATACGTATATCGGGGTCGTTTATCCCCCTAATAAATTGTAACCTTAAAAACATATTGGCAACTGATTTACCACAATCAGAGATAAACTGGCACTTCGACACTAATTTCTTTAAATCACTTGCATATTCAATAATTGGTTCTTGATCCATCTGCACTCTATTTACAAATTTGTTCTGTACTGCCCAAATACTTTGCTGAGGATCGAAGTGTTCTTTTAAAATCTTCACAAGGTCTTCATAAGACTGTTCTACTGGTTCTTCAGGTGAACATAAATCTACCAGTTTTTCGTGTATTTGTGGAGTTAACGCATGAAGTAGTAAAGCTACTTTAGTATTTTTATCGAGATCCCCTTTTAAACGTAAGTATATTTCAAACCTTTTCAGAAAATTTGTAAAACTTTCATCAACCTGGTACGGAGTGAAATTTATATTAGCAGTCAGTGATGACGTGCCCGCTTCTTTAGTTTGTACTTTATTATTTGTAGCCTCTTTTCTTCCGGTATTTAAAGACTCTAGTCGTATTTTTAATTCAAAGTAATCATCTTCAAATGAAAACCTATAATTTTGTTCTTGTTCGAGTTCTTCATTTGAAGCTGTTAAGAGTTCAATTGCCTCTTGCAGTTTTTCAAATTTCTCCATGTAGCGATTTAAGCTCCCTATCCTAATATCCAGTTTCGTTTGCGTCCAGTTATTTTTAGTGTTGATCAGTGTAGTCAGTCTGGTAAGTTGTGCTTTAACTGTTCCTCTTAATTTTTTTGTTTCTGTTATTCTAGAAGTGTGTCTGAGTTCTTTTCTAGTCCGTCACTCGTCGCCATTAAAGAATCGTTTCCTTGTAACATCATTAAAGTATATTTATAAATTCTTGATTATTGAAAACTAACATATTTAATAATAACATTGACAGATGATGTCAATACATATCATGAATTAAGTTCAATTAAAAAATATTTACTACGGTAGCATTCAATCTAGGTTGTATGGTTTAGTCTTATGGGGGAATTCGCCTCAAGCTAAAAAGACTCTGTTAATACAGAAAAAAAATAATTAGAGCTATTTGTAAAGTTGGGCACAGAAAGTCTTATTTATAAACCATTATTTAAAAAATTAGAAATTATGACTGTGCCAGCTCTTTATGTACTGGAAAATTTGAAAATTGTTAAGAAGAATTTAGACATGAATCATAAAGTTGGAGACAGTTATGACTAGTACTAGAAATAAAAATGATTTGAAGATTAATAAGCATGAAACTAATTTTTATAAAAAAAAAGCAGTCATTATAATGGAATAATTTTGTATAACAAGTTACCTGGTAACATTAAAAATGTAAGCAGTTATAATGTTTTTGTTAAAGAGTGTAAAAATTTATTATTGTCTAGTCCCTTATACAAAATTAGTGATTTTATGAAATAATTATTTATTTATAAATTTGTTTTATTTTTAATTGTTTTGTCCTGTTTGTTATCAAAACACCAACTTATAAAACTGTGATATACCTGTTAAATTATTTAAATGTTAATTATTATCGTTTCGTAATGTCTCATCAGCATGTAGTTNTGACGTTTGTCTGGTGTTGGAACAGTTCCTATGTGTCACGCTTGCGTGGCACATCCCTTGGTGTCTCTCACATATGGTTTAGCCTATTGCAGTGTGCAAACACGGTATTACATTGCTAATATATATATATATATATATATATATATATATAATCAACGTGAACAGAGAAAGAAAAAATTGTGTCACTATATTGCAGAAAGAAGAGGAAAATGTAATGTATACCCTCAGTCAGAAGAGGAGATACATCTAGTAGATATAGTCAAATTAGTTTTTTAAAATTATATAAGTGCGTGTGTGTGTATAATTGAAACTAAATATATAGTTAAATAATTAATTAAAACAGGCTAATTGACAAGAATTGACGTGATATGTTTTATTCTGTAACACGGGCTATCACTTCATGTGTGTATGATATAAGCCTGGAGTGCTATTATAGGTATACATTACTTGCAATTATTTACAAATTAGTCATTATACATAATTTACAAGTAATCCAAGATATTAAGTTGTTTTTTACTGGTCTTATATTACTTTGCTTTGTAAGTTTCATCGCACACCTATTACCCCAATTTTGAACCACTTCTCGTCATTTAATCTTCTCCAAATTTTGCACATAGAAACAACTAAGGTGAAGAATACAGAAACCAAAATAATAATAATAAAAAAATAATAAAAATGGCGTTATAATTCTTTGCCTTTAAAAAAAAAAAAATTGTACACAAGACCAGTTTTAAAAAATGGAATTTTTATATTAATTATTATTGTTTATTTTGAATCCTTCGAAAATCCTTTAGGAAAAAGAGTCAATGGGCTGGCGCTTTCATTTACTTTGTACCATTATAAGATCATCGTCAGGTTATAACGGATTTAGGACTCTTTCGGATTATATTAAACAAAAATTTAATAAAATCTTCCGGTTGCTATTACTGCGCATGAGGTACAAACCGGAACTTGGTTTTTCAAGTGCAGGTTGGAACATTTTGGAGGACGGTACGAAATACGGTCCCCAGTTAAATTAAAACTGCTTTTATCTATTGCGCATGCCTTAACGAACCCGTTGACGATTACCTTGGTTGCTTGGTTACAGCAAACCTAGTGAAATTATTTATTTGGATCAATATAAAATTAAAGGGAGTTAGGTTTTTGAGTAAACATTATGTTAAACATTTAATTATAAAAGATAGTTAAGAAAAGTTACAAGATGAGTAAAGTGGCGGGATCCCCTGTCGTGCAATAACTAATCGTGACGTAACATGATCGGCACGTAAAACAAACAGCACAAAAAAATAATGATTTCTACTGATACTCAGGTTCTGTGAGTGAAATTAACACCTCTACTGGGAAATGAAGCACAGATCGCTGCGTTTAATCGTCTTTATGCCCTAATTGCGATGATTTATTCTCTATACCACAGTGGTTGGAGCACCGCACCGCGGCAAAATACCAAGGGTATAATAATCAATTCCTGGTAGGGCAGTCGGCTGTCAGTATTTCTCCCAACCTCTTAAAAAATAATATTAATGATTCAAATCTCTATGCATGAATTGTCATTAATTTTAACATTTCTTTACTTGGGAATGAACCATTCGTCGTACTTAATTTTGGCAAGGCATTAATTTTCAGACAATTTTAAAGTATGATTTAATTTCACGGAAACCTGTTATTCTTGATGTCAATTTACTGTCGGAACTGAAAGAGTCGCATTGCACAGTGAATGAAGGAGTTTGAAGTTACAGAAGATGCTTTGTCGTCGGTTTCATTTCGGCAGTGTGTAGGGATGAGATCCGACCCTCGGGATAAGGGATCTTTTTGAGTCGCTTTGTCTGATCCCTCGCTCCAGCCCTTTTCATCCTGGCAGAGAAATTATTTGATTTGATCCGAGAGATTACTTAGAAGGATTTAGCTAAGCAGGTAAGATTGATAGAAGCCAGTACTTAGCCAAGTCCTGTCCCTTTCGCTTCCTTTATCCTTTATATATTCATCCTGTTCAGCCCTTCATCCAATCTTACCCTTTTACACTTAGACAACCTTCCCATCCCCTTCAACGTTTTTCCAAAGAAAAACAAAGCGCAGAGACACAAACAAAAAAAAAAATTACTTAATTTAGACTTAGTATTCAAAGAAAAACGCTTGTTTATAAATAAACATCTCATTTGTCTTAAAACTCTGTTTAAATGTAATTTGATGAGATAATGAACTATAATTAAAAGAAAAAGTTATAATTAATTTTCTACATAATAATTATTTTTAGGGGTTTAGCAATACTCTTTAGAGATACTAAATTACATTTTAAAGGTTAAACATTATTTTAAATATGTTAAATGTTAAGTTCAAAACACTGTTTTTGAGATACAACATTATCTTTAAAGGTGTGACATTATTTTTAGAGGTTCACCATTATTATAAGAGGTACGATGTTATTATTAGAAGTAGGTTTTTGTTTATTAAAGAGTTCATTTTATTATAATTTATATATTCTTGAAGGACATGTGCATTGTAATTTATTAGAATTCAGGCAACTCGCTTTACTCAAAAGGGTCTACAGTTTGATTGCTGATTTACTTGTCAAATTATGAAATATATTAATCTGTAACTGTAGTTAAACGGTTATTTACTGTTATAAATTGAATAAATAAATAAACATAGCAGGTCCAGGTTCTAGTATGTACTATAGACGGGTAGGACAAACCGCACTTGCTCGAACAGCATTTAGGCCTATTTTTACTGATTCCGTGGTAGAGAGTTCCAGGTCCCAGCTAGTTCACAAATCGAGGACAGTGTTTTCTTAGTAAGGTCCTAGTACAAGTACTAGACTGGTAGTACGAACAACTTGTTCGAACCAAGCAATTAGGCCACCTCTTTTAGGCATTCCCAACCACTTCCCACTTCATATCTGTTTATTATACCACCGAAGCGGGTATGGTGTGGTCATAAGTGAGTTTTTTTAAATCTGAGCGTCATTGTATGAGATCGAACCACCGATCTAGATTCGCCTCGATTCATTGATAGCTAGGCGAGTGCCAAGAGCACCTCGGTCACGCTAGCTCCTTGACAGTGTTGTCATAGTGAGCTATGAGAATCAGAGTGTCAAGGTTTGGGTCAAATATTTGATCCTGTAGCGTTTTTGTTTCATTAATAAACCATTATCAGTGCACCACGGCAGAGAAAGGGTTAGTCCCCTCTCCTTAGCCCGCTCTTGATTCATTGATGCAGATCACCATACACCATGGTGTGTAGGCCAAGGACAATTGAATACATTATGGTTATATTTTGAGTAACTCAGTAATAATTAGATCAACAACTTTGTGTTTTGAGGTATATAATTATATTTATTAATACAACATTACATTAATTTAGAGGTATAGTATTATATTAATTTAAAGATGCTATACAAATTAAAAAGAAAAATGATTTAAAGCCTTCCGTCAAAATTAAAAATCATTTAACTTTTTCCAGCTTTGTTTTAAAGTTATATTTTTAAATATTAAAAAATAATTCATCAGAGGATAAAGTTTAAGAACAACAAACAAAGTTTCTAAGTAGATATCTTGTTTAAATATTTAACGGAGAATGTTTTTCTCAACTCGCTTAGCTTTTCATTTAAATTTCATATCGAAATGATTAAATTTTATTTAAAAAACATTATAAAATCAAATCTTATCATAAAAAAATATTAAAATAAATTGACGAGTAATAAAATAAATAAAAAATCTCTTTTTTTTTACTTTGGAATAAAATAATTTACTTTAATTTTTGTTCATTTCAACTTCAGAAACAAAAAAAGTTATTCATTAATTATTTGTTTAGAGAAATAATATAAATTTATACTTTATCTTATTGGATTTAGAGAATCACACTTTTTGTTAAATTAATTAATTAAAAAATAAGGTGGAAGGGAGAGAAAACCAAGAGAAAATTAATAGAAGATAATGAAGCGTTAAGCTTCTCACGATTTAACCTTTTCCATGGAGGAAAAAAGTTAAAGGCTCAATGAAAATTTAATTATTTTGCGATTAAATATTAATTCAATTGTTTTTTTAAGATTTTGTCTTTTAAAATTTATTGAGGAAATTACAGCAACTCAGTTATCAAGCGAAATAATTCAATATTATATTAACTTATGTACTTCATTTATTATTTTTCCATTGGCATTTTATGTGACAAACAATACTTACAAATGTTATTTAAATGGCTACATTTTAGGCGGACCATTTAGCAAACCTTTGCGTCCTTTTTAATAAGGAACAGGAGGGATCGGCCATTCCACACGTCCATTCAATATATCATCTGTGTGAAACAACCCATACCTCCCTCGGATTCGAACCATCAAATACGCTAACAACTAGGCTACTCCGATCTCCTAAAATATTTTGTATAGTATTATTTTTAATTTCTGCTTCAATTGCGTCTCAGTATCGTATTTTAACAATTAGTAGCTGAGAGATAGATTTTTACAATACAAATAAGTTTTGGTGGAGAGATTTCTTTCTTTTACTTATATCTGATTATGGCTCATCTATTTAATAACGTAATGTTTTGTATAGCTTCTGATAAGAGAGTGAACATTTCGTCCGCTAATCCTGCATTCGTTTTATTATTTTGTAAATATTGATTGATTGATAAAATAGATACAAGGTTAACGACTCAGTTCTGCCACGTGGTAAAGTAATTTGTTGCATTTTGAACAATGATTTTCGTGCTTTAGAGCTATCAAAACTAAAAATAAGAGCAACACTGTTAAATAAAGTTAATAGATGATCTAATATATTTATATTTAGGTGTACTTTATTTATGTCGTGTCATATTTTATTTTAGTCCAACATTTTGATGGAGGTCTTTTTATGGATGAAAAGAAACTGTTTTTCGTAAAATAATACTTGTTTATTTATCAAAGCACTTTTAGTCCTTTATGCAGTCAACTAGATTTAGATTAATAAAATAATGAGATAGGGCTAAGCCTGTATGAAATAATGACTTTTTCCAGCCTCCAAAATAATATTAGACTAACTCATTTCATGTTATTTATTAATGTAATTTTACTTCTACTGTAATCGGTTAGTGCAATTCTAGTACTTTCGTAGTTGGTTATTGTGATTCTAGTTCCTAGTTCCTGCGTGAAATCGGTTTTAATTCAATTTATTCCGTAATCGTCATTGATGATGGCTGTATAAAGGGCATAATCTGCTTTGATAATTCAAAAATAATCTTCTTATAATCTAATAATCTTCTTTGATTTATTTAATTGCTTTCCTTGGAATAAAAAGACAGTTTCTTTGTTTCTTGTCAGTTGATATATGATGACTGGAATTAACATTAAACTGAACTATCTGTTATTAATGATGACTAAACTAAGTTCTGGGAATAAGCCTGTTCACGTCTATCTTCATCCCTTCTTCTTTAAAATTTAAATAATCAATAAAATGCTTTATTGGATATTCTAATTGATACCTTAATTGGATGTAATCCTTGATTGAGTTTGAGTGAAGGTATACATAATATGTAGTCGGTCAATTATTGTGGCACACAGCTTACTCGCGAACTTTTTGTTTTGCTTTTACGACAAAATAATCAACAATATTTAATCGGACGATCTGTGAGCTATTTTTGACAAACCATCAAAATTTCATAAAAATCATAATGTTTATATTACAAGATTGTGAGCTAATTAGATTTTGAAACTGATATTATTAGGCAGTTATGTTGGTGCTACTTACATAATACAATGTAACCATACTTGATTTATAGCCTAGAGACACTTTAAATAAAGCGGGAGGGGGCTATTTTGTCCGGTTTAATCTACGTTTCTTAAGTGAAAAGCTGTTAGGATTAAACCTGGGTTTTGGCAAAGAGAGGATGAACATGGTCTTAAATTTAGTATACCTAATTATCGTATTGAGATTTTTTTACAACTTAAAGAGTACCTACATGTGTTACCTCAAAAGCAGACATCTCCCCGAACCAATAACAAACCATAAGTAAATGAAATCTACTACAAGGGACATAAAAAGTAACGAAAAAAATCCAAATTATTTTTCATTTTATTTTTAAATTTACATTATCTACTCTATTGATTGTAAATCCATTTATTTGTTTCGGAGATGTTATTCCCCTGTGATTTTTAGTTTGAAAAAAAAAAAAAAATGATTTTATTAAGTGGTTTTGTTTTTGCAATTCTCTAAAATTGTTTTGACAGTGTGTGCGGTATTTCTTTATAATACTTTAAAATGTTGAGAGAATATGATACTCGGTACCTATAGAAGTAAATATAGTCGTTATAACTCTTGTACTCTAGTTGTGAGAGATCTGAGACGGTTTCTATTTCTTGTCTTCCCTCCGTGTCCGATGCGATTTGATTCGGTTCCACCTTCGCTCCGATCCGGAAAGCAACTAGACATCTTGATATAATAAAACAGAAAACGATATTCGTTATTCTCATTTAAAAAAGAAGACGGTCTCGGCTGATCTCGTTCAGCATTAGGAACCGAGAAGTCGTCTGATTCTTTCAAACAGTTAAAACTTAACGACCCTTTAGATGTAATATCGCATTTCCTCCTTTATTATTCATTCCTTCTATATTTCGTAGCGTAATTTTAACGCTGTTTTATTTTCAGTTTCTTTTTAGTTGTTTATTTTTTCGCTTTTTTGAAAATGGTTATTCTCATTTAACTTAATGTTTTCATTTTCTTTACGATATGTCTAAGTTTATTGTTCAAATTAATAACTTTAGGAAATGTAGAGGGCATTATTTTTAATATCTATCTAAAATTCGTCGTTGTTTTAAACTAAAAGAAAAAATACACATTAAATTCAAAATAAAGTTGAAAATAAATAATAATAGTAGTAATAAAAAAATAATTAAGTTTGTTAGATACTTAATTTGTATTACATTTTTTCATATTTGAACTATTCTGTTTATTGCATGGTAAATATTAGAAAATACAAACTTGTATAATATTATCCATTATTTAAAATATATGTTTGTCTAAATCAGGGGTTCCCAACCTTTTTCCTTCATCAACCCCTTTAAACAAATTATTTTATCTAGGATTGATACGTAATATAAACATTACATCTTTGTGTAGATTCGCAGAAAGTGATTCTTTACACACCTGTATTAATTGAGCATGCGTGTCTCATTGTTTTGAACAATTCCTCTTTTTTTCCACTCTAGTGACGAAAAGAAGAAGAATTCCTCTTTTTTTCCTCTCTAGTGACGTAAAGAAGAAGAATCAGCAACTTAACACACGATTAGCGAGTTTGTTTACACTTAACATAACTAATTTCATGTTTATTTAATAAGAGTAACTGTTTGTATCGAGTTTTTTTGTGAAAATCCATGAGTGATTTAAGTGATTATGAAGAATATGAGGAGAATAATACGCCTTCCGAAATAATTAATTCGGCACAAAATACAACTAACGAATTGATGTCATCTTTATCAAATGAGAAATACTGAAATACGAGCTTACATACAGGAATTTTATTATTATTTTCTGCATTTATTATTAAAATCTAATAATCGTAGATAAATTATTTTATCTACTTGTGGCAGCAAAATGAGACATTATTGAACTGATTTCAGGCAGAGAAATGTGATTTTACTGCCTAGACATCAAAATTTATTTTGATGCGCCTAGGCAGTATAATTTTTACTTTTATAATGTTGGCAATGACAGTTTATACTATTATCTCTATCTTATAACAATAAATATTATAGTTTAACAAGTAATATTTAATAAATGAACGTTTTAATAATAAAATAATCTGTTTATATTTGTTAATTCTGTTAAATAAGTTCAATGATTAGTAGATCTTTAATTAAAAAGATAGTGGAATCACTGGCTATACTGCAGCGTCATGTAAATATTGAACATCCATATTATTATTATTGAAGTCATTCTAGAATAGACTAGCTACTTTTCTTGATTTATCCCAGTTACTTCTTTTCTTATAAGCAATAGAAGATATCTTTAATACTTTTAGAAATTTGTTAGTAAAAATATAAATAATATTTTATATAGCGTGCATTATTCATTCAAAAGTTATGAGTGTTATTATAAACGTGTGTTTTGAATTTTGTTGTTATAGAGTCAGTTTGCTTTTCACTTATTGTTATTATTCCCAAGTTTCTTATTTGAACATTAATTTTAGTTAATGCATATGTTATTATCTTTATTAATATGATACCTAGTTATTAACTATGTTATATAAATAAAGATAACATTTTAGCAGTTTCATTTTTCTGCCGCAAGTAGATAAAATATTGTATGCAAAAAGGCAGCAAAGGAAACATTTCTGCCTCGTTTATTCATTACCTGCCTCGGCTTCGCCTCAGCAGTTAATTGTCATAGCCTGTCCTCGCCTTCGGCTCGGAGGCTAATCTAATCACTTGTCAGTAAAATTCCATTTTGCTGCCTAGTTACATAAATAACTATTCTTCATCGACTCCTTTGCATTTTTCGATTACTATACAGCATACAACATTAGCAGAATACTAGTAACTGCACTTAATTTGTGCTAAGAGCTTGGACAAAAAAAAAGGAAAAGCGGTTTATATATTTCAGGTAACAGATATAAACTTTTCATGTAGATTTCAGATGTAGGTATTTATATTGTATTTGGACAATACTTTGATTTTTATTAATTTGGTCGTTGTGTGATATATTGATATTTTTTTTAAACAAAATACTCGGCCTGAAATTACCTACCATCCGTATAGTTACCATAGCTAACATAACATACCTTCTTTTAACTGTTTTAAGTGTTCAGCGTAAATTTTCAAAAACATTCAAAACCAATATATGAGCACCTGTAGTGTACTTTTGTAAAAGATTGCTGAAATAAATTCTTCTGGAGCTGTAATATCAAACATATAACACCCAAATACTGTTTCTACAAAAAGGAGGCTTTTGCAATTAACAAAGAAATATTTTAATTTAAATCAAATTATAATTATTATTAACTACGGGAAACAATTAGAGAAAAACAAGCTCCAGCGCCGGGATTTGAACCCGGAAGAATTTGAATACGGAAAGAATATCTTTCCGTAGTATGAGTACTACCAAAATCGTAAAAAATGAATTTTTAATTGATTGTACGAAGTACAGGTACTAATTGGGTACTTTATAATTATAAGCGATATTTCTCGGTCTAGTTCTATGTCATTANTTTAAATCCCCTTCTTTATATCTAGAGAACCGCAACACGTAATCCATTAAAATCTAATCGTAATTTTAATTGTATATGTGATTTCGTGCTTTCACAATACCTTTTTATATTTATACTGCGTAAATGAGAAAGTATCAAAATAGTCTGCCAATTTGTGCAGCACTTAGTTGTGACACTCACTTCTACAATGGAACATAATTAAAATAAAAGAAACACAAGGTTAAGTTCTGTCAAATGCCTTCTACTTGTCAAAAATGAGATATAGCCTATAATTTAAACATACATAAATCACCAAAAAACTAACGAAAAACAATTGTTTACCTTGTTCTTTATAGAACAGAACAATTCGCATAATGCTATCAAAATTAAATTAAACAAAGTTAATGGTTACAAAAGAGAAAATTTGAATTATACAAAATAATAATAAATATTGGACGCCAGTCAGACTTATCTGACGACAAACAAACAGAATATGCATACATTACTACTAAATAACAAACTGATTAAATTTTATCCCGATGGGTGATGGGTGTAAAAGGCTTAAGTGAGTATCGCAAATTCTGGTTAGCTCAGATCATGGATTCGATGATAAATTAAACTATTAACGGTAAATTGACTTAACGGACGTGGATCTCTCCGCAAGGGGGTAGATTTCCGCAAAGGGGTAGATTTCTTTGCACTCCTTAACTAACTAAACTAAATTGGGTTAAATGGTCGGAGGTGGAACTTTCCACTCTAAGGAGAAGTTTAGTACCCCCTAATATAGTAAACTACAGATATTTACTAAAATGTGTCGGAGATAGCCCCCCCCCGCCTTTTCTTCTCTCTGACATAATGATTTTTTGATACGTTAATAGAAGAATCCTACAATTTGCCAGTGTAAGACCAATTTAGCAAAAAATATTGGAATGCTATAAAGAAATGAAGTATAAGGAGTATAGGTACCTAATTGCTACCAGTTTGGAAGCTGAAGGTGACCTCATTAATCTATGTCTTGTGTAGTTCATTAAAATACAATGCTATACATACTTCAAGTTGAACAGTGCTGCGGCAGTGAAGAAAATGAGACAAATACCTTTAAAAAAAATTATTATTAATAATTAATAAGAAAAATGATCTTATTAATCTCTGATTTATGTGATGATGCCTTCTTTTATTAACATATTCTTTCTTGGTCGGAAGTGCTACCATTCCTAATTCACTATTATTTTTACAACTTCTCAACATTATGTCTCAACTAAACAGCTGCTTCAAAAAGAATGCATACTTCAAAGTTGAGATATACATCACGGCTGACACACGGATCAGGTGGTTACAATTTGAGTTCCCGTCACTTATAGTCGGCCAAGGGCGTGGTGTGGATTTGAGTGCCCCGCCATTTATTACTCATTTCCAAGTACTTTTTGTTTCAATAAAAAATAAAACATTGATAGTTTGATAAACCGATAGGCCTCAAAACGTATTTTATTTTAAATGTTTTCATACTGTCAGACCGATATGCATGGTAATTTTTTCAGACCGATATGCCTAAGGCTTTAACTTTTTTTCTTATTTTTTTCATATTGGCTCATGAGTAAGTCCATCTAAACATTGATATTAATTTAATTAAAATATTGTTATTATTTGATGACTCAGAGTAGAAATAAGTAGAAATTTCGTGTTCTGTTTGTTGTAAGACCAAATTTAGAACCAAAAATTCAATTTAATATAGAGGACTTGGCAAAGAAGTATCAGACTAAGAATATAATAAAATAAGAGAGAAATAAAAAATAACAGGTTGGGAATTGAAAATAAAATGTGAGTTTAACCTTTCTAAAATATCCGCTCAGGTTTTAGACAAATTTCAAGGAAAAGGAAACTCTAAGGACCCACATCATTGGGAAATCAAGAGGAAAATTGCCACCACTACCAACCATTGACCTAAAAGAGAATTATAAATCANTTTTCTGCACCTCTATGCCAAATATTAATGAAATCAGCCCTGTATTTTAGGCTACACGCGCCTACAGACTAGGTATACCGACGAGCAGCGACAGACATTTTTAAATCCCCTTCTTTATATCTAGAGAACCGCAACACGTAATCCATTAAAATCTAATCGTAATTTTAATTGTATATGTGATTTCGTGCTTTCACAATACCTTTTTATATTTATACTGCGTAAATGAGAAAGTATCAAAATAGTCTGCCAATTTGTGCAGCACTTAGTTGTGACACTCACTTCTACAATGGAACATAATTAAAATAAAAGAAACACAAGGTTAAGTTCTGTCAAATGCCTTCTACTTGTCAAAAATGAGATATAGCCTATAATTTAAACATACATAAATCACCAAAAAACTAACGAAAAACAATTGTTTACCTTGTTCTTTATAGAACAGAACAATTCGCATAATGCTATCAAAATTAAATTAAACAAAGTTAATGGTTACAAAAGAGAAAATTTGAATTATACAAAATAATAATAAATATTGGACGCCAGTCAGACTTATCTGACGACAAACAAACAGAATATGCATACATTACTACTAAATAACAAACTGATTAAATTTTATCCCGATGGGTGATGGGTGTAAAAGGCTTAAGTGAGTATCGCAAATTCTGGTTAGCTCAGATCATGGATTCGATGATAAATTAAACTATTAACGGTAAATTGACTTAACGTACGTGGATGTCTCCGCAAGGGGGTAGATTTCCGCAAAGGGGTAGATTTCTTTGCACTCCTTAACTAACTAAACTAAATTGGGTTAAATGGTCGGAGGTGGAACTTTCCACTCTAAGGAGAAGTTTAGTACCCCCTAATATAGTAAACTACAGATATTTACAAAAATGTGTCGGAGATAGAGACTTGTCACTTTATGGCGAAATCTGTAGTCCAACTTAACCTACATCAATGGTCCTAAACTTTAAATAAAATAGGCTAGACTTATCAGTTCATGAAGATAGAAGTAGAAGTCTTCTCCCGGTTTCAGCGGATGTTCTTAGCTGTGATGTCTTCGGGGAATCTTGCTTCACAGGTAATCTGCTCACATAGTTGTTAAGTCTGAACCTCGGAAAAGAGACGAGTCAGGATTTGTCCCCAAAATTGAACTGGAAATAACGAACGAATAATAAAAAGAGACTGACAGAACGAACAGAATAATAAATTGGAAAGAATCAAGAAACTATATCACAATCGCTGATGAAACTTAAAGGTCACTCACCGGTACATTAATTAGTTGAATAGAAGCACAACAAGAAAAGTTATTTAAGATTAAAATACTAGAAGATTGACATCATTGCCACCATCTCCCTCCCAACTCACAGAAAGGCAAAAGAGCATGGTTACACCACAATTTAGAAAAAGTAAATCAAGCCGAGACCGGTACGAAAAAAAAATATCATGGTCTCCTAGGAGATAAATAAATTCTATTACAAATAAAAAAGACGAGGGGGGGGGGGATTCAGAAACAAACCCTGAATCGGAGAAGGTAGTTCTCACGTCCTATATTATTTGATGAATGGTCACATGAGTATATTATGCTGGAAGTAGTGTTGCTGTTTGGGTCTGTTTCGATTTCCAATTGGTTCCTATTTATTTTTATAAAATATAAATGAGTGTAGAAGATTAAAATTAATATAGGTCCAGTAAAAAATTAAAAATATCCTTTGAACTTGATTTTTACTTCAGAAAGATACCACAGCTTTTACATGTTGCAAAATTGTCTTTAGAGTAGAGGTACTTAATTTTTTTTTTCTGACTTTCGTTACAGTGGACTTTGCTCCCTGGAAATAACAGTTTCCTAATGGAGACTTCTCGTTAAATCTTAACAAGATCCTGCGTTGTAGAAGAAAAATTCATTGACATGTGGGCATAACAAAAATGGACTATGACTATATATATAACCATTTGAAGAAAGCATTAGCAGTCATTGCTAATGCTTAAAGGAAAAAGAGGACAGCACACTCTCATGTAGAGGTGCGAGGTTCATTTTTTCTTAGCGGTGGGTCGATTTTTTACTCCTGTAGTTAGTTTTCTCTATTATTAAAAAGATAGAGAAAGAATAACAAGAATAAAGAAAGATAACAATAACCCAGAAAACACTGTTGGTGTGTTTCTTAGAATGATTAGATTTTAATGTTTGTTTAATAATATATAAAGAAAAGAAGTTGAAATTATTAATACAGTTCTTAGAACAAAATTAATAATGGAAAATGATGAAAACAATAAGAACAAACAAGATAAGCCGTTGATTTAATACAAAAAAAAAAAAAAAAACATTGTTTTTCTTCAAAGCTTTAATTTTATTTTTGAGTCCTTAGGCAAAACCAAGGACCCTTATAATTTATTTTCTCTGTCTGTCTGTAGTTACACACTGCCTGTCAGTACATGATTGATTGGTCCAGTGTTTTTAATATATTCGTTGTTTTTTGTTTCCGTAGTTACATTTAATTATGATTGAACATATTAAACGCAAATAGTATAATTATAATCGTCCATAAAAATCAAAATCAGCCGAGTAGTTTTGGCTCCACGCGTCTGATAAGACGACAGACTACAGACGACTGTAGAGGTATGTCGTCTAAACATACATTGTTTAAAGATCACTTTTTTGGATTCAGGGGGCTTTAAACCGTTTAAATCCATGAAAATTACTATATTTTGTGTTCTATACTCCCTACATAATATGTTAGAATGTAAAAACTACTTATTTGGTGTTAGAGGAACTTAAAACGTAAAAAAAAAAAATATATATAAAAGCACTAAAATCAATTAGGCAAAGTTATCTGGGAAAGGGGATATTTAAAAAATGAACTAATGCTTTGTATATGGATGGTAGTATTGACTGGCTAACCGTTCCGAAATTTCTCAAAGTGTTTTCTCAATTAGACTTCTAATGTGACCACCATTTAGACTTCTTAGCTTCTCCTTTAGCCGGTGTATTCATTTTACGTAATACTAGCCGCTTAATTTTACCTGTGCCAATATGTGTTTCTGCATCTATTATGGAAGAATTTAGCTGTCTTAAGCGTATTTTCCAACTCGTAGAACCCCCAATGTTCCAACCTATCCCAAATGTTTGTGAGTAGTTATTTTATATACATATTTTTTTTTTTTTTTTAAATTGGCTTTTTCGTAAAACTAAAGCTACCTAAATGAAGAAAGAAAAAGACTTTTTCTTTCTTCATTTAATGATGACCTCCACTAATGCTTCATACTCTAATTTTTAAAGCTACCTACGTTAGCAGAATGTGCAACCGAATGATTTTAGAAAAATAAAAATGATCAACATTTACCAAAAAAAAAAATAAAATAAAATAAAAAAATAGATATCAAATAGTGTTTGATGCAAAGTTATTCAGACATAACTAGCCAATTAAAACAATTTTAACATAAACAGATTCACTGGATCACTTTGACTTTGAAATTCATTAAAAGGAACATCAAATGCTAGTGAAAATGACAAGGAAAAAAATTCAGAAATGGACCGTAAAAACTCTCAAAAAATTTATCAGTCCAATGATAAAAGGTCAGAACAATTTGAATGTAAGATGTAGCTATTGAAAGGACGTGTTGTTATTCCCATAGTATTAAGCGCATGGTATTTTAAAAGTCCTATACGAAAGACATCCGGGGATTGTAACTATATGTGCTCTAATGGACGATTCCACGTTTGGTGACTAATGCAGATAAAGAAATTTAAAAAAATCGGGTACGGGGTACCTCGGAACTTTTCCTCACTTCAGAGGCCACTAAAATGGCCTCTCCTGCTGCGAAGCAGCAGGAGGAAGCAGCTTTGGACGTGGTCAGTACTTGGATGGGT
>KZ651123.1:258834-285168 GCA_001010745.2 Gerris buenoi
ATTAATTTTATATATATATATATAAATTTATTTTATTTTATTATTTCATAATCTGCATGTAAAAAAATCTTTTTTCCGTAAAAAAGCTTTTTTTCCAGCTGTCCTGTTTTTTCCTCTTTCTGTCTTCCTAAGACCCTTAATAATTCATTCTATTTAATAATCTCGCTCTGCCCCCTCCTCCAGAGCCCGCAGAGCCCCATGAATACAGAGTCGCTCGTTTAGCTCTCCTGAGAGAGTAAGGGGAAAGGATACAAGTAGAACCAAGAGATGGAGTTTTTTACAAGTGAAATAAATTTTCTTTGTTTAGGGTTAGGGGTCTATGGACTGCCCTAAGGTTTTCTAACTAGTGCCCCCCTATGATCGGAAAAATTACCTTAAGGGAGGGGGGGGGGAAATAGAAATAACACTTTCATGTCCAAATCTAGTAACCTACTGGAATTTGTAAATATTTGGTGGGTCATATCCTGCACCCATCCCTCCTCTAACCCATTCACACCAATGCATTTTAATATTGCTTTATTTTTATTGTTGGCTGTTTTAATTAAGTATATGCAACCTAATTGGTAATTATAATTAATTAATTGTGCAATGCTTTATTTGGTTGAGTTTGGCGAAGTCGACGGAGTATATTTGTAGAACAAAAAAAAAAAAAAAAAAAAATGGTTTTACAGTTTTTTAAGGCCTCTTATTCAAAGGGCGAAAAATACAAACAATATAGTCATATAGTGGCACAGCAGTGCCCCAGCCAAGTCGAGTACACTTTACTGGAACCAATTTACAGATCTTCAATAGGGGGTCCAAATTCCCCCTTTTGAAGATACAATTTAAAAAAACATTTTTTGACTTAGTAAATACACTAAAATTAAATGCAGTGTCGTATACGAATTTGGATCGTTGTTCTGCGACGTTCAAATGAAACAATAATATTTATTATTTAAAGTTTATAGTGTGATTTGCCAAGTCAGAAAATGTTTTTAAATTTAAACGTGTAGAGTGATTTGGGAAAGAGAATAGAGAGAGGGTAGACAAACATCATGTACTTACACTGGATAAATAATTAGACCTAGTAGAACTTACCCGTGGAAGACGGCTAAACCTATGATCTTACAACTTTTTACTTGGCTTATTTTTTTACTCTAGTGTTTTACCTTTATATATATATATATATATATACTCGTACATGGCCGCCATTTTAAATAAAAAAGAAGTAAGTTCACCGGAAAACCAAGCTGTTTTTTGAAAAAAGCATTAGCTTGCCCACAAATGTCAAGGGTAATATTTAACTACAAAGTTAATTCAAAATGACCGTCATCTCGAATAAAAATATTTTATAGCGGTGGTCTTCATGATTAAAGCAAGCTTTGTGGCAAAATTCGTGATTCTAGAATTAACAGTTTTCGAAAGAAAGAGATTTATAGAGTTTAGGTGGAATTTGACTTAAGGAGTAGCACATGAATTAAATTAGCAATTATGGGATTATATTCAGTACATTACTGTGTACATAAGTAAATGAGAAAGTTTGTTAGGTTTATTTAGGATTTAAACATTTTTTTTATAAATTATAGTTTGAATAAAGTGCAGGTCGAGTAATGTACAGCTGGACTCTAGTTAAAATAAATTCGCTTTATTCATTTAATTATATTATATGGTAATGTATAAATCTAACAAGATCTATAGATAGGCGATCGAATGTGTAAAGTTATAACTGTGTCGTATTATAGAAATCATGAAATCCATTAACTGTACATGATTACATAAGTGTTATGGGGTTTTAACTTCTGTGAACCACCCTCGTACATGTTGTCATGTCGAGGTTGGGTTGTTACGTTCGTGTTAAATTATAATAAAAAAGACAAGAGTCGGTTTCTTTTAAAAGTATAACAGGCTGTTGGTCCGAAATACACATCAATCTTATGTCGCTTTTAAACCTAATAACTCAATTGGTAGATGGGTTGGTTTTTTTAGTAGAGTTTCGTGTAAAGGAGGGTCGACTTGTAGTTATATAAAGGAGATATAGATCTCACTTATGGTAATGCGTGCAGGAGTCAGGTCGGGGGAGTGTTACGTGGGTCGAGATATATGGGGTCGGCGTGTGTTGTGGACTTCTATGATGGCACATGACGAGCTCGCAGTAGCAACGGACCTGGATAATTGTATTACCCGGTGTGCCCCAGGGAAACACTCCAGTTACGCTTCTGTTTAACTTGTTTCATTCATGGGTTAGAAAGCTTTGGACGCGGGGATGTTCTTTTTTTCTGGTATTTCGAAACACCCCGCAGGCTGGACGTGACTTTGCCGTCCCACTGTGCCTCCCCCCGGACAACTTTACGAATCTAACCTCAGGACATGTTTCTTAAGATGCCATAACCTGGTGTAACTAGTCTATCTGCAACATAGATCAGGGCTACAGAATCCTTTAAATCTTATTTACTCGTTTGATCTCTATATTCTTAACCTCTTATAAATTAATGTGAACACTACATTTGTTACAAATTACTTCGTTAGATTAATAAATTTATCAATTTCCAACTTCAATTGCTTTTAAGCTTATAGAGACTTAAGACCTGCTTAGTATAATTAAGAAGGGATTTCTATTCAAAATTAAAGATTGACATTAATAAGTGGGACCGTTAATAGAGTTACTTCGACAAATCGTTCAAATGTAAAACATTATAAAATTAAGTAATAATTCAAATTTTTAGTAAAGGAATCTCAAAATATCATGCTATATTTATCTTTTATACGTTTAGCTTATATATGTTAGGTGAACAAAAATAACCATAAACATAAAAAAACATTAAGACATGTTACACATTAAATAAACATTAACGTTAAAATAACACTTTATAGTAAATCTACTTATATTTTCGTCAAAATTCCGATTGATTAAAAAATGAATGTTTAAAGTCCTTATTTGGAAATAGAAAGTTAAGAAACTCTTTAATAAATTGTACAATTTAAAATTCTTTAACTACAAATGTTTCATAATTTGTCATGATTTCAGTGAACTCAAATTAGAAAGGTGTTTAGTATTGTCTCTGTGTAGAAAAGCCCAACACAAAGATTTTCCTTGTACAAAAGAAGAATAAACAGGAAAACACAATGCATGTCATGTTCTTTTTTTCCTATTGCTTTGGATTTCGACTTGTTACACCAAGAAAATGGGTGTAGTAGAGTTCTTATACTACACACCTACAGTGTTATGAAGGGGGGGGGGGGAGGGAATAAATCTGCAGGAAGGGATGCTGTCGGACCGGCCCATATCTCATAGACTCTGCGGGGGGTGAGAGAATGCAATATTTCAACATGGCTGTCAGCTCGAACTGTAGCACTTATTGTTGAGTGCCTCGAAAGGTGAGTGCATGCCACTCAGAGAGCCACATTTCTACCCTCTATCTATTCCACAACTCTTACTGTGAGCCGATGATTCACAAAAAAGTTGGGAAATTTTTATCCTCGTCTATTTTCACGAAATTTGGTGGATATCATTCACGAAAACTCAAAATTCAAAAGGTAGAGCGGAAAGAGAGAAACTTAAAAAAATACTTTTTGCTTTTTCATCGATAACAAATCTGATTGAGCTTCTGATTCAGATGATACTACACTTGTTGGCAATTTTATCACTTTCCCTAAAAAATAAATGATTAAAGTTATTAATATAATATATGTTGGTTCATGACATATCCTTTAAACTACGCGATTTTTTTTATGTCTCCGAATTAAAAATAAATAATCATTTTTACTGTTAGTTTGTGTTGTCCGCTATGGATTTTATATTATTTCGCTTCCGAGCTTACCGAAACTAAAGGTAACGATCATTTTGATGAACGAAAATATTTTATTTCGATTTCAAAAATTACAAGAGACGTTAGGGAACAAATCCGCAAGTTATTTTATTTGTTTTGACATGACCCATATTTAAGATCTTCATTTTGACAGGTTTCGACTTTATGATTTATGACAGAAAATTTGAAAACGTAGTATATAAAAAGTTATTTTTATCTTGCAATTATTACAATTTTATTATCTTTAAATGTACACATCCAATTTTGAAGAAATTCGGGTGGCCTGTGAAAATTTAACCGTCTTCGCACTTTTAATAAATTGTCGAATAAAAGTAAATATGACTTATGGATGGCCCCCAACAAATATAGTTCCAAACAACACTCTTATAATTCCAATAACACTCTTATAATTCCAAGTTTGATTAATTTATCATATACTTGTGTGACCATTTGTGGAGTAATAGGATAGAGGGAGTGTATCACTAATTGGCAGATTATTTTAACATTAGAAAGATTTATTTAATTTAAAATTTATATGGGATTCTGTGCAATTTTATACATACAAACTTTTGACTCAAAAAATATATTTTTTTTTAGTTCACATGCCTCAAGAGACTGGTTACTAGAAAACGTAAATAGGCGTTTTGTTTACACAAAATGAAAGAGTTTGAGTTTTCAGGGAGTCAGGTGCGCACCTAGTTGTCAACGTGTTAGTTCAGTCCCAAAGGCCTAATACAATTTTGGGGCTCGTTACAGATGGTATCAGAGGGGGTCCCACTGGACATGAAGGCGCCGCAAGTGTTAGAATTATAGCGCCCCTAGACCCCATTGGATCATTCCCCCTCTGAACTAAAAAAACATGCACACACAACTCTACTGGTAAACACACCGACACTAACTTCCCTGGAGTATTCTAAATTGAACATAAAATAAATCTACGGTTAATCCTCTCCCCCCTAGATTTTTTAGAACCGCGATTAGACAGTAAAACTTTTTAATAATAAAATTGAGGACAATTGAATCAAAATATTTAAATTACATAATTTAAATATCATTTTAATATTTATGAGGATGAAGGTATCAGTGTACCATTAGCAGATATTGCATAATAATGGAAAGTCATAACAAATGAATATTAAAAACTAAATTGAATAATCATTTTGGAAAATTAATATTAAAAAAAATAACTAAATAAATGCGTAATATTTAATAAATATACGGAGTAAAAGTTAAAAATAAGTTTATCTTGGATAAATATAGAATTGTTTTAAATCTTCATAACAAAAGGTGTCAGTTTATAAAAGTATGAAATAGCTCATTTAATGTGAAAAGGGAAATAAAAAATGTTTTGTGTTAAATATCCAAGCCGTCCTACTATATATGTTATATATAACGTCGAAAAAATATAACGCTTATTAAACCTAACTAAATAAATTTCATGAACCATTTCAAATCATTCGCCTTTTTATTTTTATTTTAATTTTGGTTTAATTAAGTTATTTTTACGCCGCCAAAATTCATTTATTCATCATTTTCATTCACTACAATTTATGGGTTAAAAGAAATAAAAGAATAAAATAGAGGATTTGAACAGTCAGATATCATGTCAATTTGTTACAGACAAGACATTTTCAAGAGAAAGGTGTCAGTGTGGGTTTTCTTAGGAATAGATAGAAAAATAGTCAATTAGTGTGGCACATAACTTCCTCTTGATGCATTATTGGACAAATAATTATAAAATAATGTGATCCCTCTGAGAATTGTAAGTACAGTTGTTGTTTAGGTCTGTTTCGATTTACAGTGGAGTTTTTAAGATTTAGGGTCGAGTAGTTTTTAAGATGATAATGGTAGTTCACCAAATATTGAACGATAGACCTGTATTCAGTGGGGTTTAAATTGTTTTTAAATGTGCGCTGAGGGTTGAAATTTATATGGAATTATCTGTGAACCATCTTAATTCCTCCAAAATCAGACATGCTTTCAAAGATATAGTGATGACAAATTAAAGTTGTTCTGATTCCAGTAGGGTCTTAATTTAAGGAAATATTAAATTAGCATTAATATTAATTGCATGCATAATAATTGAAATATTGAAATGAATATTGTGCCAGCATAGCTTCCAAATTGTTTTTTAACTTGGATGATTAGTAAACATATTGTTGGGTCGCTAAAAGAAACCAAATGTGTTTCCCGATGTCTGAAACCCATTTTTGATGGAGACATTTCAAATATTTTGTAGTTTGGAACACAATGCTTCCGTTATCCTAAAGGGGCCCACACACTTACAGTTTAACTGCAGGCCGTTATCTTATCTTATACTATTATCGTAAGGTCAAAATCTCAGACCGCCACACATTAACAGTCCACCGCCTGCAGGCAATCGTAAAGAACTACAGATCTGTGCCTGTATGCGCCACACACTGTGCGATGAGCGCCTGCAGGCCGAGATCTGACGATTTTTAACTGCAGTCCGACGGAGGGAAATAAACAAAATAAAGACGATTTTGTTTTGACAGTCCGTGGCCTGACAGTCCACGGACTGTCGTCTCTCGTTCCATCCGATCCTCGCCTCAACCCTCCACACACCTACAGTTCACCTCCGACTGCAGTCCGTCATCTTAAGGAAAACTGACGAGTGTGTGGCCAAGCTCCGTGGACTGTCAGATCATTATCTTCAGTTAAACTGTAAGTGTGTGGGCCCCTAAAGTAAAACTGACGAGTGTGTGGCCAAGCTCCGTGGACTGTCAGATCATTATCTTCAGTTAAACTGTAAGTGTGTGGGCCGCTTTAGGTAGTCAGTCTGAAGCAATCATACGCTGTTATGTATTGAATTGGGTTTATGACATGTAAACAAAACAATAGCCTTCTGATGTCACACTGTGAAATGAATTGATTGTTCTTCGAATAATATATGAGTTAAAGTTTGAGTTAATATGAGTATAATTCAGTATGTGCATTAAGAATTAAATCAGAATTTAAAGGCCCCATAGACCCCATAAACGGTCAAAATGTTTGCACAAACATTTTGTACACGGTCAAAATGGGGCTGTTTGATGTTATGCGCAAACATTTTGACCGTGTATGGGACTGTTTGATGTTATGTGCAAACATTTTGACCGTGTATGGGGCTGTTTGACGTTTGAAACATGATATTTGACGTGTATGGGGGCCTTAAGGAAAGAAAAAAAATATTAAAACTTTTGTTATTACTCGTACATTATACTTACTTCCAAACAATAAATTAGCGTAGATATTCTTGAATCACGGTAACTGTTCGTTTTTATAAAGATTAACTCAAGTATAAGATTCGAGCAATTCATATCCTTACTAGTATATTAATGATTAGATTACATCGGCAGGGAAATGAAGCCGTCACCTCCAGCAAGAATTTCATTCATTTCAATCCCCCCCTACCCCATCTCTTTGCTCATGGAAAGATTTTGAAACGGAACATGTATTTTAATTAATGCTCGACCTACATTAAAGGATAGGGTTTAATATTAATCATAATATTTTCTTCCCTCATAATTTTTAATCACTTTTCATTTTGGATCTTAGTTAGTCTTCACAATTTACACTTGGTATTTAGAACATGTATACTAAATAACTTAATTTTGAACTATAAAATGGTTTGTAAATTCACTGTTTTATCATCACTTAATATACTTCACTATTAGTTTCCTCGCCTTTTTGCAATTTTATTCGATTTACTATCATCTCATATAAATAAGTAAGTGGCCCCTTATTAAATTCTAATTAAAAAGTATTGTATTCAATATGACAGTTATATTATTAATTGAATTATGTTTTCTGTTAACAGAGAAGCATTGAGAACATTATTGTTAATGATATTTTTTTAGAAACTACTTTTTTGGTCTGTTTTTTGTTTGTTTTTTTTTTAAAAACTTTCAATTCTTCATTTTTAAAATAATCATGCTGTATTTCAACCCCACCATGGGTCATTATCAAGCTGTCATTGAATTAATTTTAAATCCTAGTATAATTATTCAACTATAAAATAACTAATTTTTCAGCATCAAACATAGCACATTCTCAGCTGTGTCTTACACAACATTGTCGCCATATTAAAATACCTTTTTTTTATAAAACAAACTAATTAATAAAAATATAAATTTTCTCTTAAGAAAATGTGTCTAGTGATAATACCTGTATTTATATTTTTATTAGTTTGTTTTATAAAAAAATATACTTTAATATGGCGACAATGTTGTGTAATTGTGTAAGACACCGCTGAGAATGTGCAATGTTTGATGCTGAAAATTTAGTTATTTAATAGTTGAATAATTTTACTAAGATTTAAAATTAATTCAATGACTGCAAGGTGGGGTTAAAATATAGCATGATAATTTTAACATGAAGAATTGAGAGTTTTTAAAAAAAAAACAAAAAAAAACTAACGTACCCATCAGACCAAATAAAGTAGTTTTTAAAAAAAATATTATATATAGTGGGTAATTAGAATTCAACATTATTCGTATATATTTTTTATTATCACCTATATCTGTGAAAGTACTCATCCGATTTTGAAGAAATTCAGATTTAAGATTTTTTTTTTTTAAATTAAACCTTTAAACAATCTAGAAACTACTTTTTGAATTTTAGATCTACGTAAAGAATTAGCCCTTTGAAGGACACATTAATTTTTCCTTAATTAACCCTCTTCGTCCATTACTTCCTCTATCGCCCTCAAACATCTTTATTTTATTATCTTATCAAATATACACATTATTTACAAATTTAAATGTTAATTTTACAAATGTATTCATCTGATTTAAGCAATTGAGATTGTGTGTCAAAAGTACCCCTCCGATGGTCCCAAATTATTTAAATGCACTGCAGCTATTGCTTCCTTACCTGCATGTCCTTAATTGTTATATAACACATTTATCTCTGAAAAGATTCATCCCATTTTGAAAAAAAAAATAAAAATAAAAATAAAAATAAAAATAAAATAATAATAATTTGTCGAAAATAGTCACAGATAGTCTCATGTTAATATAACTTTTAGTGCAATGTTAATAATAAATAAAATTAAATGTGACCCTATTGCAATCGAAGCAGTTTCACAATATTCAAGCTTTTAATTCCTAGTAGGTCATAATATGTTTAAGATCTTTTTTTAAAGACCAACTAAGTGTTTTGTGACACTCTTATTCTGAAATCTATTTTATTATAATACCTTAATTTTATAAATACAATTTGACCAGTGATAGGACACGAGGAGACTATTTGCCACATAAATTAGAAGCTTTTATTTTTTGTTTCTTTTGCGCCTCTACTGGAGTGAGTATGTTGCAAAATTTCTGAACTGGGTACGTAGGGCCTCATCGAGTAAATAAGTTAGTTGTATGTTGCAATAAATACATTAATCAATTGAATAATCGTATACTCTAACCATCCACTCGACCTGGTGAGCTAATGTTTAACATGAAACGTTTTCGACCACATTTTTTTTAATCAGTGAACTAATTATTATTTAGAGTTACACGTTATGTGATCATCGCAGTAAGTTTTCTTTACTTTGTTTTCTCAATGTGAAAGTAAACATGGAAATAACTGTTTCTCTTATATGTATTATATTTTATTTAAAGTGGTCAATTATTAACCTCTGCATGCATTACATTAATCAACTTAGTTTCAATTAGCTAATTAATAAGAAAACTAATGAGATACATAAATTAATTTCTATATGTTTTATCTCGAGCACTTTACAACGTACTGTTTTAAATCGCTTTTTAATATTTGGCAAATAAAAGACGAGTATGTAAATACTTCTTTGGAAGAAAAAAAACACTTGACTCAAGTTATACCCAGTTGCAGGTACATCAGGGAGATTCCACCGTACTTAGCAATCTTTAAACACACTCTTCAAGAAGAGAAGAAAAGTGAAAAAAAGAGGCTTCAAGGTTATACAGGATGAAGGATTTCAAGAGGTGTTTTATGTATCCTTTCGAGTAGGATCCCAAGAGAAAAGGGCTTGGCAGTGTAAACATCACCTTCCCAATCCTTTCCAGATAGTGGGTTGGAAAAGCGAAAGGCAAATATTACATGGCCCGAGAAAAGGACCGATTTGTCGACACATTCCACTGCAGAGGAAACAGAAAAATACCCTACTAAAGCGTGGAAGAGGTTCTTCGGAGAGCGTTTCACAAGTCGGATCTGAGTAAACTCGAGGACGCACGATAGGCGTTTGATTTTGGTCTGAGGAAAGGTTGCAAACAGCCTCGAGAAAATGCAAACATTTTAAACACTGGCTTTCCCGACGCCCTTATTTCTCCTAGAGGACTTACTGAAAAACCTCCCTCCCTCCCCCACCTTCTCATCTCAATGCGAATTGTGACGGCTTGAAATCAAACAGCGAGTCCAAATAATGTTTGCTTTCTTCGAAACAATACCAAGTACTCCGAGTAACAATCTGCAACCTTGTGCATACTTAGCACTGCCTTTTAAGTCAAAGTACATAGCTTTTATTAATGAAACTACAATTGCTTCTTTTTTAATTAAACCAAATAGATTAAAATTGTTTTAAAAGTCATATTTCATTAAAATGCAATTAAATGTTCCAGACATATGGACTAAGATTTTACAAGTTTTTATTTTTGTAGCAAGGATAATGTAATTCAGTTAAAGTAAAGTCAGTATAACTCCAGCATAGAATTTTTTTTATTTATTTATCATTTTTATTGAAAGCAAACAATTGCGGAAAAATCGAAGTGGGTGGATGAATGTTGTAAAAGATAGTCATAGGCTTGAGGCTATTACAGGTTGTCAGATGTGTTATTTGAGGCTGTCACAGATATAGAGTCAAATGTGTAAATATATTGTAAGAAAACAGTCAGAAATGGTGAGATAGTGTTATAGATAGTAGGTGGACAGAGACAAATATTGCGAGATACTGTCAGAGATTTAGTGGTTGTCAGAGATAGTTAGTTGTTAGATTTAAATGCTGAATTTGGAATGGTTATATTTTTAAATAATTGAATTTTAAGCTAACCAATATAATTTCATATTATAGTGGCTCATTCATATCATAGGTGTTTTTATATTATGGTTGCTATATAACAAATTCCTTTAAGTGTTTTTTTTTTTTTAAATATAATATATAATAACTAATATTAAATTTAAGATCCTTTAAATTGACTCTATTCAGGGTGTTTGGTTGAAGATGTAACAAACGAAGAGGGCAGATTCTACCCAGGCAGGGGGAGGGCAGATTCTCAATAGTTTCGCCACAATATTTTTTTTTTTTTTTTCCAAGGTACGTCCATTTTACTCTAAAAAGAAAATTTTATTTTAGAAAATGTCTATTTCAAATGCCTTAAAGGGGCAAAACATATGCATAAATTTCATTTTATTGTTAATTTTATTTAAAAAAATTAAAATTTATTTTTGCTTAAGCCTGTAATTATGCCAAAACGGCACGAGCTACAGTTTGCCAAATTTCAGTAAAACTTCTCCATTTATTTCCCTTTAATTTAAGTTCCCTAACACCATCAGTTAATATGCAATTTTTTTGAGCTATGATTGAGTTTTAGTTAAAAAACGACACTAAAAACGCGTACAGACCACCTTACGTGTTACTGCGAGGAGATGTCTTAATTTTTTGGGGTTTTGTAGATCTCAATACCCTTATGCCGAGGGTGTTGTGTCCGTCTGTCCGTCGCTCTTTGGTTCATAGCGCCCGAACCGTTAAGCTAAAAAGCTGAAATTTGAAACAATGGCGTAACTTATGGGCCCAAACACAGGACAAATACGTTAAAAATTAAATAGTTAAAAATTAAATATGCGCATGCGCAATTCAAAAAAATGTTGTAAACTCAAAAACTTAGATTTTTTTTTTCTTAGGTGGTTTGTACGCGTTTTAGGACCGTTTTTTAACTAAAATTCAATCATAGCTCCTAAAAATTGCATATCAACTGATGGTGTTAGAGTAGAGTGCTTAACTTAAAGAGGAATAAATGGAGAAGTTTTACTGAAATTTGGCAAACTGTAGCTCATGCCGTTTTGGCATAATTACAGGCTTAAACAAAAATAAATTTTAATTTTTTTAATAAAATTAAATTTATGCATATGTTTTGCCCCTTAAGGGCATTTGAAATAGACATTTTCTAAACTAAAATGTTCTCCTCTTTCCAACGGTACCTTTATTTTAGCTCTATCATCAATATTTTAGGAGCAGCGATCGCTTTTTTTAGAGTAAAATGGACGTACCTTGGAAAATAAAAATAAAAATATATTGTGGCGAAACTATTGAGAATTGACCCATGTATATATTATAGTGTTTTTTGTTGCAAATGATGGGTAGAATCTGCCCTCTTTGTTTGTTACATCTTCAACCAAACACCCTGTATAGTATTTTCATAATTAGAATTGATTGTGACTGCGTAGGAAAAGTAAAACTGTAGTAGAGATCCAATTGAAATTAAAAATGAAGTAGAGATACAATGGGAGCTCAAGATTGGTTTATCTGACCAGCTGGTAGTCAAAATATCGAGCTCTGAATAGCTCATATTTCGATTTTCTTTTTCTGTCAAAATCAATTCTAATTATAAGACTACTGTAAGTTTATTAATAAGATTTGATCCGTAACAGATTTTATTTATAACTGTATCGTTTAACAAACTAATTAATTTCTTTGTTAACTATAAAATAAAATCTACTTAACGATCAAGCAATAAATTCTGCCAAAGTTTAATTACATGAAACTAGTATTTATGATAATCATGAAAATCTATTCTCAAAAATGAAACTTCCATTTCTTAAAATTTTAACCTCATACTTAAAATATGATTTTTTTTACAGTTTATTTATTGCTTTTTCTTCCTTGAAAAAAGTATTACTTTACTTTGTTTTTGTAGAAATAAAACTTCCTTTAAAGTCAACCCATTAGGATTATGACCAGTAACAGAAACAACTTGACAAAGTTCCTTTCCCCCTTTCATGTTATATTATGCTCTTCGTGCGTCCATACTTTTAAATTATTATTATTTTTGTATTTTTTTTTGTATTTTTTTTTTTTTAATATACATAATTAAACTTTTGCTTCCGAGCTTACCAAAGGTAACGGAAGCATTGTGTTCACATTTGAGAACGAAAAACTTTTATGCCTCCGATTTCGAAAATTCCAAGACAGAAATCCTTATTATACATCAGGGAACATTTTTGGTCTCGTCTCTGTCTGTCTGTCGGTCTTTCGGTCTGTGTGTCCGTGAATTATGAAACGTGTGACGATAACTTGAGTAAATTTCGTCCGATTTTGATGAAATTTGGTAGACATGTTCATTTTACCAATGCCCAGGACGAGTTCCTCGGACATCGTTATCCGTCCAAGCGTTCACCGCTCGCGTGAAGCCGACACATTCGTGAACGACGAATGTGTTCAGTCTCTCCCTGTTGAGCATATAGAGAGGATTCATTTTACTTTTTTTAAACTGTGTAGAATTTAAAAGTTATGTTTTCATATATTAAAAAATTTTGACAAAGCATTTTTTTGGTTCTTTTTACAAAGACCAAAATATGAAATAACGGATTATATTCTAACAATAATCAAGTATTTATTTAAACTTAATTGTTATTTTATTAAATTATCGAAAGAAAATTGTAATAAATTATTGTATATTATATAATTTTATTATTATTGTAGCCTGAAGAAGTTTTAAGTTAAGGCGAATTATAGCTAACTTATAGAGATGAAAGGAGATTTTATTATTTAAAAACCCTAAAAGACGAAGAAGAAAAAATATATTTTAAATATAGTTTTTTCATTTTTAAAAAAATATTATGATTTTGTTATCAGGCCATGTCACTATTTTGGATTTTTTAATCAAAATATCTATTTTTTACCAGCTTTTATTTAACTTGCAATGTTTGCATGTATTTTCGGGTCAAATCTTGTAGCTGAATTTTAAAGATGTTATCCTCAACTGATTGAATTGAAATTTTGCATAGTCGTTTAGTTTGGATGACAATGCATGGATAGCTAAGTGACGTCATTCTATAGCCAAGATGGTGGATTTTTTTTTTTTTTTTTTTTTTTTTTAGCACACCCATGATATTATCAGATGAAAAGGTTGGTGAGAAGAATACGAATAAAAGCTTGTATTTAAAATATTTAAATCAATCAACTTATTTATTTAATAATTGCTTAATTTTATTTATTAACTTTTTTTAAGCATCTAGGTGGAAGCAATTGAATTAATTTTTCGTTGTAAATTATTTCCTTTTTTATGAAGAAGAGAAGAGTTGGAAAAATGAATATATCAAAAAGCAACGAGCATTATTTTACCATTTTAGTGTTTTTAACGTTTTTTCTTTCATAAACAATAGCAGTTGAGGGTTGTGTCTAGCATCAACCAATTTATCCACTTGCTTCTTGTAAAGTACGAGTTATTACTTTTTTCAGTTAAAATTGGTTAAAAGAGAGAGGGAAAAACGGTAAAACTAAAAACCACTTTGAGGGTGTCAAATTTAATTATTATGAGATATGCTTTTAAAACGTATTTGGGGGTATCAGGGATAGAGGCGTGGTGTAATGGTGCTGCTGTGTTCGGCTTTCAGGGTCCAACTTGTGCTCGGTAAATGAATTTCCAGTTGGTTAGACTGCGCGTTTCCTCGGACATCTGGCTTTTCCCTTCCCTTTTTGGATAAAGGCTTTAAGGAATATTTTAGTGGCGTAGATCAAAGGATACCGTTGTTAGGACACATCTAGGACTCCTCTCCCTCTTACACAAGTAATTTGCTGCCGTTCGGTTAGCGAGGACGTTTTGAGAATTAGTTACTCGTGTCAGAGAGGGGACTTGCACAAGTCCGAAGGGTTATAACTGAGTAGATAACAATCCGTGCCGGATATTGAGAACCCGAGTCTCCGTATTATACTCCGGGTCGGAGTTATAAAATACTGATAGAGTTTTACTTAGCAGGCTGTGTGTCTGTTATCGGGGGAGTTCCCCAGGGCGGTATCCTGGGACCGCTTGTATTAGCGCTCCGCATCTCCTTTTCCATCTGCATAATTCTATTAGTGGCCGGGAGAGAGCGGCTCGCTCGTCCTGAATGATTGTCAACTCTATTTACATAGAAATAGCTCTATTTCCTACAGAACCGTCTTAATTAAAATACGGAGCTCGAACCTTTCTCCCATTATTACATATTTTATATACAACCTGTATATACGCATCGATAGAGTAAACTATTACACTTTTAATCTACTTCAATCACCAAGCCAATTGTTAAATATAAAATAAATAGATATATTTTATCATTGATAAATAAAAATCACGTGTAAGGTTATCAAGAATTAGTCTATCAAATTTTCTGAGGTAGAGTTACCTCGTATTCTTATTTTTTTATCCATTTGGCATTATCAAAATCATTTATTAAGTCAATAGTAGTTCCAAATTCCTTGCCACCAATATTGGAGGACTTTGTTAAGTAATGGTCTGTAAGGGTTTGGTGTGGAAAAGTCTAATAATCTACAACATTAACGAAGGAATAACAGAAATAAACACAGGAATAAAAACACCTTAAAAAATTGGAAAGAAGTTCGGTAAGTAGGGATTAAGTGAGGTAGAAAATGGGGGAAGAGGGACCAGGGAAAACTTAGGAAATCCTGGTAACTGATAAACTGAGTGCAAGTTAGTTGAAACATGAGATGGTTTATCATGTTGAGAGACATTCACTCACTAATTTTATTTACTTGTCCACTTCTTACAATTAGAATAATACATAAAGGTCATGACCAAATATCATAGTAATTATGCTTTAATTAGTGAAGCCCTGTGTTTTGTTTTCAAATTTCACATTATGGTGTTCTGCTGCTCAAAGAGGTCTACGATAAAGTTATTGATCCTCGAAAATAGTTGTTGATCTGATCATGTACTATATAGTGTGTGCGTGTGTGTACGAGTTGTACAGGGTGTTTAAGCTGAACAAGGTTTGCCAAGTAACGGGTATTAAGCTATAAAGGGTTTTCTAGGCATCTTTTTTGATTTTTAAAAATGACTAACCTCTTAATGTTTTTTCATCGTCACTGTTTTTACACCACATGTTTTACACCACATTTTCAAAAACTAAAGCTAGATATTTATCGCAGAGTCGGTTTATTTTTTTAGTAATTTTGTTAACAGACACGAAATAATTTGATTAAATCTCTATCGCCAGAAACTTTATACAAAACGTCAGTTTTAAGTTTGTTCTATATTCTAGGACGCAACAAAGTCTGAAGGTGAAAGAAGATGGCTACATTTTGGGATGCCCGAGGGCAAACCCTGAGCTGAAATACAGACCCTGCGTTTAATTTATAACCCACTGGGAGAACAAATGAATTTTCATTGCTCTTAACTAGGTTAAACTGCTACCCGTTAGATTTATAAATATTCATGCAGTTTAAACATTGAGAAAAACTACACAATTCTCCACACTTTTTTGTTTTAGAACTAAAATCGGTTGAAAATTCATAAAATTTATTTTATTTTCAATTTTTTTTAACTTTCTCATATACTTAGTATGTAGAGAGAGAAAGTATTGTGATGGCGTGAAAATTCGATTTTGAGATTTTTTGGATTTACACGTTTTGAGATATTTTGGGGCCAAAAAATAAAATTATATGTATATTGTTTGGTTATCTTTGCATGATACTGTACCATGTTGTTATGCTGGAATCTATTCAGCTCGGTTTGACGGATAAGGAGGTGTTACTTTGAATGTCGTGAATTCAGCTCGTTTGGCGCCGTTGCCAAAACAACTGGTTCAAAAGGCTGGAGGGTGCAAATAGGCTTGTTTGTCGACGTCTTATTCTTCGATCAGGTTACGTCTATATCTTCCATCTCATATACGATGTCTATTTGGATTATGTTTTTCCCGCAAAAGCGTATTTTCTACAATTTACATTTTCGAGCTGTTATATGCTTGGAGATTAAAATTGTGACTTCGGCCAAAAAAAAAATGTATTTATAGTTTACTATTCTACTTGACTCAAACCATTATTGAAGATAGAAATTGTATTTATAGGTTCTGCTCCACTTGTTTCGAAGAAAATGTACCTAATTTAAATAAACTTATAAGTATAGGCCTAAACACAGCTTGGTCAGGGAAAACTGCATAAAACTGTAGAAGAGGTGTTTGAGTCGGTTATCTTTATAATTAATTGTGGACACCTACAGTGGTTTTATTTCTGATGGCCTACAATCCTATCCCCCCCCCCTCAATAATACTCTTCCACAACAATTTTAGTACTTAAATCAGGTGAGCAGGTAAAAAAAGCAAATGAAATTTCCCTCCAAGTATCAAGTTTATATACATTTAAGAAGAAAGTTGTTATAAATTGAAGAGAAACACAGAACCCCTAAATATAAATGACCCCCCTCCCCTGTGAACAAGGAAAGTTTCTCGATTCTTAAAACTGAATTCAAAGAAAACTTTAGCATTGAGTTGTGACAGCAGTCTATTTCCTTCGTTTTCACTAAGCACTCCCTTTCCTTCTCAATAACCGTCAGCTCCTTACTTCCACTTTCCAAAACTTCATGTGGATTTAGAACAAATCGCGCTCTTCTTATTTCTATTTTAAAAATGTATACCCTCAGATATATAATATATATACATACAGTCAAACACTTTAAAAATATTCCTCTTTAGAGGACAACTCCATTTAAAGAATATTTATTCTTATAAATTCGGTATTTTTAAGTTGGTTTTACACTTTAAATAGTGAACTATCTTAATAGCTGAAATTTGCTTTATTGTTCAAATCAATAATAATAAAAGCCAAATACCACTCACTCACACACATCCACTCATTAATCCATGACAGTATCTCCAGAACGGCAATAGCTAGTGCGCTGAAAGTTTGCATTTGACTCATGGTATACTATTTCTTATGTGTCTCATTTTAATTCAATATTAAATGTTTGCAGATGGCTTTGATTAATACAAGACATTGTATGGGCAACTTTCGACAAACCATTCAAATTTCTTCAAAATTGGATGAGTAAAAAAACAGAATGATGGAAACAGACGAAAAATATTCCATGATGTTTAAAATAAATGTTCGTATAGGAATTTTTGAATTTGGGGACATGAAAATATTTTGTTCTTCAGATGTGATTATATTACTTACCTTCTTCGGAAAGCTCGGATACTAAAAACAGAAAAAATCACTTTTTAAATTTTAAGAGATCTCAAACACATAAATCGTGAGTTACGTATTTTACGAGTTTTCCGCCATGCTCAATTTAATGTTTGGATTTTGTTTTTAAGTGACATGTATGCTTGTATATATTTTAAGATCTGTTGTCGACAAGATAATTTGTTACAGTAGATAAATGCTAATGGGAAGGATGCTGCCTGCTGCCTGAAGTCTTTATTATATTATTGATTATAAAGGTTGATAAGTAAGGATATAGGATAGTTTTAGTGCTCCAGTTTTTGCTGAAGGACTAAAGGTTGCTGAAGAGAGTTGTAAAGTTATACTTGTTGTAAGCCGAGGGCAACATCCTTTATTACATCAAGCTTGTTAAACATTATATCCTATAACCCTTCCAAACCCTCCCTTATCTTATCAGGTTACTTAATCAATAAATATCAGACCCGCTTCTCAATCCCAAACTCGCAAACTCGATCAATAAAATTTTAAATGAAATATGTGCTCACCGTAGTTTCGCAATTTGATGCATCCTAACACTAAATACAGATATAGAGAATAGTGTTGAGAATTTCTATATAGAGAAGAATTGACAATCAGTTTGTTATCGTGTTGCGAATCTTAAGTTTTATTCCGAGTATGATGTCATTTTGCACACCTTACTTTAAAAACAAAAGGAAGAGAACTGTTCATGAAATTTTGAACTCCATCTTATTTCCATTCTTTTCTTTTACTCACTTATATAGGACGGGTGAATAATTTACCTTTGATTTACCTCTTAGTATACTCTTATCTCTTCCAATTATCTAAAACTACTCATCTTGTCACCTCTGAAAACTCAAGTCCCCTTTCAACTATCTCTAACCACCTCCAAACCTTCTACTCATTCACCAACTCTGAAACCTCCACCTCTACACACCTTCACCACCTCTAGAACGCCTTCAAATATCATTAACCACCTTCTACCAACTCTAAATATCACTTAAATCCTTAGACCAATGTACTCTCTTTCATTTTGCGTCATGCCTCATTAACTGTTGTGTGAAACTTATTCTCTTAACTTTTTAGTATTTTGTTATTTTATTTATTGTCTTTCGATCTTATAATACTAAAGGAGAATACTCTAAAAAAAACAATATAAAATTTTCTTTAACTTGAAGAGTGAACCTGTATTAAGAAGAAAAAAGATTCAAGTAATTTTTGGTCTGGTAGTTTATAATTTTTCTCCATATAAGAAATAAATCAAGATAATTGCGGTTGACCCCTAGTTTGATATTCTTCATCATTCCCCCAAGCTCGTTATTTTTTATCTAGGGGTTTTTCTTCTTAAAAAAAGTGACGTCATAATATGGAAACACAAGGAGGCATCTATCGGATGTCGTAAATAAATAACGAAAGGTTTGGTCTGGCGGCCTGCTGTGAATCGGAGAAACATAGCGCCGAGTAGCTGGGGGCAGCCGAGCTCCATGTATATTTGACGAGGTGTGGGTCTGGCGGGGGACCCGTAGCATTGTGCTGTTGAATCGTTTTTTAGCCAAACAACTGTTCACTCCGACACTTTCCGACTCTAAATCTAATTTTCTTCTTGCTTTTTAGGGCAGCTTCAAACCCTCTAGACAAACCGATTGATCGTGTTAGAGGTTTCTCAACCCCTCTTTATATGTCTGTATTTATTTTGTGGAGGTCTGTTTATTTTTATCATTTTATTAAGGGGAGGTATTAAAGTAAGCAGTTGGTTCGCATTTTTGCGAACCAATATATCTTAGAGGAGTTAATAATAAAATTTATATGAAATGAAGAGTAGTGTAAAATAACCGAGGCTCAGGCTATATCGACGAATCCATTATTATTAGATAGCTATTTTGTTTTCTATTCTTTTTTATGTCGGTATTATGTTTAGACCTTTAAGAAAAGATGTATTATATCCAACTAAGTATTTTGTGCATGATCAGTTTAAAATTGTATGCATTTAAGTATGTATAAATAAAATAATATTTCATAGCGTTAAGTTAAAAATAAAAAGGTCCGAGACAACTCAGACAAACTTTCTCATATACGAGTTCATAATTACAAAGCCTAGTGTTTCCATTTATTAGTCTTCGTATGTACATATATTTATTATTGAATATTTCATCAAACTTATTATAAAAAATAACTTCTTCTGGGCGGGGAAGTGAACCCGGGCTCTCTCCGTCTGCGTTTTAAGCTATTTTCTCAGGAACTAGATTTTCCCCGGGAAAACAGCTTAATATCGTTGGATTTGTATTTAAATGGACTACATTTTTTAATCAAACATACGTAATACAAGCATTGTAAGTTGCACTATATCTTAATAACAATAACCTTGCCCCAAGTTTAATTTACTATTACCGTGGAAATAAGATAATTAAGTTGGCTTCGTTAATTCATTTACTAATAGTGAACTTAAGTTAAACCTTTGGTTAGTATACTCTTTATAATTCCCTACCGTCACATTTTAAAGTACCCATTAGATTTTTATGCGATTTGGTTTATCGACAATCGCACACACAGTCCTATAATAATTGCACACATTTACTAAGAATTGTTTTTAAAATAACTTTTGTTGTGGTTTTAAATGCTTGTTTGAGATTTTCGCTTACTTGTTGTCAATGGGGAAAAAAGGCTCGTGTGGTTTTATAAAGTGAATTGACAATAATGTCTCACGACTCTGCAAACTTTGCTGTTTACATTATAAATAATACTTTTATTAAATGGGTATAAAGGCTATTATTGTGAGGATCCTAGTCGAGGAGAGAACTGTGGTTATTACCCTTGGTTTGGGAAGTGTCGCTTTTATTCCTCTGAGACTCGAAGGGATCGACGTGGGACGAGTTGAGAGGGGAGAAATAAATGCAGTGCGTCGCCTGACCATGTGATTAAAAGATATAAATACCCCTATTATATCGGCTTCCAACTGGCAAATAAAACTTAAATCACTTCTATACGATAAAGTGAATATGAGTTGGGAGGAAATTCTCCGCAACTGTTTTACAACACGCTTGAGATTTAGTTTCTGTGAGGAATGATTCTCAATTTCCTTTTTGCCAATGTCTCCTGCACTGTTTTTACCTCGGTCCTGCTTAAGGGGGAGATCGCAATCTTCTGTAATATACAATAGATTTGGTCAGTAGAATGGGGTAGAATTGTCCTTTTACTCCCTAAGGGCCTCCTCATATCGTCCGGGCTTATCAGCTGAAGATTGACTAAGGGGAATGTCCCTTAATGAGAAATAGAGGACGCGATGAAGAAAAAGTGATTTTCGGTACGTACTAGGAAATTAGAAAAGGGTGATTCCAAACGGTCAGCTATGGGAGGGTGATGTTTCCAGGTAGAAGACTCATATCGCTTAATAGGCTTCACTTGGGTCCGTCTCTCGGTAAAGAAAATTTTCCGAGAGGGTCGTTCTAGAGGGGTTCCTAAGGATGATTTCCCCAGCTGTGGAAATGAGTCGGGGACTACTTGGCCTGGAGGCTTTGGGAAATTCACCGAGCCGAATCACGGGATCTTCGCAGAATTTCCCTTTCCACCCTTTTGGAAAGTTAGCGTCGACCCGAAGTTTGATTTATCCGCCTCTACTATCCCTGAGAAGCGAAACAATTCCTCCTCGCCAATTATAATTATTGTCTGAACTATCGAGCCGACGTCGACCGCTAACTCAGGCAGACGTCTGGCCAAGTCTACTGCACTCTAGCGGCAAGTCCCTGCTTCAAACTCTCCCCGTAAACTACGACACTGACCTAAATTACTACTGCCCACCCGGCTAACTCCTTTACCGCAACTCTCCCTCCTTTCTAGCTCAGAACTTCGCTCTCCGTCAAACTGAAGCAAATCCTCCGAGTAACTCGATTACCAAATTCAACTAACAAATAATTAAAATTGTCTTTAACAATCTTATCATTCACCTTCAAATTTACTGTGACATTTCGTGCATCTTCTGTAAAGTTCTCAAACTTATTACTTTAAAAAAAAATACACTGCCAATTAGTGTGGCACATAGCTTCCTCGCATGCTATCTTGTAGTTTATTGTTATATTAGCATTTACGATTTATTACTTTATTGTTTATTGTGTAAGAATAATTAACAGTTTTTAGCGATCTTTAACACTTTATAGGTCTGGTACTTGACTTAACTTATATAATTCTCATTGATTAGGGGGAGGGTCAGGAAACCTAGGGATGGGTTGCCAAAATATTAGTAGGCTTAAGCTATTTTGTTTTTTAATTATCAAGTATTATAAACTATCAAGCCCCTATGAATTATTTGGGTGAAAAAGTTAAATAAAGCTTAAATATAACATAATGTATCAATGTGTAATGGTCTAGACAAGAAGAGCTAAAATGTATTATTAAGTTATCCATTTAAACAATAACCTACTCAACCAAATCCGAAAAACTAAAGAAAACAGTTATTTTCAATTTATCCTAAGAAAAAATAAACATAACAATATACACTCCATAACAATTATTAATCTACTATTAAAGAGCTTTTCAACGATGTACATCATTATTTAAAATATTAATTTTGACAATTGTACCCCTGTACCCTTGGGTTCAATAATTATATTGAAATAAACAAACAATCCAATAAGGCATAAAATAACCTAATAAAGAAAAATAAACCACTTACAAAATTATGAAAAATTTATTTAACCTCTTTTACCTGCAAAAAACCAACAAATCGGTACAAAAGTACGGGTACAAATTTTTATAAAAATAAACAAATAAAACCGCTTTAATGTACAAATCAAGGCCTTTCAAATGATATACGACACAATACTGAAATCGAAAAAAAGTGGTCACGTGACCACGGCACTCGGGAAAAAGTTTACTCTCAATTTCTCAGGTAATAGGACGAATTAAAAACATACCAAACACTTAATTTAAAGGGCATTAGTGACAGATTAAAGCCCAAAAATCAGAATTAAAATCGGTCAACAATTGCCAAAGATATGAGAGCTTAAAGGCAAAAATTGAAAAAATTAAAACCAAAATTGCCCCATTTAGGGTACAACCGATAGAGATACGACAAAATGTCCTATGACCAAAATTGTAGATCATTAAAAATCAGACCCGGTTTGTGCAACCAGTTTTTCAATTAGACAAAGCGTTAATTTTTAAAAAATTTCAACACAGCTACGACCGTTTTTCTTATTTTAAGGGGTGTCGCTGTAGGTTTTACTAAAAAATTGTATTTGAAAAAAATGTTCGTCTCATTGAATAGATATGGTTTGATTTTTTTCCCGACCGAAAATTCCAATTTTAAATTTGAAGTTCACGTTTACGCGAGCGTTGCGCGTGAACGCTTGAACGGATAACGTTGTCCAACGAACTCGTCCTGAGCATTAGCAAAATGAACATGTATACCAAATTTCATCAAAATCGGTCAAGAATTACTCAAGTTATCGTCGCACGTTTCATGATTCACGGACACACAGACCGACAGACAGACAGACAGACAGACAGACAGACAGACACGGAACCAAAAATGTTCCCTGATGTCTGAAACGGATTTCTGTCTTGGAATTTTTAAAATCGGAGGCATAAAACTTTTTTGTTCTTAAAAGTGAACTCAATGCTTCCGTTACCTTCGGTAAGCTCGGAAGCAAAAAACATACATAATAAATATTGATTGATTGATTTTTTTGTTTTAGGTAAAATTTGATGCCATAATTACAAGTAAACTGAACTACGTAAGTAGTATACTTTCATTTTTACGATTTTGGTTTCTCTGTCTGTTTCCCGTAGTTAATAATAATTATAATTTGATGTAAGTAGTATAGTTAAGAATTTTTTTTAGTATATATTTACTTTTTTACTATTTTGTATATATTGTTTAAGATTATTTCTCTTCTTAGCTTGTTACCATTATAACACGTAAAATATCACTTAGTAAATATACTATATTTGATTGATATTCACATTTGTTGAAATCCACAACATATACATTATACTGGCTAAAATACTTAACCGGTGTTGCCCGGTGGATGGGTTTTTGTTTGGTCTGGTGAATTTGGAATAACACAGTAAATTGGTATAATAGACAAACCCATAAACACTCTTCTTTATATGACAGGCCTCGCAAAGTTGAAAAAATATACAATTTTGGCAATATGACTTTTTGACGTATCTCCATCGTTTGTTTATACCTTAGATTTTCGATAGAGAGTTTTTGAACATGTTTTACTCCTTCTTGTGCTTTTCGCACTTGTATTTGCATGCTTATGCTTATATTGGCAGCTAAAATCATCGCATTTGGCACGCGTATACCAGTTGCAGTTCTAGTATGCCAATATACCTGCAAAATCACGTAATTCTTGCTTTTCTAAATATTGTGTAGAACATTTTACTTAGACTTGTTTTGAATGTTACAAAATTTCATCAAGCTCGGAGTAAGTTTGTAGATTTGAATATGGCCCAAACAAACAGACATTATACTTTATACATAAGAGATAGTTTGTGGAATTCCACTTAACTCTCTGTCTTATCTTTTATATAATCGAGTAGTGTCCCGACGACGGCGATCCACCTCGGAATGGTTTATAACGTTAAAAATTGAGGTAATAAAACCTAGATAGGAATCTGTGACCTTCAGCGCGCGAAGCAGGAACTCTACCAGTGTGCTATCCGTTCATAATGAGCTCAATGGCATAAAGCGTTCTATTTAAACAGTATGCATATACATATATCTATATATTATTTAGAAATAACTACACATTACGTGGCTCTTTCTGTTTAAGTATAACTGGACAGTGTGAGACTCAGTCATTTTAAATATAACTTGGTATATTATCTCTCAACTCGTTTTCTTTAAATGCAATTAATAAGAAATAACTAGACATCACGTGGCTCTTTCTGTTTATGTATAACGAGACCGCGAGACTCATTCTTATTGAATATAACTAATGATTTTTCAGATGGGATATGGAGCGTGAGTGGAGTTCATCGTTAAAGGTTGAAGGAAAAGTCTCTCCACGTAAGAAAATGTGGATAAGTTTCTTACTGGAAAGACTTTCCGTTCTACCTTTAATGATTTTTATGATCTTTTTCTTGCATTTTTTTTTTTTAAATTTATATTTGAAGTATTAATTTATTCATTCATAATTGAGAAGTGTCCCGACGATGGCGACGGCTCACCGATGACGACTTGAAATGGTTTTTTATTGATAAGGCAACCACATTTATTCTGCCCGTTGCCACGGGCTTAACCGCTAGTAGGAATTAAAGGAACTAGTCTCTTCAAAGAAAAAAATCCTTGTTTATTTATTAAATCAGCTTTCGACCAACAAACCAGCTTCGATAAAATAAACTAGTATGTATTAATTAGGGTTTCTCGGAATTATTTAAGGACAGCACCAATTGTTGATATAACTATCACTTGTTAAACATTATGTTAGAGAATACCGAGAATTGTTGGGTAAAATATACCTCAATTATCTTTATTTTTTTTATTTTTATTTATTTTATTATTTTTTTTTTTTTTTCATTTAACATGGAAGTAAAGAGGAAATATGTGACGTTACCCATGTAGACTTTTTGAAAAAAATTGACTAGGCCAACCAATTTGTTATCGAGTTTTCATGTTCTGTTGGTATTTGTTTCTGTATTGTAAGTTTATCAAATTAAATGAAAATTGTGGGAAAAAGAGTTTCTTTAAATATTTATGACTTTTCTTTTAACGAGCGTAGTGAGTTCTTTATTTCAGAGACTTGGGATTTTAAATTTTTAGTTAAAATGCATCAATTTGAACGAAATTTGGCATACTGAGCATGTCAGTATTTGTGTTAACGATCTTGATTTTGGGAATTTTAATCTTATTATTCTCAAGATGACGACCAATATGATAGAATACTAATAAAATAATTTGTAGTCAGCATGATATGTTTTATATCTTTTAAAGGTCTAGAAGAGTAGAAAAAATTGCCTATTTCTTCCTCAAAACATGGTTTCGGTAGCCATATTGCAAACAATATGGCAAACATAAGAGCAAAACCCGAATTTTTCTACGCGAGTTCTTTATCACTAATATAATTAAGGTTGAAGAAAGACAAACAAAGCATTCTCACGAAGATTTTAATTACCGTAAAACGTATTAATAAATAATTCTAAACAAAATATCTATTATTATTTAATTCTATTATACTTTTACTTATAATTCCTCCAAAACTTTACATTTATTTAAATTAAATAATTAGGAAAAAATAATTTATTGTTAAATAATATTTAAACATGCACACTGGTTACGTAAGGAAACTGATCCCCTTCTTCACAAAATTGAGGAACCTTTTGATTAACAATTCTTGGTAAACTCACAGATTTTTATTGGAATTTCTTTACTTAAAATACATATTCGTTAAATAGAAATGTAGATAATTT
>KZ651123.1:286243-306258 GCA_001010745.2 Gerris buenoi
ATTTATTTGTTTAGAGTTAAAAAAAAAAAACCTTCGTGATTTGAGTTATATTTATGTTCATTTAATAAAAAAAAATGGAATTAGGAGGTGAAATTGGAAATAAGTCCGGACTTTTCTAGGAACAACATGAATTTAAGTTTTATTAACTAAATTTAAGTTATTGTTAATTTTTTAAGAAAATTTGTAAATTCGACGTGAGTTACATTATTAATATTTGTTTAGATTAGCTCCTTGAGAAAAGCAAGGATGCTTCAGTAAAGCAGCAAACTCACGAAACGCTTCGTTTCGGCACCAGCTGCAGCCCAAACAGCAAATCAATATGAAAATTAAGCATTTTCCTCAGATTAGATCCCCCCCCCGCTCTTCCTTTAAAGCTAAAACTATTAAACTTGCGTTTCAAATGCATTTAAGATTTAATTAATTTTAAGTCAGGAGTATTCGGAAAGTTTACATTAAATAATCTAATCACATGTTAGACTTCCTTTATTTCCACTGAAACTTTAATGTGAACTCTATCTTATTAATGACCTTTCTATTTTAATATTTAATTTAGAAAATTAAAGATGAATCTTAATTAAAAATAAATATTCAAGATTATATAAGTGTAGAAATATAATTTGCTCTTTTTTGACTGATTCTTTTTAAAATGAAACTGATTAATTAAAAATAAATATTCAAGATTATATAAGTGTAGAAATATTGTTTGCTCTTTTTTGACTGACTTTTTTGCTCTTTTTTGACTGACCAAAACATGTTTTGGTCAGTCGTCTCTATGCAGAAGCTCGAAGTATAAATTACAGACGTCATTTAAGCAAATTAACCAGTAGGCCAGGTAATTAACTTAAGTTAATTACCAATTAACCTTAGTTAACATTAACCCGCTAGCAATTAAGTTAAGTAGCTTTAGCTAAGTGTTTCACGAGGCTTAAGGCGTTACACTAATAATAATTTAGGTTTGATTCGTAGAGAGATCACCCCAATCTAATGAATTTTTCATTCTGATGTAAAAAATTTATACTAGAATTATTGTTCTATGAGTCTTATTCTCTATCATTCATATTTTCTGTGTTTTAGTCTGTATGAGTCTTAATTGCTATGAGCTATGAGTTTTATTCACTATATGTCATATTCACTGTGAGTATTATTCTCTATGTGGTTTAACTAGTTTATTAAGGCTCTACCGCCCTTTGAAGTTAGGAAAAACAGTAAAAAAAAATTATACTGGTTCTAAGCAATATATCAAAAACCTAATCACAGGCTTCATTCCTAATTTTAATTCTGCACAATTAGAGCCCTATTTGAACTTCCTATGATAAATAGTACAGGCGCCATTTCAATACAACGAGTTTTGTCTTGTTTTGTTTTGTTGATTTTTCTAACCTCAAAGAGCAGTAGAGCCTTAATCTCTGTGAGGTTTACTCATTATAAGTCTTATTCACTGTGAGTATTATTCTCTTTGCGGTTTAACAAGTTTCTTAAGCTCTGTGAGGTTTACTCAATATAAGTATTATTCACTGTGAGTATTATTCTCTATGCGGTGTAACTAGTTTCTTAATCTCTGTGTATTAATATTATTGTCTATGTGGTTTAACTAGTTTCTTAAGCTCTGTGAGGTTTACTCAATATAAGTATTATTCACTGCGAGTATTATTCTCTATGTTGTGTAACTAGTTTCTTAATCTCTGTGTATTAATATTATTGTCTATGTGGTTTACATAGTGTATCAATCTCTGTGACGTTTAATCACGTCTTATGCACTTCAATAAGTTCTTCAAAATCTTTGTAGAAGTAAGTGAGTAATCAGGTATTTTAATATTTTAGTTCCCGAAGGATTCATGTCATGATATTCTTTTAATTGTTTGATTAACTAAAACGTTTTACTTACTTAACCCAATTAAAGTACTAAATTATAAAACTATTATAAAATTAGACGCAGAAGTTTAAAACCGTAACAATACCTACCAATGTAATGAGATCTTGCCTCAATTTAAAAACTTCTTAAATAAAACTTTTCAAATTGTATCTCATGTTATATTTTTATTTAATTTTTATCTCACTTTCTACGTATGAAATAGATTAAACAATACGAAATTACATGGAAATGAAAGAATTTAATTATATTATATTATATATTTTTTGTAAACTAATACGTGTAGGAAGTAAATTATATTGTCTATTTTTCGCTTCCGAGATAACTGAAATACGAAAGCATTGGGATCATTCGAAAAACGAAATTTTGAAATGTCGTCAAATTCAAAAACTAATAAAAAGAAATCCGTGTCAGGAGTAGGGAACAATATTGGCAATTGGGATGTGTACACATATTCAGAAAAATCATACTCCGGTAAATTTAAAAATTAATTTCAGCTCTAATTTTGGGGGTGCCACTTAAAAACTTCGTTCCCCCGGAAAAAACTATAGTTTCCAAGAAATAAATGAAATTAAATCTGAGATTAAATCGAAAGTGAAAGATTATCTTATATCATTAAAATATAAACAGTTTTTCTTGTTGTTGCAAAAAATATTTATTTTTCATTTAGATTGTTGATTTGTTTCTTCGAATTACAAGACATCTCAAAAATACCCCCTTTTTTAACATATTTAAGAAAATAAAACAAAATAGTGGGTTTTGTAATGGCTGATTCCTAGAAGACATTTAATCTCTACATTTTAATGTTTCAACACCTGTCCATCCTTTTTTTTCCAGACAATCGTGAACAACCATATTGCTTTATTTGTTTTGGCTTTTTAACTAAGTAAGATGTCTTTTTTTTATCTTTGCTTTTTTCGAATCCTTCCATTTCTCTTGAAAACAAATAAAAATGAGAAGGGGGAACCAGAAACCAGATGGGGGGACAGGTGTATTTTTTTCAATACAAGCTAATAGACAAGACCAAGACTTTAGTCTTCCGTGGATTTTAATAGTGAAAAGATCGTTTTAACGCTTCCGGTTTTAATTTGATTGTCATTTTTATTTGGTTAAATTTTGATTGTTGCGTTAAAAAGGGAATATTCTAGAGTCTAGAGTACAATTAGAATTCAAGTTAAACTATTAATATTTATTTTATCTCTTAATGGTTAAGTATATTATTCTACGCACCGATATAACATATAAAAATGTATACTTAATAAGAAATAAGAAAAAAGGTATTATTTTTTTAAGCAGCTAATATTTCAATAATTCCCGTTGTCAATAATAATTTTCTGACTCTTTCTCCTCAATTACTGTTTGAAATCACCTTTAATATGATTAAAACCCTAGAGTAAACTTGATTTTATTTTAAAAAAGGACCATTTCATTTCATTATTTCATTAATAATTTGAGCTTAAAAAACCTTGTGTGGGCGTGAAGTTAATAATATTCGTGTATACTAAATCCCAGTAAGTATTATAAAAAACATATTTGTAACAATATTCATAGTAGGTATCCTTTATTGTAACATGTATTAGAACAAAATAATTGTTAATAAAAAAATCTTTTGCAATTTCCAGATTTTTGTGTAAACATGCTTGGATATCATGTTAATTGATAAATATCAATTATGTGTACACATAATGATACATATCATTGAAATCCGAAAGTTCATTTTTTTTTTCAAAACAAAGTTGGTGACATGGTAGATTCGTCGAAAAATTAACAAAAGGAAAACCAAACAGCTGATCCAAAAATAAGGTTAGGCAACCCCTACATGCGCAATAAATTATATTCTTCCATCATAATAATTACCTATATCTAACAAAAAATTATCAAAGAGTTAAAATTTTTATTTTAAAAATATTCTTTAATTTTTAGGCAAAATAGTTCAATTGAATAATGAAAAATAATAATTATTTTAGAAAATTTAATTTAATTGTTGGCAACAGTTAACTTATTGTAAATATTTTTATTCCTGAGTTTTCTTATCCGCCATTTTGTTAATATACTTAATTGTGAATTGTGCTTAGTTTAAGTTATCGTTTTAAAGTTTAAATTTAAGTTTTTGCCTGATATATTTGTTTGGCGTTACTTTTAAAGATAAACTAATGTTATTTTTACGTATATAATACATAATAACGATGTGAAAGTGATATTTATTCAGTGGTAAAGCCAACTTAAAGGATTGTTTAAGGTATGTAGTGACTTCCGTATATTTTTTCCCTATTTAGTTTGTAAGTTGTTATTTCATGTTATATTTAGTTCATATTCATATTGTGCCAAATTGTACGAGTTTCGATTTATTTCTTATTGGTAAAACTGGAGTTATCCAGCCACCTAAGAAGAGAGGTTAAAATCACTCGAATGTTGTACCTGTTAAGACGAGATATCATCTCTTAAATGAATTAATTAAATATAGATATAATCTTTCAAATGTATAAATCTTAAAAAATAACTGTTTTGACAAAGGGATATAATCTCTTAAGTGTATAAATCAGACGTAATTCTGCCGCTAAGCGATTCTCGACTGTAAGGAGAACTACAGACTAGGCTTAATCTGAACTCACATACTCGTGTGTTCGTAATCTATGTTCAATCTTTTTATATAATCAGAGGTTGTGAGAATAAAGGTAGTGTTGGATTGAATAAGCAGCATATAAATAGTAAGTTGACAATGTAAATTAATAATGTAGGAAAACTAAGTACCAGATCTATACTTGATACTCGGGACTAATAATGCAGAACTTTGATCCGGTGTCTGTTGCTTTGTAACTCTATCATGGCAGGAGAATACGGTAAGGCACTGGGTCTAGTCTTGGTCAGGTTTACGGTTACTTGTGAGGCGTCAGATCGTAACACGGTGTCTAACCTCCAGGTAACCGCAGACTAACCATATTACCTTCTCTCGACTCTCTGACCGCAAACAAACCTCCACAGATACAATCCGTTCAGACCTGAGGCCGGGGTATACAACCATGCTGTGGATTCCTATCTTCACCAAACCTTTACTTCATCTGTCGAGTAGATTATAAATAAACTCACCATCTTCATCTCATCGCCATTGTTTTCTCCAATCTCTCAAGGTTTCTGAAATCAATTACTGAATAACACTAGTGATGGGTTGCATTCCGAACTCGGGTGTTTAGGATGTACAGGACACTAAAAATGTCATAACCAACTTAAAAAAAAAAAAATCAACCTTTAATTTAATGCAAAACATGTCCAATGACTTAAAAACCATAAACAAAAAAATGCTGAGATGCGCCTGTGTGCCGAAATTAGTTTGTATATCGATTAATTTTTATACGCCAGTTATCGTTACTAACAAAAAAAAACTTTTCAAAGCCGAAGTCTCTGAAATGAAGACTTCACTGCGCTCGTTCAAAATATGGCCCCCTTTTAGGCATCGTTCAATCAATCGATATGATGTAGTGGAGGGGGGATTTACAATTTTCTCAACATCACTTTCACAATATAATTCAACAAATATAATTTTTTCAAATTTATTGAAACCGTTAGTTGGATTTTTTCTCTCTCAAGATTTCAAGATTAAAATTAATTTCTTGATTTCGCCTCGGAGTTTAAATTTTTTTCACTACACGTGACTGCACTTGCTATATTTTTTTAAAAAGTCACTGTTTTGTAAGGGACTATAAAACATGTAAATTTAATCAAATCCTAAAATCAAATTTTCCTACTATTTCACTATTCTTTCTTTATATATTATACATCTATGATTCTATGAAAAAGTAAAATGAAAATGAATTAGTCTGAATGTCTGATTCAACTGAACGTTTTCATAAACAGTGTTCGAATGTTTATGAAAACTTTGGTTCGATTCCCCGCCAAGAATTATTTTTATATTTATTTGTTTATAAAATGTTCAAATATCATTTAATCTAACCACGAAATCCCGTAAGAACTAACAAGTGGCAAACAATAGATGAAAGTTTAATTCGATTTGTATAGAGGTTATATATATTTTTTATTAATTTTATACATATATTGTGTCTTTTCCGAGGCTTTGAGCGGATATATAAATATGTTTAAAAACAATATCGTTATCTAAAATGAAATTGAAAATAATTGCCAGAGTTTTTTGTTGTTGTGGGACATCTGTTGTCCCGTAAAGCATTAATTAGAGGCAACCCAGTGAATACTGATTACGATATGATGGTATTTCAAAATCAGCAATAAAAAGGATTGAACACAGCAAAGTAATATACTGCTAATTTATATGAATGCAATTGGTCGCGATGTATATCTGCATATCGGCCACATTTGCATCCGATATAAATACATGATTCATGTATTCATGATATTAGACGAACCCCATGCATATGCATGGACTATCCTCGTTGACCTTTCTTGATTCACTTTGCAATAACTGGCACAAAAACCTTGAATAGATTTTGAGTTGTATTTATTTAATCTAAAACCTCCAGGAGAGAAAAACGCGTCATAAATTTCATTTTTAGGGTTTCGTTGGTAAAACCAAAAAAAAGAAACCCTTATAGTTTCGTTCCTGTGTCTGTCTGTCTGTCTGTCACTCTGTACGGTTCCAATAACTTTTGAACCAAAAGAGATAAAAGCGTGAAACTTACCAGTAATAAAGATCGTTTTGACGCGCACACAGGAAAAATATAGAGAACTCAAAATAATCAGCTGTTCAAATTCAAAATGGCGGATAATTCACATCGCGAGAAAAAAATATTTTTTTAAAATTTTGAGTGGGGTATCAAATGAAAGGTATTGAAGAGTAGATTACACTTATATATACCATTTGGGTGAAGTGTTTAATTTTCGGCGCCATTTTGTCAAAAAACATCGAAATTTTTCGTGTCCCCCCCCCCCCTAAAATCGTACTTCCGCTGTTACTAAAAATATAGAAAAATATGCAAAATGTGCGGTCTGCTGGGCCATAGAAAAAATAAGATTAGCAATTCGATCTGATGAACCGGAAATCCAAGATGGCGGATAATCCATGTCACTCGAAAAAAAATATTTTTTTAAAATTTAGAGTAGGGTATCAAATGAAAGGTATTAAAGAGTAGATTACAAATATATATACCACTTAGGGTTAGTGTTTAATTTTCGGCGCCATTTTGTCAAAAAACATCGAAATTTTTCGTGTCCCCCCCCCCCCTAAAACCGTACTTCCGCTATTACTAAAAATATAGAAAAATATGCAAAATGTGCGGTCTGCTGGGCCATAGAAAAAATAAGATTAGCAATTCGATCTGATGTACCGTAAATCCAAGATGGCGGATAATCCATGTCACTCGAAAAAAAATATTTTTTTTAAATTTTGAGTGGGGTATCAAATGAAAGGTATTGAATAGTAGATTACAAATATATATACCACTTAGGGTTAGTGTTTCATTTTCGGCGCCATTTTGTCAAAAAACATCGTAATTTTGTATTTTTACTTTTTTCTGAAATTTTTTGTATTTTTAAAATTTTCTGAATTTGTAGGATATTAAATACTATAATAGTTAAAAGTAGTCGAAAAAATCTTCCCTGATGTCTGAAACGGATTTCTGTCCAGAAATTTTGGAAATTGGAGGCATATGAAATTCCTTCTTCAGAATGATAAAACCTTACGCGTACCTTCGGTAAGCTCGGAAGCAACCTTTATTTAGCTTAATATTATAAATTAATTACTAATAAAGAATAGTATTATTATTACAGTTGATAAATTTTAAAATTTTGACGGCATCACCATATATTCTGTATATATTGTATATGAATAGAATAGTAAGAGTAAAAGTAAATATCGAGATATAAGACAGTAATTAACAAAATAATAGTTACCAACCAACGTTTAGGAATAATATATTTTCTTCACTATGCGAATTAATAAAATATGTAAACATTACGAATCGTTAATATGCGAAATATTCAATAATTTATATAGGTGGATGATAATCTCCGGGAGGGTTTAAATTATTATGACTCCTTTATTTGTATTTTCCAAATTTCCAATACCGTAAACGCATTGTATTGTATATTGTCACCTGAGGGCAAGAACTGTGATATAAATATCACATTTAGAATCCGGAATATATGGAATTCAATGCAAGAACTGGATAAGCCTCTCGCTATCCTGTTGCTATCTATTGACCAGTGAAGCTTAGAAAAATGTTATCAGTGGAATTTTTAATATGAAAAGCTTCTAAATGTAAGAAGTAATTGTGTTTCTTGATAGCGATTTTATGTATACCTGAGTTACCTATTGTGTTTTTTTTTTTCTCTTTACAAAGATGCGTCCTCGTAAATTCACAGTCCCAACCGATTAAATTTACCATATATGACAAAATAAATTATCGACACAGACTTAATTCGACCAGTTTTACCCCCTCAAGAGTGAAAGTCAGGAACTTGGGAAATCTCTTACATTACAATATATCATTAGAAAGCTGCATTCGATAAAATAAAATGTGTGCTGTGTTCAATAAAATGTATATATGTATATGAATAAATTATATTTGTTCATAGGAAGTGGTTTAATTATAATATTTTGGTGAAGATTCACTTAACATAGTATCACTTAATATATTCTCTGTATTCCGACAGAGAATACGTTAATGTGAATGAATTTTGTAGATTTAAAGGCCCTACGCACAATAATGCAGTCGCTGCTTTGGTAGCCAGATAAGCTAAAACTGATAAGCTAAACTTGAGATAAGCTGGTAACCATACTATACGGCAAGCTGAACGGACAGCTGTACTTGTACTGTACTTGGCAACGGCAACTCAAACTTAACGCGAAACACGAGAGAGCAGGTGAAAAGGAAGGGTAGTTTTTCGCATGTGCATTGTGAAAACCCAGTGCCATACTGACGCCTAATCCACACTATTCTTCTTGTATTCCGGTCGACAATTAAATTAAATTAATAGAAATTGTCAGACAAAAATACCTGTCCAGTGACTGTATAGTGTATTAGAGCCTATGTAGAGTGTATTATAGCCTTAAGGATTTACTGATACTGTCAAAGTTGGCAAGTTAAATGTCAATACAAAATATAATTATTGTTCAAATGTTATAAAAAATACAGTTGAGTTATAAAACTTAATTTCTGGTGTTTGAATGTGGTTCGAACAGATACGTATCCCTAATAATTAGATATTTGGTTGCTTATCTACTTTAAACAATCATTGAAATTTGAAATTAACTTTTTTATTCTATTTGATATGTTTAATCGTGGTTAAAATCATTTTCGAAGAGTATTAAACCGTGCTTACATGCCCCTTAAAACCACTATCACGTATTTTAATTTTGACGCTCTAATGACTCAAAACTGCAATTTTTTAAACGGATTAGCAGTCTGGATCAAAAGGACATGAGATTAAATGTACCTTTATACCAGGTATTTAAACTTGATCTTTTTATTACTAACAGAGTCAAAACAAAAAGTGTCCTAAATGAAAAGGATTTGTTTTTTGTAAATTCCTTATCGAATTATCTATATGAAATATTTGGAAAGCGCGGAGGCGGTTGTTCCACTGGCTTTTTTTTTATCGGTTTTTCAGTTGTTAAATTAATTTTTTTTTCTTTGGATGGTATATTGGAAGGGTTGAATACTTGATTGTGGAAACGAGATGATATGACACTGAGGATATCTAGATAAACCCACGTTCCATTAACACGCGACAAAACCATTTTCAAACAACTTCAAATAACCCTCTTTTGTTTTGTTCGATAAAAAAAAGGAAGATATTTTTAATTTTAAAATTCGATTTTGAGTTCTTTAGAAATTTGATGCTTGCCAAACAAAAATGATTGAACTTATTGCTTGCAGCAGGAAAATATACCTTGTTTTATAACTATTATATTTTTAATTAAACAGAATTCGTTTAAAAATAAAATATTTAATTAGCATTTTAGATTGGAAAACAATAGGAGTTTGTTAATTATCATTGTTAAATTTACAGAAAATCTGTTAGGTCATGCATAATGGGTAATGCGATAGGGGTGCTACTGCTCATGATTATTCTGTAACTTTTCAATCTCCCATATCTTTGTTATATTATATCCCATATCATTGTTCCCATATTATTGTTATTAGATATAATGACAATATTAGTGTTTTAATCTTTAAGTTTTTGGTAGTTTTCATACTACAGAAAGTTTAAATTTTTAAATTAATTTAATTTTTTAAATTAATTTATTTTTTTCTCTGTCTGTCTCCCATTGTTTAAAATGATTATAATTTGTTTTAAAATATTAGTGTTGTTATCCGTGAAACTATTATATGTTGTTATTTACTAACTACTATAATATGTTGTTATTTTAAATATCGCAACTGATTGTCGCACCTAGAGGTGAAGTCATTTAAATGAATGGCAAAGCACTTCACACCTAGAGTGCAAGCAACTAACTGAAAAATGACAAGGTAATAGTTTATTTACAATGATAAAAGCTAAACCCAGGTTTTATTTCTAACTTGATTCAATCACACGTAGTGACTACTGCATTTGTATAAAAAACAAAATTATATAAGGCCCGGTCTCACAGGAAGCGAACTGTACTTACTGTAGTTACTTCAGTGACCAGAATAATACAATATATCTGCCCATGCCCACAGAGTCCGTGGCGGACAGTCAATTAATGAAAATAGAAACATATTCAAACTCTCTAGTAAATAAATTTTATATATATAAATCTAATAATGTGTTGATATTTGTTTGTAAACGCTTTTTACTAATTATCTTTTTCAAACAATAAATTTACGGTAGTTACTGACAATTACCTAAATGTGGATTTTAGCTTTAAGATAAATCAAAGAGGGGTAGAAATATTGCATAAGTGAAGTGTCCTTCAATTTTTTTCTTTAAACGCTACCATCAATAATATTTTTTTATAATAAAATGCACTTATTACAATAAGCATTCATTAGGTAGGTAAATACTTTATTAACTACTTCAGTTTTAATTTATACTAAAACTAATAAAATACCTAAATTATATTATTTAGAACATAAAAGTTATTAGTATTTTAAATTCTAAATAATTGTTGATGGAACACTAATTAAACAAGAGTTAAAAGGAGTTTTGCTCTGTTATCGTTATCTCTTATAACGAAATCGCAGAAAAAGGTCGCTTTCTCACAGCATAAGTCGATATTCGGCCAGAAACAGCACTAGCATCACTTAACAGATTTTCTAAAAAAAATAAATAAATGCCCCAAGTTTGAATGTCAAGTTTGGATGTACATAGTATGTGAAATAAGTTGCAGAACCTTATTAATTAATAATAAACAATTTCCTTAATTAATAATAAATAAACAATAGATGAAAAACGAGAGTGTCGCAATTGGGGATTTTCAAAACTCAGTTCTTTATTTTCACTAATTCAGTTTTTTTTTTTTGTTTTTTTAAGAAATTAATCATGTATTTTAACTTTCAAAACATCGTAAAACTCGACTGCTAATTAGCGTTGCTCATCTTACCCGCGACCTTTTATTGGACGAATAATCACATGGGCATAAATAGTTTTTGATGGTGCGTCTCTTTTTTGTGGGTTCTTGGAAAAGTCTGCTTTATAATGAACTTAATTTGTAATATTGTATTTTCAATGGGCGTTTTCAAATGTTTAATAATTTACCCTGTTTTTTCCTCAATAAAAGGACTGTAATCGGATATTTTGTTGCCCGGTCCATTATTTTACAAAACATCGTTGTGCTGAGCAGGGTTTTTAGAGCTGCTCTTGTAAATAAAATAATAAGAAATAAGGAAATTATACGTGAGCGTTACGTGGGGTTGAGGGCGTCAGGGGTTACGCAGGGATCCTGGTTCGGCCCGCTTCCCTTATACTTCTTTATCTACAGAATATTATCTCCCTAACCCCTAACTAAAAACAGAACGTTTTTTCCCTAAATCACCCTCGTGTCGTTTCTCCCTTGTGGCATGCCACAACCGACGTATTGGACTTGACGCAAACTCGGAGGTTTTATCTATTTTTCATTGTTAAGATAAGTGTATTTGAAAGGGGGAAGTCCAAACCCCCTCTCAGTGATGTGATGTTTTGTTCTCCAATGAGGGGGACACTAACCAATAGAGATGAATTGCAGAGATAATTTTAACTATTTTTGATATATTATTGCCGGAAAATAACTATTAAAATTGACGTTGATTAATGATATTTACGTCAAAAATAAAACTTAGTTTAATAAATTTATCGTCCAATGTCCAACATTAAATTATGTATCAGTATTACTGATTCTATATAAAAACTATTAGAATGTTTTGATAATATTTATTAGTTAATACCGCTGAGAAAGAAGAAAGAGCAAATATTAATTTAACCAAAAAAATTAAGGAAACCATTAGACCAGTGGTAATGTACCAGTAGACTATGGAATAGTTGGTTATTGGTTAGTTTTAACCTATAGAATAGCGAAATTGTGCTAACCAATGGACCATAGACAGTGTTAACCATTAGGATATGGAATAGTTTTAACAAAGTTTTTTTCAGACAATGTTTATTTTATATGTTTTATTAATAAAAGGAGAAAAAAAATATAAAATTGAGTTTACAATTTAAATCTTATAAAAAGATCAATGAAACACAAGCATTGAAGGACATAAACAAAGCAATAACGAGAACTGGAAGATGAACAGACATATGCATCCAAATTAACAATCGCAAAAAAATAACTTACCGGAACTAAAGGTAAACGAAACTGCGGAAATATATCGGTAATACGTATGATTATAATATAATCAAAATATTTTAGCTAGTTCTCAGTTATTCAAAATAAATGTAAAAAAGATAGAAATATGCACCTCAAGTCCAGAATCGAACCTTGGATGCATCACAGATGCAGCCCAAAGTTCTCTAAACCACAGTAATGGAGGAGCATTATCTTTTATACTATTTCCCAATATTATTAGGAAATTTAATGGAAAAAACAACGGTAAAATACAAACACAGCTTACAGCTACTCGGTTAAAACATAACAGTAAAAAAAACAAAACAGAAAATTTAAAAATTCCAACCAAACAAATCGATATAGGGGTGTTTGAAAACGGATTCGTTTATTATCTTCTTTTTTTTCGTTAAAAAAAATCGAATCTAACTTTTTTTTATTTTTAGAGAGGGTCAACTTGACAAAAACGTTGTTTGTTTGAGGTATGAAACCCTTTATTTGGTTTTTTTTTTTCATATTGGTGTAGTGGTAGGCTTATGCGTTTGATACGGGGGGGGGGGGCTAAATACATCGTGTTAACAAATTCCTTTTTTTTAAGCGGGGGAAGGGGGGGGGGGGGGAAATTTCAAACCTAAAACCTTTGCATCAAAAACTTATGCAGATGGTATATAAAATAAAAAAAATTTCGAGGGAGTTGAATGTTCCCGTTGAACGAGGGGGAGGACCATTCTAATGAAAAATTCCGATTTTATTTTTTATCATTTTTTTTATATACCTAACAACAGAGTTAGGATTTGGGGTGTTGGATAGTGAACACACTGGTGTGAGAGGGGGTCGAAGCTCAGGTTTTTTTAATTAAATCCAAAACGACCGATGTACGAATAAAAAAAAAAAACTGGACAAACGGCTTCGAAATCAATTGACAGAAAATTCCAATTAAACAATTAAAAAAAAAAAAAAAAAAAAAAAAACCCTAGTAATAAATACGATATTTTTCTACTTATATATAGCACATATACTTAGAAAAAAAATCTTATTTATTATTATTTATTGTAGTAAGTCAAATATTAAGGGAAATTAGATTTTGGTATTTGCAGTGTTGGAACACTTGCTACTTATCACAAGACCAGCTGGTTTTCTTATGCTCTCATAAATGTAATCTTTGTAACTCATGTGTAACTTATGTTTGTTCAAAATTCTTAGTCTATAGTGTCGCAACTTTACTTACTACTGTTTTGAACTGACTCAATGAGGAATAACATGCAATAGTGTAGTAACTTTGACTTACAATAGTTATAATAGTTAAGTAACTATCGCCAAATCATTATCTCAAAACTACGATTTTTGACTTATTGTATTGCACTCAGGTTTGACATACATTTTATATATGGTTGTGTTTGTATGCGAACATTACCAGTTGAAACCATCCAATATAATATATTTATATATCTTTTTAATTCTATGGGAAATAATTTGTATTTTTGAGGATTGCGATGATTAGGTGAAAAGTAAAACATTTTTATATATATTTGGACCCAACGAAAGGAATTATAAAATTGATTCTGAAGCGGAGTACCTACTTACAATTTAAAAATTATTAGAATATATAATTACTTTTAAGTTTTATTGATTCATCATTTAATACTTATACTGAGAAAGTTCTGAATTTTAATCGTGATATTTGATATTTTATTTTATTTTGTTTTTAGTTTTTAAAATAAAGCTTTGATTATAAAAATAACTAATTGAAAGCTTATCATAAAGACAAAAATCACTTGATTTTCTGAAAATTGAATCTTTCGACTTTCTCATGTAGGTACGTGGGATATGAATAAAAGGAGCATTATGATATCGCGAAAATTCTAATTTGATTGATTTAAATGATTTGAGATCAAAAAAAAGTTTTTTTAGCGAATTTTCGAAGAAAATTAAGCTATTGCAATGGCTTCAAAATTTTTGTAATGAAAATTTTTGAACAATTTTTCATGGAAATCCGTTTCAGACCATTCTGAATCAATTCCTAAAATTTAACACTTTTTGTTATGTATTTATGTATATAAGTATATATGTATGTGTATATGTGTCACTCTAGACAATATCTCCTGTTAGGATGCACTTAAACATTTCAAACAAATTTTAAAATGTCAATATTATCAAAAGAAAGGATGAGTTCGTTGGCCAGAATTTTTGGAGTTTATTTAGGGGTCAATTTTTTTTCATTTTACGGTAAATACTTGATGGGTAAATACTATTTTGACTTTTGTACCCGTACCCGTGTGGACCCAAACATGTTTTTTTTTTTCACCCATCTAAATTCTAAACCAAAATTTTCCTATATTATTATAAGCCAATAATACGCAGATTTCTTTGAAAATTCGCTTATTAAGTCATGGTGCATGACGACTTTTTTTAAAATTTTGTCTTCCGCCCATACAGAATCATTAAGCCCAAGGATGTTAAATAATGGGAATGGAGCGTTGTGGAAAAAAGTGACTCCATTATGATTTATAAAATAGGAGCTCCAATAGGACACATTATCTTCCTCTTGGTTATATGTTACCAAGAAACGTAAGACAGGTTATCAAAATTCAACAGAGCATTTTTTCCATTTACGTGTTAACTTTTGTCCCGTAGTCCCGTGTGTTGTATTCTCCCGATATTTTTGGTTTTAATTATTTTGTGCTGTTAATGAGTTTTTTTTTTATTGATATATGGGTTATATTTTGCCGTTTATGGATTGATAAAGATAACTTAAAATTTAAATGATTTCAACTTAAGCTTTTATCTATAAGCGGCGAAATATAATCCAAATAAAAGGTTAAGTGCAACCTTTTACTTTGTTTAATACTTTTTCGTAAATTAGAATAATTATTAAAATAACACTTTAGTAAATACTATAATTATTGATTAAATTGGTTTATAGTTAAATTTATTTATAGTTAAATCACTTTTTAACCTGATTCAAAATAAACAAAGAAGGTAATATCTCCCAATCTAAAGTTGCGAGCATGCGCAGTACGATTTTTTTTCTCCAATTTCTCTAGTCTTCATGTGCCACTTTTTTGTCTTCAAACCTTACCTAACGTTCCATCCCTTTTATTTAACACCCTTGATGGTACCTAAAGTACTAGACGATACATGATAACACAATTTGGCATAAATGTTAAGAAAAGTCATACCTCGTGGTAAAATCGAATACATAATTATATTGAAGAAAAAAGTGATAAATATATTTCCTTGAAAACTGTAATGTGTGGAGTTGGGAAGTTTAGGAAGTGATCACCAACCAGCTGTGTGCTCAAGCTGTTGATAGTAGACTATATGTATTTAAATCTAAAAGAGTACCATTGGAGATGATAACAAATAATATAGATTGTGGATATATGTATTACCAAACTGCTTCGAAGATTTGGATTTTAAAAAATCGTTGTCTCTTTAAATACGAATACTGTTTTGGTATCCATATCCTGGCCCTTCACGCTTTTGTTGGTACCCCTACAATGTATTTGTTTTTCAGGTAAAAAACAAATACATATTTGTTTTACTTTCTTTTATTTCTTTTCCACCCTGTATTTTTTTGAACCGCGAGCTCCTCGTCTAAATAGAATTTTTGGGAGAAATTAATAAACTGTATTCTGTGTACTAAATACTAATTTATCAGTATTTTTTGTTTATTATTATTTTTTTGAAGCCTAAACTGCTGAACATGTTTCTCGATGCTCTATCACAACATTTAATTTAACTTTAAAACATTCAAAAAGAAAGCAATGTCTATAAAATTTTTATTTTCGGCGATTTTAATTTTTAAAAAATCCTAAAATGTAATCCATTTGTATTAGACTTTTAAATAATATTAGAAATTTTAAATTACATTCATTCAATTTCTTAAGGAAAGAGGTCGAGTTCGATACCACGTGAGGGAGGAATTCATTTTAGACTAAATTTTTATAATATATAGAATAATATACAAATGTAACTGTTAAAACTCGAAAAAACTAACAAATAGAAAATACTGGACCAAATAGAACACAATGAACTATGAACATGTCGCTCCAACAATAGTTAGCTGCTGCATAAATACATATTTATAATGAAAATTATACTAATGACAAAAAGTCAATAAATCGTTAATGAAAAGAACTTTCACTAATGGACAAAACTTATGAGGGTGAAAATAAATTATGTGACTGCTAAAAAAAATAAATAAATAAAATAAAAAATAAAAATTAAATAAATAAGTAAAAATAAAATTCACTATAACGACAGTGAGAATTAAGACGGCAGATCCTCTAGTGTCATGTATGCCATTGCGTGGAATAGTACTACCCTGCCTGTCTCTATTCCTATTTGCGCGATTTCGTATATGTACTTAAAAAACTTTCCTGTCCTGCGTCACCTGCGCTTCAATGTGCGCCAGGGTTTGTTGTCGTTAGGGGCATTAACAAATGTGATACAACATATAGAAAGGCTATTTCATTGCAAGATAGGTTGGCTGCCACCTTCTTGGCTCCCGGTGATTGCTATATTTGTAACTCTATCGTTTTGATACACACATTGGATTCAGTAAAAAGATCGTGATCATGGTACAATTGTTGTCCCAGCTCAAACAAATTTAGTGATATAGAGTTATATCGGACAGCATTTTCTACATGTCTATACTTATTTAGAAAAAATGAAGTCTACCGATTTATAAAATTAAAATAAATAAAACATCCTGCAGTTTTATAGAAAACCAATAAATGAATAATAAATATTTACAAAAAATGTTAGAACTTTAATATTGAAGATGTCTTGACCATCCGCAATAAAATAAACTTATTCATTTCAGTGAGCCGTTTTTTAGTTATATTCGCATGTGGTTTAAAAGATGCCTTACATAATCCGAATACTTTAATATATTGTGAACCGTACAGTTAATTAGATTCTTAATTATTGTTAGTCTATAAGTTGTATGTTATTAATTATTTAATTAAATGTACTGTTGATTAATTACAGATATAAATATAATTTAAAGTAATGTAATTGACCCCCCCCCCGCGAATTTTCGAAGAAAATTAAGCTATTGCAATGGCTTCAAAATTTTTGTAATGAAAATTTTTGAACAATTTTTCATGGAAATCCGTTTCAGACCATTCTGAATCAATTCCTAAAATTTAACACTTTTTGTTATGTATTTATGTATATAAGTATATATGTATGTGTATATGTGTCACTCTAGACAATATCTCCTGTTAGGATGCACTTAAACATTTCAAACAAATTTTAAAATGTCAATATTATCAAAAGAAAGGATGAGTTCGTTGGCCAGAATTTTTGGAGTTTATTTAGGGGTCAATTTTTTTTCATTTTACGGTAAATACTTGATGGGTAAATACTATTTTGACTTTTGTACCCGTACCCGTGTGGACCCAAACATGTTTTTTTTTTTCACCCATCTAAATTCTAAACCAAAATTTTCCTATATTATTATAAGCCAATAATACGCAGATTTCTTTGAAAATTCGCTTATTAAGTCATGGTGCATGACGACTTTTTTTAAAATTTTGTCTTCCGCCCATACAGAATCATTAAGCCCAAGGATGTTAAATAATGGGAATGGAGCGTTGTGGAAAAAAGTGACTCCATTATGATTTATAAAATAGGAGCTCCAATAGGACACATTATCTTCCTCTTGGTTATATGTTACCAAGAAACGTAAGACAGGTTATCAAAATTCAACAGAGCATTTTTTCCATTTACGTGTTAACTTTTGTCCCGTAGTCCCGTGTGTTGTATTCTCCCGATATTTTTGGTTTTAATTATTTTGTGCTGTTAATGAGTTTTTTTTTTATTGATATATGGGTTATATTTTGCCGTTTATGGATTGATAAAGATAACTTAAAATTTAAATGATTTCAACTTAAGCTTTTATCTATAAGCGGCGAAATATAATCCAAATAAAAGGTTAAGTGCAACCTTTTACTTTGTTTAATACTTTTTCGTAAATTAGAATAATTATTAAAATAACACTTTAGTAAATACTATAATTATTGATTAAATTGGTTTATAGTTAAATTTATTTATAGTTAAATCACTTTTTAACCTGATTCAAAATAAACAAAGAAGGTAATATCTCCCAATCTAAAGTTGCGAGCATGCGCAGTACGATTTTTTTTCTCCAATTTCTCTAGTCTTCATGTGCCACTTTTTTGTCTTCAAACCTTACCTAACGTTCCATCCCTTTTATTTAACACCCTTGATGGTACCTAAAGTACTAGACGATACATGATAACACAATTTGGCATAAATGTTAAGAAAAGTCATACCTCGTGGTAAAATCGAATACATAATTATATTGAAGAAAAAAGTGATAAATATATTTCCTTGAAAACTGTAATGTGTGGAGTTGGGAAGTTTAGGAAGTGATCACCAACCAGCTGTGTGCTCAAGCTGTTGATAGTAGACTATATGTATTTAAATCTAAAAGAGTACCATTGGAGATGATAACAAATAATATAGATTGTGGATATATGTATTACCAAACTGCTTCGAAGATTTGGATTTTAAAAAATCGTTGTCTCTTTAAATACGAATACTGTTTTGGTATCCATATCCTGGCCCTTCACGCTTTTGTTGGTACCCCTACAATGTATTTGTTTTTCAGGTAAAAAACAAATACATATTTGTTTTACTTTCTTTTATTTCTTTTCCACCCTGTATTTTTTTGAACCGCGAGCTCCTCGTCTAAATAGAATTTTTGGGAGAAATTAATAAACTGTATTCTGTGTACTAAATACTAATTTATCAGTATTTTTTGTTTATTATTATTTTTTTGAAGCCTAAACTGCTGAACATGTTTCTCGATGCTCTATCACAACATTTAATTTAACTTTAAAACATTCAAAAAGAAAGCAATGTCTATAAAATTTTTATTTTCGGCGATTTTAATTTTTAAAAAATCCTAAAATGTAATCCATTTGTATTAGACTTTTAAATAATATTAGAAATTTTAAATTACATTCATTCAATTTCTTAAGGAAAGAGGTCGAGTTCGATACCACGTGAGGGAGGAATTCATTTTAGACTAAATTTTTATAATATATAGAATAATATACAAATGTAACTGTTAAAACTCGAAAAAACTAACAAATAGAAAATACTGGACCAAATAGAACACAATGAACTATGAACATGTCGCTCCAACAATAGTTAGCTGCTGCATAAATACATATTTATAATGAAAATTATACTAATGACAAAAAGTCAATAAATCGTTAATGAAAAGAACTTTCACTAATGGACAAAACTTATGAGGGTGAAAATAAATTATGTGACTGCTAAAAAAAATAAATAAATAAAATACATCTAGAAAAATCAACAAATTGTTGAAAAAATAAAAACTACTCAACAGTAGCAGACTTTAGGAGGTGGTAACAAAGAGTAACTTATCTTAAATAAATGAATAAAGAA
>KZ651123.1:325487-335908 GCA_001010745.2 Gerris buenoi
TAATTTATGAATTTTAATTTAATTTGTTAATTCTAATTAAGCATTATTATTATAATTTATTAATTATAATTTTATTTTATTATAATTATAATTTATTAAAATAGTAAAAACTTATTTTATTTCATTTAATTAAGTATTTGAATTTTGGTGGTTTTTTGACAGATGTTAACAAACTTAATTACCGCATTAATTAATAATTAAGTTCGCTTATAACTTTTAAACTAATAAAAATGGAAGTTCATCGGTTTATTTATATTTGTTCCTTATTTTTTACCGGTTCCAACAATATGCTATGCGTCAAAAACGTATTTATACTTTGTTATTATTAACCATCAGAGTTACAAAATTAACAAATCGATAACTTCAATATGGCGGCCAATATCAAAATGAAATTGGGTGGATTTGTTTGACATATAGAGTATAGAGTGGTACATTCGAACCAAATTTCATCTCGACGACTACTTTTTGATTTTTAAAATGTTCGCTGACTCGGCAAATTGGGTTCAAGATGGCGGAAAAGGTTGATTTTCCGGGCAGCACAACTGCGTGTAAGGACAGATTATTGTACATAGTTTTAACTTTCTACATTAAAAACTGTGGGAGTTATGCGTGACACAGACAGACAGACAAACTCACAGACAGACAGACTGATATTCAAAAAAAAACTTAATTAAAATTAATAAGATAAAAAAGAGGATAATGGATAAAAGAGAGAGTACTATGTTGGGATTTAAAGGTAGGGAATTAAACGGGAAGAGTTAGCGTGATTCTGTAATGCACCGAGATGGGGAAAGCTACGTGGTGGAATTTAGTTTAATTATGAATATGATGGGGGTGGGGGTGATGTTAAGAGTCCGAGCCAGGTTTTTTGTGCTCTATGCGTGACCCGATGCCTTGACCTCACGAGGTCCTAGTCATGAACCTCAAGATTAATAGTACCGGGTCCCACGCAGCCACTTGCTTTCAAAACACGCGCATCGTACTCATGTACCTTACTGGTACATTGTATCATCTCTCTACAAGCACCTTAACCTTCTTGTTCAAGCACCGTCATCAAACTTTGTCCCACGTTCTTGTCCACCATTCTAAACATTCTTTTTATATTTTTCTCCATAGATAATATACTTTAATAAAAAAGAAAAAAATAATAATAATACAATACGAACTGATGATCAATAGCTAAATAAGTTGTAGCTGGTTTTTATTTAATGTATTCATTTATTAAACTGATTTATCATTAAACTAATTTATCAGTCATGAACCTCAAGATTAATAGTACCGGGTCCCACGCAGCCACTTGCTTTCAAAACACGCGCATCGTACTCATGTACCTTACTGGTACATTGTATCATCTCTCTACAAGCACCTTAACCTTCTTGTTCAAGCACCGTCATCAAACTTTGTCCCACGTTCTTGTCCACCATTCTAAACATTCTTTTTATATTTTTCTCCATAGATAATATACTTTAATAAAAAAGAAAAAAATAATAATAATACAATACGAACTGATGATCAATAGCTAAATAAGTTGTAGCTGGTTTTTATTTAATGTATTCATTTATTAAACTGATTTATCATTAAACTAATTTATCATTAAACTGATTGTGTGTTTTAATGAGTTAAAGAACAAATTTTGCTTTTAATATTCCGTGTTGAAAAAAAATTAAATACTTATTATAGACTGTTTCAAATAGGTTTAGAAGGGAAAGTTTGCGGGGGGAATTTATAAGCAACAAGTTCCGTTTATATGGCTGTATTATTTTCTCATTGATCGTTTCTGTAGTTAAACTAATTAGACAAGACTATTAATATCCTTAGTCATTTGAAAATGAAGACAATGAGAGAAGCTTGTTTTAAACATTAGAGCTATTGACTGCTCAACCCCAACTCAACTGCATTAGAAAGTTACAATCTGAAAATCTAGTGCTACAACCATTCACAGCCCCGACCATAAAGTTTTGACATCGAGCTCTAGTCATGGATGAGGGAGGTCGAGGGTAAGGAAAACTTCTGACATTTCCACGGAAGGGTTAACCCTCCTCTTAGATTCAACCTTGCCTCCTTATGTTGTCTGTTTGTGCGGAAAATTTTATCTCGCTGACCCTTAAAACCAAAAGTATAAGACATTTTTGCTCAACTTTTTTCTTTCTCTTATTATATTATCAACATATATTTTTATAAAGAGTTAAATATGTATATATATGTTCGGTGTTTGAGCTAATTAATGTGTATACAGCTGATGTAAAGACACACTAACCCTGTGTAATCCATTACATACAATAGTTGTAAAAGCCCTTTGACAGGTCTAGATCCCACCACGGGCTGTTGCCCACAGAGTTAGTTAGTTAATCTGACGGACAGTCCGACAAACGTAGGAAATTATAAGGGTACTCGGTTTTGCCTACGGACCCTTAATATCTTCCGACACATTGATCACCTAAGTTTTACATTAGAATAGTTAAATTGTTTAAAGTAATAATTTTGTTTAGTTCTTCCGCAGTTCCATAGAGTATTTCGATTGATTTCTTGATATAGGTTTATTTATATTTATACTTAATAATATATAGGTTATATGTCTATTTCTTCCGCGCTTACCGAAGGTAAGTGAAGCTATTCAATCGTTGGGAAGAACGAATTTTTTGAGGTCTTCTTATTCAAAACTTCCAATACATATCAGGTTATCCTTTTTTAGATATCAGGGTACATTTTTCCGTATTAACATATCTTAAAGACTACTTGTCTGATTTTGATGAATTTTAGGTTGAAGATCATAATAAGTCTATTGCTGCCCTGTTAGTTATAAGTTAAAACAATTGGAAGTTAAATGTTTTAACTGTCTACGCCCTTTGGTTTCACCTATATCTCTAAAAGTGCTTTTCCGCTGAGCTTGTATAAAACGATTTTAAGAACGGATTTTTAAGAAATATTGATGGTTTGTCGAATATAGCCTACAGATAGTTGTATAATTTTTCAATCCTCCCCGCAACCGCTTTTTCTAAATTGATACTTTTATATTTACTTCAACTTCAGCGCTCATATTAACCAAATATAGTGCTAAAAAGTGAAAACCGAGTGACCTCCTGTTAGATCCGAGTATCTTGGTAATACAATATGGTCGATGTAAATCTATCTGGGGCATCACACATAGAAATAGAAAATATGACAAGTATAATGAAAATATAATTAATGTGTTTCCTGTGTATTGATAAAAATTGCATTATTTATGGATTCGTTTTCATTCCATACTCTCTCGATAAACCAGATACGCTATATTGAAACCCAGTTAATCTTCGACTTATTCATACGCCCAAGATACGCAATATAAATAATATATCGAATATATATTCGCCTGTATACATCTGTGTCTCCAAATAGATGACTGAAGATGGAAAATGTCTCAAGACAAAACTTATTAAATGAAGAAGTATCCATAATTGGTGATTGGTGCATTTTTGATCAATCTACAGAATAGACTTTAATTATATGTGCCAGTTTTCTTCACTTCTATGCATAGTGTCCCAGATACGCTACATCAAGCACATATATTTGAGAACCTCGCATTTTTCATGTGTCGTTTTTTGCGTTTTGGAAATGTCTTCTGTTCCCCAGCCCAAAAACATGTTTTTAAACATGATTAAACAAACATTGGTCGCAGAAGAAGAACATCATTAAACTTTGTGGTAGGCAGCGAGGGAGCTATATGGCACACTAATTGACAGATTATTTAGGTTTATAGTTAAAGTATAGCGTATATAGTTATTTATAGTAATTCGTATAAATCATTTTCGAACTAAAGTTGTACGCGTGTTAGTAAGTAAGGTGCAGCTGTATCTAGCTTCACCTCGTCGTTCCATTTATCAATATTAAATTGCTCCGATAGACGTAAATCAGGGTTGGAATTCGAAACATTTATCTCTGTCAATTCGTCGCTTTTCCTAGAAATAATCTCCGTCAACCCTGATTATAACACAGCATATCGTTTCGTATTTATCAGATACAACGCGGAGTTTCGAAGTGTAGGTTCTTTGCACTGCTGTGCGTCATATTACCGCCACTAGATAGTTATACAGCTTTGTTGAGATGCTGCCGGGTATTATACACAGTATATTAATTTGAAGGAGGCATTCATATTAATTACTGACATACGGTTCAACTTAATTCCTATCAATATATTCATTAGAACCATCAGCGGATATCTAGTAATCTCGGCTTCTCCTATAAATTCTAGTTGCAGAATCTTATACTATAAGTCTACCCCAATTATATAAACTCTATAAACTCTAACGTAACAAAATCTAACTGAATATTTTGTTTTATCCTTAATACGATCGAGGCAGGAAACCTATTAATTTATGTTATAAAAATTAGACTGCGGCTACAAGTGGATCGCCATTCGGACGTATTCGGCGGAACAATCAAATACATTGAATAATATGAGACTGGATATAACACTTTAGCGGGAGCGGCTTCTTCCGTTTACGTACGAACATGCCGACCAAGTTTTCATAAGTATTCCGACCATTTTCTGTAATTTTAATATTACTTACTGTTTTGCACAATGGACGGTAACCAATCAGTGTGGTGTTTTAGTAATAAGTGTTTGCGGGACATAAAAACCAAAGACTACTGCAACAGAACATTTCTGCTGGTGGTACTATAAAATTTTGTGTAATTCCTAAAGACCTTGGATAACATCCGGTACTCTCCTTTATTCTAGATGCAGAATCTTATACCATACATCAACCCCAATTATCTGGACTCTAACTTAACCTTGGACTAAAACTACTTGGACTCTAAATAGTATTCCATATACATCAAACAATTCATTGACGTGCTGTATTCACCAAAAATCACCTATGACTTCCATTTTCGCTGTTTGACAGAACAATCTGGTACTTAAAATGCGTTTACACTGTAACTATTACGTTCTAACAACTAAACCCAAATTGCTTTAGTTCTTGCAATGATTTGTATCCAAATAACCATCCACTGTGGCCTTTGTTGGTTTTCTGGAAATATGTTTAGATCTTCCATTCCAGAGACCGCGTCAGGGATTTTGTGAATCACGATGTTACCAATCCATAACAAGGATCATTCTCAAGGTAGATGAGAGTAATGAGTAATGAGAGTAATTTACAACTGTTCGAATCGTCGGGATTCACAATATCTCGTGATTCTTTCGTGAATAATAATTTTAAGATTAATAATAATAATCGTGACTTAGTTCTGTTAAAACAATGATATTGGCGGTAGAGGAGCGCCTGAAATTTATGAATGAAATTGTGAAACAATCTAGGATTGAAGCAGTTGTACTGTTAATTATATGTATTTTATAGTTAACTTTTTGGCATCCTACAATAGTTAACCCTGCAGTGGGCGCGCCGCGGTCCTCAGGACCGCAAGTTGTTTTACTTGCAAAATTGTCATAAAATAAGCTGTATTTTTTTAAAACCCTTATTTTTTATTGTTGAATTCACTTTAAAGCCTGCTACACACGCTCAAGCATGCTTGTCAAATGATGATTGTGCAAGCATGCACCAATTGAACATCGCTTCCACACGGTACAAGCATGATTGCACAAGCATGCTTGTGCAATCATGATTTGCAGAAATTGACATCGCCTCCACACGGTACAAGCATGATTGCACAAGCATGCTTGTGCAATCATGATTTGCAGAAATTGACATCGCCTCCACACGGTACAAGCATGCTTGCACAAGCATCAGTTTGTGTTTACAAAATGACGAGTACGGATTACGAAGATTTGGATTGCNCACTTTACTGAGATCATTAGTGTGAAACATGTCTCACCTCAAGCACATCTTGTTGGCATGTTAAAGGTATGCAATCATCAAATTATCAAATAAATTAATTGGATGTGTATTCAGCTTTAAAGCGGATATACACATGCCTGAAGCTTGAACAAAAACATGCCACAGCTACTTGCACGTAAATGTGTTAAATGGCATGCCTGTAGCTGGCAAGCAAGGAGATAAAACCCTAATAAAAATCCTTGGTATGCCAGTTACTGGCAAATACTTTCTTTTGACATGCAAGCTACTTCCCCAATTTGGCGGCATGTGTATTTCCGCCTATATGTTATAAGTATACACACTATTGCAAATTATTACTAAGTTTTCATAGGTTTATAACTTAAAGTGGTTAATCAAGAATTGCTCAATAAACATAAACATTGTGGTACCGAAATAAACATATACTACGTTTCCATGAGTTTTCAAAGCCGTTTGAAAACTGATAATGGTAACCATCCAAAACTCCATGGATTTATTATTATTCACAACAGTAAATTTTTGGTCTTGTATTGAAACTGTTGAAAAATAGCATGAAAACGGCTATTAAATTGAAAACAGAATTGAGACATGTGTAGTAAGTATTGATGATCGGAGATTTGATAACCCTTAACCCTGACTTAACTATAACTATTCCTGGGAGTTTATAGTTTTCAAAATTGTTTTGAAAACTCCTCATGGAAACACTTTCGAATTGAAACCAAGCCAGTTTTCAAAACGAGTTAGAAAACCCATGTAAACTCTATTCCGGTAACCACAATAACTTATGATTGAGACACTACTTGTTTAACCATCTCAGTAGATGATAAACTGGTTGGATTTTCCGTTCTGCGTATAAATAAAACGATCCTTAACCTAAGATTATCTTGGACCCAAGTAAAGAGATTTCGCTTAATGACATTTCTGAGAGTAATTGCAACATCACCAGCATATAATAGCAATATTCGGGATTATACACCAGCTTAAATGCAATGAACAAGCATTCAATTTAGAAATAATAAAATAATTTAAAATATATTTCAATAATTTCTTATACAGAAATTTTAAAGACGGTGTTATTATTAGGAAATGTACACGCCTATAATTTTATTTATTAAAACACAAATGGTCATACTGATAATAAAAGAGAGAATAGCATCACAATTTTACAACTCGGAGATAATAAGAAAAAAATAGGAAAAGTGGTCAACGCATTTCTTAAGAAGGGTTCCCATTTCATAACAAACGAAAATTACTGGGAATAAAAGCGAGTAAGGAATAGTAGTATATGGTGAGGAAACTTATTTTGCCTCAGATGCTTGCCTCACAGAATGAGGAGGCCCTGCCTCGCTGTAACGACCTAAGCAACATTCGTTTCGGCACATTTACCTCTTGCAACCATCCAATCTGCCCATTTCCATGAACATAGACACAGCACTAAAGGCTATAGACGTTTTATTTCTCTTTCTTTATTTTTAGGTTTCCTACCATTTTACAAATTCCCTAACAAGGTTTAGATTGATGAAGTTCGAGTTGTAATTAACATAAGTATCTCTGAGTTAAGTTTAGAAGAAATTTGTTGTAGAATTTACGGCATGGATCGTTTTTATAATTATTTATTTATTTATTTATTATAGCCATTTGGATAATAATTATTAAACACTTTTTTTTAATAATACTTTATAAATATAGAAAATAAAAAACATTGTGTATAAAACTAAAAAAACCTGATTTTATAAAGGTCTTAACAGTGTTTAGAAAGTGTGTGTGTTTAATGACATTGTTATTTAAGTGTTTTTTTTTATAAACTTCATAAAAAAGTTTATTAAATGCACTTTATAATTAATAATTTAAGTATAAAAAATAATGAATTAAACACTAAACATGAAATGATATAAAAACAAAAGGATTTTTTTTTTTTTTTTAAATTTTAGACAAAAATGGTTTTTAAAGTTTATTAAATGCACTGTATAGTTTTATCAGGTGTAAAAACATAAAAATTAAACATTACATTAATAAAATTGTGTACTAACATAATTTTTTTTATACATTTTTAGACAGAATTATTGTTACGTAAGTGGGCGCGCCGCGGTCCTAGGGACCGCAAATGTCGACTCTACCTCAAACAACGCTCTGTTTTGACTGAAAGCTTCACTCAATCAAACCGAAGAGGGCGTTTTATACTTCTGTAAACTACAGAAGAAGCATACCTAAGGCCTTGTTTTTCTAGTATCCCACAATTATGAGTAATAACAAAATTACGGACTGTGCGGTTCGTAGGACCGCGGCTCGCCCACTGCAGGGTTAATAAAATTCTCAGGATACTATGGTATTTTTGGATGTTTTTGTTGGAAATTTCATGTAAGTTTACAATCGCTTATTATGGACCCCAATACTCTTCTTTTTTTTTGTTTTAAGGAAAAAATGCCACTTATAGTATGTCAAACTTGACACATACTGAAATAGTGGGAAGGGAGAGCATCTAAGTTCGGGGTCCTCCGACCGCCTCGCTTTGGGCATAACTCTCTCGTAATTTTATCCATCGTTGCCTTATATCCAGTGCAATTGATAACTAAAATAAGGAATGTCCTTTTCGATGACCCTGCATTTTAACTGTAAAAGTTGATCTCACAAAAATGATAATGACGATAACCACCAAATGTAATTAACCCATATAGTTAGAACAAAATGGCTTTCTAATCTTCAAGTCAGCTTTAAGATGACCTAAAGAGGGGTTGAAAGATCGAAACAGTGAGATTTTCGAAGATTCCAATCATTAATAAAGAATACCAAGTCTGAAAATGGCTTGGACTAGAGAGAAAACTATCTCTATGAAAAAGAAACCTTGCTAAACTTGTCAATACTTTTCTAAATAAGTAAAAAAGTCCTTCAAGATCGAGCCAACTTTCGCTCAATCCCTCGTTATTTTTAGATTTTTTCCCCCCGATGAGCAGAGAATCTGTTTGTTTATTTAGGATAGAAGCATCGAAAACGTTATTCAGCCTGGACAAATATATTTTTCTAGAGCTTCGAATTGGTTCTCAGCTTCAAAAGCTCGCTTTTCTTTGCACAAAAATTCAACCGCATCAAAATTGGAGTACTTCTATCGTCAAATATCTTACAAGACTAATAACCTTGGTTTACAAGCATAAATCGGTAATCGGTTGCCTCTCTCTAAATCTAAAACGTTTAACTTCCTAATAGGTATTTATGAATACGAAGTTATAAAGTTCATCAGTTGTGAACATCTCTTGTAATAGATTCAAGTATAATTAATACATAACACGCTTAAATAAACCACTCAAATGGTTTAATCTATAATTGTCTAACCACAAAATAAATTTTTATTTATATTTCTCATACACAATTATACAATATATTATTGTTTTAAAAAAAATATGTTTAAATACAAATTTTCGTTTTCTTCTCACCAACCCCTTTCTTTCATTTGATACCCATATCGCTTGGGTATCAAAAAATAACTAGTCCACTATCGTGGGCTACCCGCCATATTAGATTTAGAATGACGTCACTTAGCTAACCATGCATTGTCATCCAAACTAAACGAGTATGAAACATTTTAATTAATCAGTTGAGCATAACTGCTTTAAAATTCAGTTACAAGATTTGACCCGAACATACATTCAAAAATTGCAAGTTAAATAATAGCTTGTAAAATAGTCGGAAGACTAAAACAATCACCTGATTTTAATTTGTATTTAAATTGTGGTTAGACAATTAATTATAATTACTTTTGATTAATCCACTAAGTGCGTTTTATTTAAGAGTGAGTTATCATTATTTTTATTACCACAAAATACTACCAATGTTTTATAGCATAAGAATTTAGAATTATTTTATGTCCAAAAATGAAAAATTAATAAAATGTATAATTATTATTTAAAAGAACCCTAATCCAGTAATGATTTTAGTCTCTTGGAGTCATGTAATCACCTGCAATCCTTAGTGTATGCTATAATATGCAATACACTATATTTATGGTAGAGTTGCGAACATTATAGGGTCAATAGCATCTAAAAATTGGGAAATGATGCCCCAGACGGCAGATAGGTGTTCATTAAAAACCACTTTTTTTTAGGCTCATAGTGCACAGTACCTTAGAACGTGTAAGTCCTTCAAAATAGATGAATACGCCATAGAAAAGAAATAAAATGAATGTACTTACATGTTTATTATTTGTGGCGTTTCCACCTCCGACATTTTATAACTCCGTATTGACATTATTTATCTTACATAATTTGACACTTGAAATACTGTAGTTGTAATAGTATCATTTTACACATTTATATTTAACTTAACATGTTTGGGAGGTAAACATTGTAGCCGACATTTTGACTACCTAGAAAGCTAAAACTTTTACTAATTACGTTTTTTCCAATGATTTATAAATCACTCGAAAAATAGTTTAAATAATGGATCATTTGTTTCTCTCTGGTCTACGAGTTTCTTTTATTTTCTAACTAGTTTTTTTGTGTGTGTCTAAGGAGAAATATTTTGTTTTATTTTTTTTCTAAAAAATCAACTACTGTTATAATTATGAATATTTTCAAAACGTGTTTTCGAAATATAAAAAATTTATATATATATATACGTTTAACTTCCTAATAGGTA
>KZ651123.1:348302-359489 GCA_001010745.2 Gerris buenoi
TATGACAAAATTCTTAACTCTATCTCATATCGGCAATATTTCGCCTCCTTTGAGGCATCTTCAGGCCTAAAAGAAGATTTTAAATTTAATTTCTCATATCTATACATATTTAAAAATCATATAACATGTTAACATCATTACACATTAAATAATAAATAACAAAAACAACATTCACTAACCTTTAACAATTCTTCTTAACAACTATAACTTTGACTATTTTTCATTGTGTTATTTCTTATTTTATTTTAATATAGTTTTTTCCAACACTTCTCCAGGCCTTACACCTGTACGTCTATCTAAAATTATATCACATCCGTCTGTTAAAAATGTTTTTTTATAGAATTAAAAATATTTTATTAATTTACCTTATTTGATATTTATTCCTTACATCTGTTTATCCTTTATATGCGTATCACTTACACCTTATCGATATTCATTTAAAATTTATCTAAAAACTAATTATTTTAATTAAAAAACTTAGTTTTCTCATCAAAAGGAGGCGAAATATTGCCGATATGAGATAGTGTTAAGAATTTTGTCATACCCTCTAGACCTAAATAAAATATTCACAATATAGAAACGAAGGGTAATATACTACGAATATGGACTGCTAAGTACGTATACATTGCTAACTACTACTTATTTTCGATATTTACAAAACAAAGTGACATTTTTGACATGTAACAAAAATAAACAAAACAAGTCAAGTAACAGGGTTCCATAATAACATTTTTTCCCTTCTTTTTGAAGCTTATGTTTACGCGAGCGTTGCGCATGAACGCTTGGGCGGATAACGTTTTCCAACGAACTCAGCCTGGGCATTGGTAAAATGAACATGTGTACCAAATTTCAACTAACTCGGTCTTTTACTCAAGTTATCCTCATCGGTAGATTTCGTGACGGATTTTGCGTGACGGTTATTTTGTGACTGTTTTTTTCGGATTCACTCCCGGGCTCCAGTTCGTGCCATAAGGAACTTCGTTCCAAAAAACGTCTTGCATGCTCAAGTTGTTAGTTTAGGTGTTTTGTTATCGCGTTTTTATTAACTAAAATATAAATATGATTTACAAAATATAAATATGATTTAGACTGACCTGTTTATATAACTTGTTTCATATTTTGTAACGTTCCACAATTCAAGAACGTCCGAGCTACCTCACCCGAAATAAAAGTAGCTCCCTCAAGCTCAGTGGAGTTGGGGGTGGGTTTCATAAGACAAAAAAAAAAATAAATAAATAAGGAAAAGGGCGCCACGTTATTTTTAAATTATAACTAAAATTGACTGATAGGAAGTTCGGGTTAGAGAATATCCCTGGCATAAACCGATGTTTCGTTTAATTAAAAATTTTCCTCCAGATAGGGCACAAGCAAAATAACGAAACTTGTGTTTCCAAAAAAAGAAATAAGCCAGCGATAGTCTCCAGAGTGGTTAAACAAAAAAAAAACAAAGTAAGCAAAATAGATTTCAAAATAAAATATACTTTTTGGCCTTGCCAAGTAATTGTAACGTAAAAAAAAAAGAATATCATACAAATAATTATTTTTACTTCTAATTTGTTTTGCGCTCGCATAAAAAGAACTCATTTATAAAATAAAATGTTATTGGAGCTAACTAATAATATACATCCGTAATTTCCTACGGGTGGCCAGAATATGGAAAACATAAAAAAACTCTGACTCACAAAAGTAATAGGTATATCCTAAACGACGCAGCGTGGATGCAGCGGAGAGTTTTTCCAGACAGAGGGAAGCCAAGGAAGGAGAACGTCAGCTCGAACAAAAAGCAGCAAATTCCCAAAATAGCAGTTGGTACTTGGTAGGCACAATTCCAGTAGGAGAGTTTTGCTGACAAATAGGAGATCACCAGATCTTATCAAGTTTAACTGATCTTGTAAAATAAAACTGAATGTATCGAGCACGGTTCACAAGATGGCGTCAACCCAACACCCAACAACAGCCACCGGCAACAAGTTGCAAGGCACGGTTGTCAACCTACGGAACCTCGTCGCTCGTGACGGGAACCACACCACTGAATCACCGAGACCTAACCGTCACCCCACCTCTCCAATCTCTTTAGACAACAAAAGATGGACTACGATATAGGATATGAAAACAAGGGATATGATATAGAATATAGAATATGCTGCAAATATAATACTTGGAAATATATAAACAATCACATCTACGTGAAGGCGTCCCAACCCGTAGACAGATAAATAGTAAACCAAGCCAGGTGCGTCCACCGAACTATGGTCTATAAAATTAAAATATAATTTCAAGATAGAATATAGAATATAGATAGAAATATTGCCAAATAAATAAATATATGTTAAACCAAAGAGACTAGAAAGGCGAGTTAAGGTTTCAAATTTTCAACAAAATCTGAATAAAAAAAATAATGTAGACATTTTCTTGATCAAGAAAAAAAAAATGCTACAATTTACAACATCAAGTTTACACAATGAACCTTTTTCCCTATTCCTTCATTCCCATTCAGATTAGGCAGGAAGTTTGAGTTGCCACAGCGACATACAGCTTGCCGTATTGAGTTGCCTTTTTCGCCATGAGTGTGGTCTGTTCTTCACCATCAGTTTTGGCTAATCCCGCGTCCGTATAGTGTGTAGAAGCCTTTATATTTATAATGATGGAAGTTGACTTCGTACTTGAGCAGACAGCCGCGGGTTGACTCGTCCTTAATGTCTGAACACTGAAAGCGTCTTCCACTCGAGCATAGACTGGAGCGTACACCAGTCGAGCATAGAAGCGTAGATGTCAAGCACAATGATGTTAACTTGAAGCAACAGTAACGACAACAATCTAAAATATGTATATTGGAATTATAATCTTTTGTGACGCTTATTTCCCCGGTAGTTAGAGTTACTGGTTGTTGGTCGGCTGGCTTCAGCGTTTCAAGCCGGTCATTGGATTTTGGGTTTAAATCAGTGAACCATTCAACATCTGTAAACTCCTCTTAATTAAAAACAGTTTAGGTTACATTATCATTTCCCGGGTGACAGCAGGTTAGGATAATCTGCTTACAGAGGTTGGTTCCTAGCAAACGCTACCTTAGGCCCAAAAAAACATAATATACTCGTGGACCGTTTAACCCTTAAGTTTTGTTTTCTTTTGTACAAAGTAAAAAACTCTGGCTGATAAATCTACAAGTGAGAGTAGAACATGAGTATACAATTTTTTTTAATTACTTCTAAGTATTGAATATTCAGAATTTTTATTTATTTATTTATTTTTTTTTTATATTACCCACCAAACCAAAAGTATATGCAACACAATTGACATGAATAAATAGTATTGACTGTTTTTCTTTTACTTTTCATTATTTCAAGTTTGACATCTTCTTGGTAATTTGAGAATGGATAGCCCTTATATTGGGAAAATTTCAAATAACTTGTCAGGCCAGTTACAATCTACAATAACTAAACATGGGTTCTAACAACATCGAACAAGCACGTTCTCAAGAGTATCTAGAGAAATGGTCTTTGAAGATATGGACTAGGTAAATGAAGAAGTTTGGAGTTAGATAATATTTTATAATCAAGATACGGAACAACTCATAGTCGACTGGGTCATCCTACTATTATAAAATGCTTAGCTAATCAAGATCGAATTCTTGAGATGATAAAGAAGAGGATTAAGGAAGAGATGATTAAGAATTGTTTCACCGAACAAGACGGAGAGACCACGGACTAGATGGATGGCGAACGTGAAACAGGACGGACTTTGTAGTGAGGAACTACCTGTGTAGATATATTAAGTATATGCGAATATTGACGACGATTCGTCCTTCAGAGGATCCGTGGTGGGTAGACTACATGTGTAGATAGATGGGAATTTACCCGGCGCACTTCGACCGTGCCCTTCAAAAAGGGGCTGGCGCACTTGTCCCGTGACCCTTCTTATCGTAGCGCACTTGGTGTACGGTGGCGATGAACATCACAGGATGGATAATGTGAAGGCAGATGATAACGGTGAATGGAGGAAGAGTGTATGGAGGCAAAAGCTAATACTGGATTGTGACATTTATGTACATTTTTTTTGGTATTGCCATACTTTTCACTGGTGGTATATAGTCAAGTTTATTATTTTTGATCCGGATAACTAAAGGAATTATAATATATTAAATGAAGCGTGTGTTGAAAATAAACTTAAATTATTTTTAAACGCACACCGAGTTTAACTTTTTTTTGTAGCGACTTATCACATACATACATTGTTTTTTAAAAAATGTTTTTATAGTCCAAGAAAATATTTTACTTTCTTCAAAAGTACTTTAGTAGTACTTAAAAGGTGTTAAAAAAGCGCTTTTTCTACTGGAAAGTTGCACCCGAAGTTTTTAGGCTACAATTGAAAACTTTTTATTTCCTGATTGTGTTTCTCCCAAGTATAAAAACACGATTTTCAAAGGAAAAACTGGTAAAGCAAGGAAAGCGTCGGGTCTTTTACCTAAGTCTTTTACCGAGCTTTTCCTGCTAAAGGGAGGGTGAAGGTGAGGAAGGGGGGAGGTCGGAACCTCTCTCCTCCACCTTTAACACAGAGTGTTGTATAAAAAACACTGTTCAACACTTTTTTTACCTTACACTAACGTGAAAAATCACACTTGTACACAAGGACACGAGTCCTTGACGAAAATAAATAAATAGAAGAGAATAATAAGTGTTAAAAAGGATATAGAAGAAGGTGTGAAAGGTTAAAAGCAGTCGAGCCGTTAAACCGGCCAAAACAAGACGAGAAAAGAAAAGGATACCGAAAAACTCTTTTTTCATTGGTACAATGTCTAAAAAGAAGATAAAAAAAAAATAATAATAATAAAAACACGTTAAAAAAACAGGTAAACATAACAAAGAAAGTTGCTTACCATAACACGACAATATACAATCATGCTCTCATTTTAATATTTATTCATAAAAAAAATTAATAAAACCTTGTGTCCCACTTTGCACTGTAAAATTTCCCAGGATGAAAGAGAATATAATATTTACTAGTACATATTGCAAAAAATTTCCAACTAAGAAATATTTAAAGTTGACTGGTTTTATGAGTTTTTATAGTAATGTCCCTAACATTTTTTACTTTTGGGAATTTGGGAAATTCTACATTAAACATTCATCTTTTAAAACATTGTCCAAAATGAGAAATAGTAATTTATTGTTGATTAAATTAACAAAAGTATCTCTTTTTTTTCTTTTCTTCTTTTTTTTGTTTTTTTTTTGAGTTTTAGTTGAAAATCGATCTTTTCCTTTGAATGAATTTTGAATTATTTAGTTCAATTTTTAAGTTTTTGATAGTATTCATACTAAAGAAAGTTTAAATTTCAATTTAAATCAAATTATAATTACTATTTATAACGGGAGACAGACAGAGGAAACGGGCCTCCTATATTTCCAGTATAGACGCTCTAGCGAACTAAGCTACACTGAAGAATAATTTCCTCTGTCGATAACGGTACCTATTCCTGAATTAAGCTTTCAAATTTTTCCACAAGTCTAGAAGTCAACATTTAGTTCTATAATTGACAAAAGTCTTGGGCTTCACCTTTCCATGCATTTTTATAAATGCAATTTTTATAGACATACTGAATTTATTTTATATTAAACCTCTTTACTTTGTTTCTATAACGATCATTTTTAATAAATGTTAATTTAACATGAAATTCAAGCCCAAATTCCTTCTTTTTTTTCTCTTTTTTTTACATTCTATTGAGAAAGTACAACAAAATAAAAGAAAACAAATACGAAGAATTAAAAGAAAATAAAAGATATTTTCATCTTGGTATATCTAACCAATTGGAACCTTTTTCTAAAAAAAAAAAAAAAATAAAAAAATAAAACCAATATTCGCACAGCATATCAAGAGAAGATAAATTACTTTAGTGAAAATTCAAGTAACGAAACGAAACTTTGAACTTGTATGTGGTTAAAGAAAGGGGGAGGGGAACGAATGAAATTCAAATGTAATTTAAAATTCATGCGTCACCAAATTAACTTACCGTCCTATTGTGTATAACTCAGAACAACACAGGGAATATGTAAGGAGAAGAAATGAATAAAGCAAATGGCTGCAAATAGATCAAACGTGTTTCTTTTTCTCCTTTCTCCTGTTGTTACAGTTGTCTCTGCATTTTCCAATATTTTTACTTTTTTCCTGTAATAGTATGAGAAAATTTGGATGAGATACACTTTCTATTCTCCCATTTCCACTTATACTTTAAAATTATTGTTTTTCATATTTACTTCCCTCACGTTCAATTTTTAAAAGAAGAAACCCTTTATTGATTAATATGCAAATGCAATATGTTTTATAAACGTAACTGGCCTGGCTAAACCAAAAAAATAAGACTAAAATAAAACTTAATAAAAAACCATACACATCCCCACCTGTTAAATAAAGTTTTAAAATGTGTTATTCACGCCAAAATAAAACTAATTATTTAGTGTACTCAATCAGGGAGCCAGCATGACGGTGTGGTATAAGTTATGTTAAAAATGACAGACACATGTATATTATATATTTATTTTATAAGATTTGATTGACCAGTGTTTAAAATCAGTTTTAAAATAAAAACTCAAGGAAAAATGTGTAATTATTAAATAGGTGCATTTTGCACAAAGTGGCAAACGTGACAGGACGATAGTGGCGGCCGTGATTTAAAGAAAGTGGCGACCGTGAGAAATAATTTGAAGAGAAGAAAGTGGGGACCGTGATAATATAAACAATTTAGAAAGAAGAGAGTGCGATCGTGATTTAAAAAATTTAAAGAGTGTAAATAAGAAAGTGGCAAGATAATGGAAGTGGCGGCCGTGATTTAAAGAATTTAAAGGGAAGAAAGGTGGCGTGAAAATAAAAATAGAAATAATTAAAATAGAAGATAATATTTGAAGATTAAAAAAAATATATATATAAGAAAATATGGAAGCATCGAGGTATCACAAAGAACGAAACATCATTAGACAGCATATTGACGACATTTACGACAAACTACGAAGAGGAGACGAAGCAAACATTTTAAAACAGACTATTCACGGCAAACAAGCAAGATTAACTAATAGTCCAGTTATTTTAGTCAAAAATATAGCTTCTGTTCCAAAAAAATAGAAGCCAATTTTTTTTTCTTTGATCGCTTCATTTTGACCTTCTGAACAACATATCCAAAATCGGCAACGAGATCGTTGTCGCGTTAAAAGTTATTCAAGGGCAAAGGTCATCAAATTCGGTTATTTGTGAATAGCTCGTTTCCAATGGCTCGGACACCAATCTAGGTGGTTATAAAAATTAAAGATCACAAAATTTCCCACAAAAAAGGTTCTATTCATTTATTACGTACAATGGACGGTTTACGGATTATAGGGCGAAGAATATCTATGAATATTTAATATCTGTCGCCGTATCACTTTTTACGTATTTTTACGAATATCTCGCTTCCTATAGCTCGGAGACAAAATAAGGATCAGATCAAAATTAAAGATTATTAAATTCCCTACAGAAAAGGTCTAATTCATTTTTTACGTACAACGAACGGTTTACCAAAAACCTAGCTTATTGTAACTTGCATAGTGTTTGTTTTTGCACGACTTTTTTCGTATTTTTGTGAATATCTCGTTTCCTCTGGCTCGGAGACAAATTGATGATCAGATCAAAATTGAAGAATATAAAATTCCTCACAAGAATTGTTATGTTCATTTTTTACGTACAACGAACCGTTTATGTAATAAAGTGCTCCAAAGTTTCTGCAAAATGCGAATCAACGACCAATAAGTTTGGCTTTTCGTCGAGGCAGCTCCACGGTTGGGACGTTATTCTATACCTGTGAGCGACATTTCAAGTTTTGTGGACATAGTTTAAAAATATAATGGCTCCAGGGTCTTATATTTTACATAGTAATCCAGTTACTCGGGGTTTTAACCTCCGGTATTTGAGAAACTGATCCGATTTGCTTGAAATTTGATGAGTAGATAGAAAAATGCTCAAGTATCAAAAGTTATATAGAGCCGATGTGCGCTTCCGCCCCCGGGGGTGGTTGCCACCCCTTTTGGGGGGTGGGAATTCCTTTGCTCAAATAACCCTAGGAATCGATTGAGGATCACATTTTAAGAAAAAAATGTGGTATAAAGTTTTTTTGTTAAATCAATATTTTTTGAGTTATTCACGATTGAAATCTTGCAATTTTCATCGAAAAAACACGAGTTTGAACGTTTTTCACGAATAAGTCAGAACATTTAGTAAGCATTTTTCAGGAAGATAAAGATTTGCTAAGGTTTCTGTGCTGGAAATATAGAAAAAAGAATAATTTATTTTTTGGCATTCAAAGGTAGTGATTGGTTAGACAAGGAATATATATATATTGACTACTATTAATTATTGTTATTATGTTTTGCTTGTAAGTATAATTTTGATGTCAGAGTTTATAGAAGATAAAAAAGAATGAATGGTTTGAGCCCTAATAGATATAAGTATTAGATAAAGGAATGGAAATTTGGCTACAATTAATTATTTTTTTGCTTTTATTATTTTTGGCAAAATATTAGCTACTATTACTTTTTGTTATTGTTTTGATTTGTTAGTATAATTTTATTATTTTTGGTATCTCATAGTAGATAGTAGATAGAAATTATTATATAACTAAAAAACTTTGAAAACTTTGATTCTCTTTGCTGCGGGCACGGGCTGGGAGGATGTTAAAAATGACATTGACAGACATGTATATATTTTTAATTTATATAGTTGATTAACCAGTGTGTTTATAAAATCAGTTTGAAATAAAAACTCAAGGAAAAATGTGTAATTATTAAATAGGTGCATTTTGCACAAGTTACTTGTCTCGTCTGCTTGGCCATTAATAAATCGAGGACAGCACGAGGTCATGGGTTTCCCGCGTCACGATGCTCTGATTTGCATGGCTCCATAATCACACCACACTCGCTTCGGTGGTACATTGTACGAAGGATGATGTTACCATAACCCTCTACCTCGGGCATAGCAAAAATTGGGTCTAATTTCTAAGTTCCAACAAGTTGTTCGTCAACGCCTTTAACTAATAATCACTAGTGTTCTTACAACCTATACACACCGTTAATTATATCTTATGATTATCAATAAGAAAAAATAAGCAATTTTTAAGCAAGGAAGTTTTGGCGAGCAAAAGTATTGATTTCCGAGAAATACTTAGTCTTGACATTCTGTAATCAAATAAAAAAAGTATTTTGCTAAAAGCCAACAGACCCAGAGAACTCTAACATAGTGCCAGGGCATAGATTTTGGAGCTGCTTACTCTTCTCTTATCCCAAACCAGAGTTTAAGTTTAGAAAATGTATGTTTCGGTTCCGAGGTAAACAAAAAAAGTGATGTCTCCTCTAGAAGATCTAGATCTTAATAGGGAGTATTTTACCTTCTCATATAATATATTTCTGTATGAAGTATGAAATAGAAATAAATAAACAGGTCAAGTGTGTGCTAGTTAGCATACACAGCGATGGTCCGTAGGCAACACTGTATTGTTTAAGTAGTACCCTATTGATGGTGTTTTCAAAATACTAAAAAGCTTATTTTGAACTATCCTATGGGTCTGATATTCTCAAAACACCTAAACAAACTTCTGATGAAGTATTTTTTTGTCATTGAACCGAAAAACAGCCATATAAATACATCGAAAAGACCATAACTAAAATAACCCCATAACTAAAATTTAACCATAAAGTTTTTTTACCCTAAATTTTTTGAAAAATGTTTTTTTTTAAGTCGTTATATTTTTAACATTTGTGGTAGGTGCAAGACATATACATGCCAAATTTCAAACACCTTTCGGACGAAAGGTGTAGCCGTGCGAGCATGCGACGGACGGACAGACCGACACACACACGCGCGAAAATATAAGGGTCCTTGGCTTTTGCCTAAAAGCCGGACCCTAAAAACCACAAATACGTAGGATTGTTTATAAACTGTAACAATATTTTCTACATTATTCTCCTTCCTGGGTTAATAATACAAAACTAGATTCAATTGAAAACTATGTCTATCCTATAATAAAAAAAAGTAAACCCATTTAGTTACATTCGAGTCATTGAACTATGATTAGAAATACGGGACGGGACGGGGGGTAACTACGGGGATCAATAGAAATAAAAGTGCAATAAATAAATTTGAAAGAAAGAAAAACAAACGACGATATAAGCTGTTTGTAATTAGGAAATGACTTACTAGTTAGAGAGTGGAACATGAGCGCTGCGAGCGGCTCTCAGCTTCACTAAGCTCTAACTGATAATCTAATGCTGATTTAGAGATGTAGTTAATGTTTATTGGAATCGTAAATACACGAGGCAGAAAGCTATTAAGTTTTAAATCGTTGTAACTTGTTTCAAGTCGGCCGAGCTTTGCTCTACAGGAGGGCTTAGCCCGGCAAATAAAGCACCAGTAATAAATGTTTTGCCCTCACATGAGAATTAACTCGCCTCTGTTTTGTGTTTTCTTCTCTCTTTTTATTCGATGTTTTCCACCCACAATTAGATTAATAAACTCTAAATTCAATCGAAAAAAGAAAAAAAATTTAATGTTGGTATTATCTATGGGCTACTTTAGATAGTCGTCAGTTAATTGTTTCTGTTTTGATGATTACATGGTGGATAATACAGGTCACTCTCTTTATTAATCTGTTCAGTGGCGCACCCAGGATTTTATTTTGGAGGGGGCACAGATTAAAAAAATAAGGGGATGTAATGTGGGTTTAGTATAATCACAGACAATTAAGCAGTCTGGTCTTCTTTGTTCTTAAATTACTTCATATCAAGGGTGGATCTAGCTAATTTTGAAGGGGCCATGGCGCTCTTTCAGGGGGGATCCGGGGAAATTTTTATAATTTACGTTACTTGAAAACGTCTTTTTAGCCTATTCCAAGAGCATCTAAAATGTTATTTTATATACAAATAAATTTAAGTTTTTTATATGAACGGGACATAAAGACCGGGGTATTTTATTTAAACAAAATTATATACGAATAATATTTTATTATTCATAAATTGTACATTATATTATAAATTAATGTTTTATTTTAGTAGCCAGAAAAATAAATTACATTTTAAAATAGGTACATTTTAAAAACATTTTAGTTACGTGAATTAACAAAAAAAAAAAAAAAAAAAAAAAAAAAAAAAAAAAAAAAAAAAAAAAAAAAAAAAAAAA
>KZ651123.1:360061-370145 GCA_001010745.2 Gerris buenoi
GGGGGGGGGGGGGGGGGGGGGGGGGGGGGGGGGGGGGGGGGCACGTGCCCCCTTGGGTGCACCACTGAATCTGTTGGAATATATAAAAATGAATCACTAAAGATGCCAGCGCTGTTTGTGGCCGAGCACCTATCTAACCAGAGGAGTCGTTTTCTTGTCAGTCCATTTTGTTGTTAGTGATAACGATAACAGAACGAAACTCCTTTCGAACTTGTTTCATTTTGTTTTTCTTCATATTTTACTGAACATTTAGAGTATTTGTTTACGTTGAATGTTATTAAATGCTAGTTATAATAACGTATTTAATAGTATTTATAAAATTAAGTTCATCTTTTAATAAAAACGCAATTTTAAAGACACTATCGCAGTCGAATTGAAATATACTTAAATTTATTTAAGCGATAAAACTCCAATAAATGTTATTTCAGTCCGAAAATAAAAATGAAAACTATTATAATGAGTCTGTTTTGATTTCAACTTCGATTTGTGATATAGCAACATAACCTGACGGATAACATCAATTTTGAGCATTAGTATATTAAACCCAAAATATCAAGTTACTCTTAGTTTCAATAAAAATACAGTTTCTCATTAACAGGCTGCGCGTGCATCTTCATAAGTAATTTTGAAGTACAAATAAACATACATTTTTGATATCTTAATTAATTTTGACATCACTTGATATGGACACACACTTCCTATACACTTCTGGAGAGTTGCTTTGATATTGTCTTCTTAGGTCATCGTTGTCTCTTTCCTTCGTAAATTTGTTTGGCTTTTCTGGTTCTGCCCATCCTTAAATCAATTCCGAACCATCCTTTTTAATTTATTATCAACAAAAGCAAATTCAGAACAAGTAGGTGTAGGCTTAAAAATAAGAGAAACGCTTTAAATAAATAAAAGTTTGTTACAATATACTCGTACTATAAAGTAAAGTGGGAGGCTATGAGCAGCCCTAACAGACTTAACAGAGGGAGAAAAGAAAAGAAAAATGGAGCCAGTAGTGACGGAAACAAGGGAATAGAGGCAGGTGGTGGCTAAAGCTGATTTATTTATTCCATTGTCAGTAAGTACAAGATTAGCACCTTATATTTCTTTCTTCTTTCTTCCCCCAATTTACCCAATAGTATTGTATGGAAGAAATCACCCAGGTATATTTATCTTAAAACAAATTTACTATCTGTCGTTGGTTGTTAAGAAGAATAAAATGTTATGTAATTAATGTTTTAGTGGGAGAAATTTGATGAAGAAGATGGAATCTTGTATGGTATTGCCTATAAAAAAAAATTACAACAGTGCTTACTCCCACTTCCTTACTCCTCTTACTTCTCTCCTAATCATGGGAGCAGGCTTCATAAAGACAAGGAAGACAAATTGTAATTATTATTATCAGCAGTTGTCGATTGGCATAATCAACAAATATGAGTGGCGGGTAATGATATCAAGAGAGTGGATAAATGCTGATAGTATGTAAAGAGTGAGTGAGTAATTCCTAATGGAAGAAATGAATGCATACTAGATGTAGGTAAGGAGTGGTTTAGTTAAGGTAGCAGGAAATAAATTAGAGATAACTAAAAAATGTTAAGGAAAGGTAGAAATTATTACTCTGGAATTTGTCAATTTTCAAGAAAGAGATGAGCATCTATCATACGGCAATCAGGAGAAAGATAATGACAGTTAAGTCAAGAGAGTGAAATAAAGAGGACTAAATGAGTGGTTTCAAATGGGAAGGTTATTAATTCTGCCAACCGATGTGTGATTAAAGCCTGAATGAAAGTTAAGCCAATATCTGCTTAATAGTTGCCAATCCTCAAAGAGTGAGTGAACTAACAGTAATTTAAGGTAGAAGTAGAAGGAAAAAAGTCAGAGAAGACTGGGAGTAGAGATGGAGAAAGTGAGTGAAGGAAGTAGGTATGAAAAAATTGCCTAAAAAATGGTTCAGTTAAAAATTACCATGATGTTGGCAAGGATTGAGAGATAGGCAATTAGTAAGAAGGAGTAACTAAGAAGTGAGTGAGTGAATTATGGAAGTGTGTGCCGAGTGAGTGAAATAGTGGATAAGAAGTGAGTGAACGATTGAAGAAAATTAGTAAAGGATTTCTAGAAATTCATAGAACGTAAGGTAGGTATTTAAGTTAAAAATTTCTAAGTTGTTGGCAAGGATTGACTGAAGGTTATAGGTAAAGAGTGATTGAGTGGTTGTTTTGGGGTAGGTAAGGAATAATTTAGTGTGAAAAGGAAGTAGGTTAAGGAGTGAGTGAATGAGTGAAAGAAAGAGGAAAAGTTGAAAATGAGCATAAGAAGTGGTTGAGTTAAAAATAGCTGTGAAGTTGAGCAAGATTGAGTGATGGATGTAGGTAAAGAGTAAGTGAGTGAACAACGAAAGTCGTCTTAGAGAGAGTGAGTGATTGTTTTAGGGTAGGCAAGAAGTGAGTGAGTGAAGGAAGTAGGCAAGAAGTGAGCGAGTGAAGGAAGTAGGTTTATGATGTGGTGAGGGAACCAGGTGTTGCCTTACAAAACTGTCAAAATAATACATTAACTTGTCCTTGGTTGTTAAAGCATTCCCTTCCTTACCGAGCAATATATCTATACGTGGTACTTCTACCAAGCTATATATCTATACTTAGGTACATCCTACCCTCTTCCCTTTTTATATTTTTTTAACACAATGCAGCTTACAGTCCTGAACTGTCTAAACAATAATAACAAACCTCTCCTCCTCTTATTTTACTTCTTTTTTATTCATTTATATTAATTATTTATCAATTTTGTTTGTACTGAATAAAGTAAAATTTGATTATCGGCAAAATAAACCTTTATTTAACCCCCTACTATAAGTTTACATGTGAGTACTTAAAACTGTTTTAATTTTTTACATGAATTAATGTATCAATTAAACAAACTTTAAAGAGCATATACGGTGGAAATTAATCTGGGGCTATCTGCGGGCTATTTCAACGAATCATCTAAATTTCATAAAAATCAGATGAGTTTATACTTTTAAAGATAATATGTGTAAAGAAATGAATGTTTGTGCGCATGTGGAGGAGGAACAAATGGGCTTATTATGAGCAACCCTCTAAATTTAAATAAAATCTGACGATTCGTTTTTAAGATATGTTGATTCGCAAACATTGAGGGAAAGACCGACTGACAGACATGGAACCTTATGTCTGAAACGGAAATCGGAAACAAAACATTTTGTTTTTCAGAATGGATAACATAGCTTCCGTTACCTTCGGTAAGCTCGGAAGCAAAAAAGTTTAAACTAACTTACAATATTTAAAGTTCTATCCTAATTAGTTTCAGAGATATCTTCTTGTAGAATTATGCTTATAACCGACCGTTATATTAGAAGACGGATGGTATTAATTTTTAGCGAGTACCTTAGAGAACCTAAGAGAAACCTACCTAAAATACTTCATGATCGTAGATATCGTATATTATCGTGATCAGTACTTACATAGATTCTATGGTTTTCATGACAATCTAGCAATAAACAATAATACTAGCCATAAGAAAAAAAAAAAAAAAAAGAAGATTTGATCAAATCAATCATATTTTGACCTGTAGGTCAGATAAAAAAAAACGATCTAGATCTAGTGGTCAAAAACCCAAAATTAATACTAACTACGCACGATATAACCATATAATAGACTATGTTGATGTACTCTGTACATACTCTACGCCTCCAATGTGATAACTGGAAACTAATAACAACAATAAAAAGGTTTCTTTATGGCCCATCTTGAGCTAAAGTTTACCGCAACATGTGACCGCAGTCATGATCCAATATAGAAAATCAAAACTAGAAATACACGTTCCCATGAGGCCCACACTATTCCACAAGATCTAGTCTAACCATCTGACCTCAAATTATTTTAAAATCTTGAGAAGTATCGTATAACCACTATATCTTCAATATTCAAATATAATATATCTATATAAGTATATAATCATTAATATTGGTATTCCGGTGAAATCTGCGTCACGAAATATTTTATGTCTGAAGTGTTGCTTCCTAAACTAAACTGATAGCATCTTATGGGCTTTTAAACGTATCCCTTTTTTTTTACTGATGATTTTTTGGTCGTCCCTAAATTTATCCTGTTTTTTGTAGTAACACATAATATAACAGCAAGCTTAAACATTTTTTTGTCTTCATACTTTTGGAGATTAGGTGCGTTCACGGCAGTTACGTCAGTGTGCCTGAGTTCACGTGGAGTTAGGGCCGGTTAACGGCAGACAGGAAATTATAATATAATAATATAGGTCCTTGTTTTTGCCTGCGGACGCGGACCCTAAAAAAATCAAAATAGCTAATGTTTTATATTTAAGTGATTGTGGTCGAATAATAAGTTTGCATTGAAACAATTTAAGACCAAACCTCCTTGTAGTCATAAAATTTATTTTATTAATATTTATTACATATTATCACTCATTTGTGAATATAATTCGCATGCCATCCTTGACTGTATGAAATAACTATTCAACCGATATCTGAATCGTTAATGGGTTGGAAATTGTGATTTTAATAATAATACTACAAAAAATCATAGCTTGTTACAAATTGATATTCGCCACACGTACTAATAGTCACGGAAGCAAACTATGTTACATTTACTATGGATCATTTTAAAAAATAATTAAATTTTGACGACTTTATACGTCTGTTGGTTTTTACGACACGGAGGACGGAGGGTATGATAGGCACGACAAAAAAATAATAGTCCTATAGAAGAAGACAAAAATGGAATATATATGTATATATACACATATAAATGGTGACAGTTATGACCCTTAAAATGTGTCGGAGCGTGAAGAGAAGACGAAAGGGTCTCGGAGAGGGTAACAGTCACAAGGATTTGTTAGCATTTTCCATGGGAGGGATTGGCTGATTGTGAGTCAGGCAAGGGATTACTGTGTTAGGGTCAGTTAACACATTGAAGAGATTCCACTACTGGAAACCTCCACCCATCCCTAATCCTCTCATTCGCCGCAGACTATCCCGTCACTTTTCAACTCTGTACCCATTTGCTAAAGCACACAGGGAAAAAATGGATTGACTCCTTGTAAATAACAACACCCTATCGTCCCTTCTTTTATAAATAAATACCCATAAACCTTTTTTCTTCTTAAGGCTTTGATTTCAAAGTGTTTAGAATACTTTTCTTTATTAAATAAAAACAGTAAGTTACTAATATCGATTTATGGACTCGATATTTTAAATAAATAGTACTTTATAGCTACCCTTTAGTGGATTTACTGCGCCTATTGTTGAGTGTATATTTTCTAAACAAGCTGGAATATTTTAGCTTTAACAAATGGGCAATAGCTCTTTAAATAAAACTTAAGTTACTGTAGGGTTTACTACCGCAAGTTAAAATGTCTATAAAATGAGTTATTAGCACAGAAGACATACACTGGATCAGAAAATCAATCACTATATCATGCTTCTACTGAGGGTCATACTCACAACAAACATACTCATAGTCGGTTCTAGTCGGTAATGGTGGAGTATTGATCTAGGTCAAAATTAGCCAATGTACCTGTAATCTTAAAATATGTCCGGCATTCTTAAATATTAAATTACAACATGATGTACATTGACTTTAACAAATGTTGTTTAACGTTGTTTAATGTTGTTTTTTTTTTTTTAAGAAAGTCACGGACTTGTATTGGCAATGAAGCTACTCTTCGCCCTTCTGGTGAGGAACATGCTGCTACTCTCAAATTTTAAAGCTATTGTCGCTCTTCCAGGAGAAATATTACTGCTGCTCTCAAATACTAAAGCTAATATTTGCTCCTTTCCTGAAAGAATGACATACTGAAAAAAATATAGGTATATATTTATATATACTTACACAAGAATCCCAAAAACCTATTAATAAATTACTAATAATTATTTTTAGCTTTAACAAAGGGGAAATAGCTCTATAATTAAAAAAAAATGTGAAGTCAGTGGAATAAATATTTAGAATAATTATGTTCTTAGCTTAGAAGGCAATTTATATTAGCCTATTTATTTATACTAGCCGTTAAGCCCGTGGCAACGGGCAGAATAAATGTGGTTGCCTTATCAACAAACAATCATTTCAAGGTGGCGACGTCGCCATCGTCGGGAATTATGAATGAATAAATGAATAATTCAAATATAAATAAAAAAAAATGCAAGAAAAAGATCTGAAAAATCATTAGTTATATTCAATAAGAATGAGTCTCGCGGTCTCCAGTTATACATAAAACCAAAGAGCCACGTGATGTCTAGTATTTTCTTATTAATTGTATTAAAAGAAAAAGAGGTGAGAGATAATTAATTATAATTAAAATGAATGAGTCTCGCGCTGTCCAGTTATACTTAAACAGAAAGAGGCACAAGTTATTTCAAAATAGTATATAGTTAAGTAGGTAGGTATATACTGTTTAAATAGAACATTTTAGGCCGATGCTTCATTGTGAACGGTTAGCACAGTGGTAGACTTCTAAAATCTAGATTTTAGCTCACCAATTTTTACTTTCTCATGTAAAGAGAAAGTATTGTGATGGTGCAAAAATTCGATTTTGAGATTTTGATGGATTTACACGTTTTGAGGTCCCCTGACTCCAAAAAAGTGGTTTTTAAAAAATGTCTGTCCGTCGTCTGTCGTCTGTGCAGACGCCTGGAGCCTAAAGTACATGGCCGATTTTGACGAAATTTGGCATACACGTTCAGAAAAATCATACCCCGAGGCGAAATCGAGAAATGAATTTTAACTCCAAATTTGAGGGCGCTACCCCCCAAAAACTTTGAAAAAACACGAAAAAAATTATTTCTCGAAAACGGTTCCAACGATTTTGATCAAAAAATTCTAAAATGTAGTCAATTTAAATACGAATCTAATGATATAAGCCGTTTTCCCGGGAAAAATCTAGTCCCTGAGATAATAGCTTAAAACGCGGATGGAGAGACCCCGGGTTCGATTCCCCGCCCGGGAGAAGTTTTTTTTATGATATTTTTGATGAAATGTCCAATAGTAATTACATGTACATATATGAGAAAGTTTGTTTGAGTTGTCTCGGACCGATTTTTAACTTTATAAATCATTTCTAGGTGCGTCGCCGACACTGTTGACGGGAGACTACTCGATTATATAAAAGATACAAAAGATTTTGCAGTTACGTCGCTATTTCACTGGAGCGTTTCAAGAGGTGGTTAGAAAAGTGTTTAGAGGTGATTAAAGATGGTTACAGTTGGTTAGAAGCAGTTATAGTTAGGTTAGAGCTGGTGTCACGAAACATTATCCTTGCTTAAGGGGATGCTCACGAGGGGGCAGTTTTTTACCTGAGCTCCCCCACCCTAATCAGTCAGTAATGCATAAACTACGGGAGGGGTCACGTCGCTGCGTTTCTACACATATTTATAAAACATCGCGATCCTAGACCAAGTGAAGGGTTTAAGACTACAATGGAGGGGGAAGGGAAGGATGCTACTTGCCACTCTAGTGGAGACACCAGACACTATTTATACTGTCTACTTTATAAAAAAAAACCCGCTCTTTTCAAATCAACTTCCAATAGTTTTACAACCTACAATAATAGCAGAGAAGAGTTTATTTATCGATAATATAGCATACCAATAGGTAAAAATATAAGTTTCTCCTTTGTTAGTGACCGTCAGTATAAATGTATACAATATAATCCCGAAACATCGTATCGTCAAAGGAAAACTTTTTGTGATATGTCGATATGTTCACTAAATCAAGGAATTATGCGAATATTTGAAGGATACTGTCAAGGGAATGGCAGTTATAATCAATGCCTATGGATATATGATAAAACTGGATAACGACTGGATGATACTGGATATATACGAAACTGGATATATCTATATACAAATTCTAACGAACTTTCAGAGGGGCTAGAAACTTGAAATTTGGCACACAATGGTTTTAGCATGTAACCGCGTAGTAGATAAAAACATAATAGTAAAAGAAGTAAAATGTCCTGCTTCTTGCCAAAACATGACCATAAGCCAAAGCATCAAAGCCAAATAAATTACATGGTTACAAAAAATAAAACAATAAATAAAAACAGAACTAATGCTATCAATTATGTTTTTAATACATTATAAAATATACAGGGTGTTTCGTGCAAGCAAATATACATACACAGAAGAGGGCTGATTCTAAAATCAAGTTTGAGACAAAAAATCTTCTTTATTTATCCTCATTTGACTTTAGATCTCGAGGTGTAATGGGTGAAATTTTTAGATTTTTTAAAAGTACTTCAAATTAATTTTAATTATTAACCCACAATCCAGAGTTCTTTAGTAAATCTAATAACTTGAAATATTGGGAAAGCTCCATGATATTTTTAAAATCGACAACTTTTTTTTGCACGCTTTTAATTTTGACTTGTATGTCCGCGGCGAATCTTGTAACGTAAATTTGACCGACTTCCCGACTACCTAGAAAGCTGAAACTTGCACAGATTATGTATTTCCGATGACAATGCAATAATCAGTAATTAGTTTTACTAAATTATTAATAGTAGTTGATAAATTGCCAGATTTCTGAGAAATGTTGGCGGTCAAATTCAAAATCAATTGTAACCAAACACGAAGAGTGACAGCTAAGGGAGGATTTATATGAATAAAATATTTAATGTTTATATTTACAAAACCATAATTATAACCTATGCTGCTAAAATCTTCCATTACATAATAATAAATCATGGAAAACAGCTCGTGGAGTGTTAAATTAATAAAGTTGCCGTGATAGATTTGAAATTTAGATATGAAATTAGATATGAAATTAGTTATCTTAATTTCAACTAAGTAAGGTTAAAACTGACGACAAAGACAAAGACTAAAAAGTATTAAATAATATTATATTTAAAAAAAAAAATTAAAACACGCTTTTATAAAGAATGTACTAAAAATGAGAAAATAATTACTTTTAAACAGCCAAAGTACTATACGAGCGATCACACTATTATGGGTATGTCACTAAAAATAAAAGCGTGGGGCGTTTTGTTTATAAAACCCCAACAAATGCATCCCTCTGCTATACAATCTCATCGAAATTAATTTCAATTAGTTAAACTTAATTATGATGGATCATGCGCCACAAATACTGATATAGTGAAATAATTATTGCACACCCACATATCATCACCCTCAAGATGCCTAAAAAAAAAAAAAAAAAAAAAAAAATAGCTTTTGGTAAATCCTAAAAAAGTTTATAGCGCCCCACGCTTTTATTTTTAGTGATATGCCCATAATAGTGTGATGGCCGGGACTCTTTAGTTTCTTCAAACTAAGGTACCAAAGAACAACTGTGGCAATTTTCAAAACTCCGGGATTTTTCTCTCTCGATTTGACTAATTTGACTGGGCCATATTTATTTTAAATAATAAAAACTACGTCCTTATTTTGTTATTTTAGCAGTATATTTTGCAATATGCCTAACCAAAAAACTTTTTTTTCAATGTTCAATTATTACAATGTCTCAACACCAACAGTTGAATCACGAAATATTTGGAGATATTGTCAACAACATAAATTAAATAATTAAGACTTGCAGCTGCACTGTGTAATTATACAAAATCGGGTGGAAATTCAAACAATTTTCAGAAGTGTTATATACTTATTTTTATAATTTCTACTCTGATATCTTTTACATATACAATGATTGCCAGATAAAAAGAACTTTTTATATACTACGTTTTTAAATTTTCTTAAACTGTACCATCGCAGTATTTTCTTTCATTAGAGAGAGGTAAACGATTAAAAAATTGTTATAGCCCAGTCAAATTTGTCAAATCGAGAGAAATAATTCCCGGAGTTTTGAAAATTGGCACAGTTGTTTCGGATTGGTTCAGCCGTTCAGTAGTTAGGAGCAAACTTTTGTACTTCGTACCCTGTACCCCTGTGTACCAATTTGGACCATTTCTGATTTATACCTTCCTGTGGTTGGTCACATTAACCGTGCCGAATTTCGTGAAGATCGGTTCAGCCATACAGGAGAAAACTTATGTACCCCGTACCTCGTACCCCTGTGTACCAATTTGGACCATTTCAGATTTATACATTCCTGTGGTTGGT
>KZ651123.1:412767-462803 GCA_001010745.2 Gerris buenoi
AAAAAAAAAAAAAAAAAAAAAAAAAAAAAAAAAAAAAAAAAAAAAAAAAAAAAAAAAACCTGTTTATACACCGGTTTCTAGGATTTGGTTGCAGGTTTATATTTGTTTATTAAATAAATTATAGGTACGCTAACTTATGGCGCTTGTTGGAGGCTTTGTTTCTATAACAAATTTTAAATTTCTACAACTTTATTAAATATTTACTGGAACACAGCCGCGCCGATCCAACTTTTTGATTATTTTTATCGAGGTATACCTATATCTTAATTTGTTGTTTCTTTGCGAGGAAGCTATGTGCCACATTGATTGGCAGAGTATTTTCACTTGAGTGAACTAATTGTAGTTCATAATTACGTAGCCTATTTTTTTCCAGTTATTAGTATTCATGCTTTTGTTGGAACATTTAATTTTTATTGAACATTTTTTTAATAAAATTTATCATAAAAATAACTTCTCGGCAGGAAATCGAACTCGGCCTCTCTCTGTCGGCGTTTAAGCTATTTTTTAGGAACTAGATTTTAGGCTTATATTGCTAGATTTGTATTTACATGGACTACATTTTAGAACTTTTTAATAAAAATCGTCAAAACCGATTTGAGAACTAATTTTTTTCACGTTGTTTCAGAGTTATTGGGTGTATCGTGCCTAAATTTGGAGCTAAAAATCATTTCTCAACTTCACCTCAGGGAATAATTTTTCTGAACATTATTATGCATTCCTAATTTCGTCATCAGCCTAGTAGCCGACTCTACGCGTCTGCACAGAAGACAGATAGACATTTTTTAAAAACCACTTTTTGGGCTCAGGGGACTTCAAAACGTACAATTCCATCAAAATCTCAAACTTAGTGGAGTTATTTACTTAGCGAAGTTACGGCAAATTTAATTACTTACTTACTTAGCGGAGTTAAGGCAAATTTAAAAGAAAATCATTTGTTTTTTATCATTGCGAGCGTCTTGCAAGGAATATTTTTTGAATATTGAGAAAATAGTTAATCATGATGAATTAGTTGGATTGTTGTAATAGTGAGGGAACAGGCCTGTTTTTAATTCCATTTAAAATATTATAAAATATATCACTTAACTACACAAAAACTTCTGTTTGTATAAATTTTATGAAAAGGGTCAGATTCAAACCCGCCGATTACAGAAAAAAATTAAATAATAATTCTATGAGTAACCAAATTTGCATGACAGCAAATGCTGTATTGATTTGTATATGGCTGCGCTGGGCAGTTGTCTTCTAACCCTTAGGAGCCTTACTTTTAAAGCATATTCTAACTAACAGTTTTGATGTCAAAAAATAGAATATAGACTAAAAATAACAATAATAAGTAATTAATTTTATCTAAAAATTAGTTTAATGTAATAAAACAGTTTTATTTGTAATATATTTTTCTGTTTTTAGGGTTTCGTTGGTAAAACCAAAAAAAAGAAACCCTTATAGTTTCGTTCTCGTGTCCGTCTGTCACTCTGTACGGTTCCAATAACTTTTGAACCAAAAGAGATAAAATCATTGACGCGCACACAGGAAAAATATAGCGAACTCAAAATTATCAGCTGTTCAATTTCAAAATGGCGGATAATTCAAGTCGCGAGAAAAAAATATTTTTTTACAATTTTGATCGGGGTATCAAATGAAAGGTATTGAAGAGAAGATTACAAATATACATACCACTTAGGCTTAGTGTTTAACTTTCGGCAACATTTTGTCAAAAAACATTGACATTTTGCGTGCCCCCCCCCCTAAAATTGTATTTCCGCTGTTACTAAAAATATAGAAAAATATGAAAAATATGCAGTCTGCTGGGCCATAGAAAAAATAAGATTAGCAATTCAATCTGATTGGAAATCCAAGATGGCGGATAATTCATGTCGCTCGGAAAAAATATGTTTTTAATATTTTGAGTGGGGTATCAAATGAAAGGTATTGAAGAGTAGATTACAAATATATATACCACATAGGGATAGTTTTTAATTTTTGGCACCATTTTGTCAAAAAACAGAAATTTTGATTGTCCCTCCCCCTTAAATTCGTATTTTTGCTTTTACTAAAAATACAGAACAATATGCACAATGTGTGGTCTGCTGGGCCATAGAAAAAAAAGATTAGCAATTTGATCTGATTTACTGGAAATCCAAGATGGCGGATAATTCATCATCAATTTTCGGCGATATTTTGTCAAAAAACATCAAATCGTATAATAGGTATTGAAGAATAGATTACAAAAAAAATATTACACTTGTGGTTAACGTTTAATTTTGCGCGCCATTTTTTCAAAAAATTAATAACTTTTCTTTCCCTCCCCCCCCCCCCCCCCCCCCCCCCCCCCCCCCCCCCCCCCCCCCCCCCCCCCCCCCCCCCCCCCCCCCCCCCCCCCCCCCCCCCCCCCCCCCCCCCCCCCCCCCCCCCCCCCCCCCCCCCCCCCCCCCCCCCCCCCCCCCCCCCCCCCCCCCCCCCCCCCCCCCCCCCCCCCCCCCCCCCCCCCCCCCCCCCCCCCCCCCCCCCCCCCCCCCCCCCCCCCCCCCCCCCCCCCCCCCCCCCCCCCCCCCCCCCCCCCCCCCCCCCCCCCCCCCCCCCCCCCCCCCCCCCCCCCCCCCCCCCCCCCCCCCCCCCCCCCCCCCCCCCCCCCCCCCCCCCCCCCCCCCCCCCCCCCCCCCCCCCCCCCCCCCCCCCCCCCCCCCCCCCCCCCCCCCCCCCCCCCCCCCCCCCCCCCCCCCCCCCCCCCCCCCCCCCCCCCCCCCCCCCCCCCCCCCCCCCCCCCCCCCCCCCCCCCCCCCCCCCCCCCCCCCCCCCCCCCCCCCCCCCCCCCCCCCCCCCCCCCCCCCCCCCCCCCCCCCCCCCCCCCCCCCCCCCCCCCCCCCCCCCCCCCCCCCCCCCCCCCCCCCCCCCCCCCCCCCCCCCCCCCCCCCCCCCCCCCCCCCCCCCCCCCCCCCCCCCCCCCCCCCCCCCCCCCCCCCCCCCCCCCCCCCCCCCCCCCCCCCCCCCCCCCCCCCCCCCCCCCCCCCCCCCCCCCCCCCCCCCCCCCCCCCCCCCCCCCCCCCCCCCCCCCCCCCCCCCCCCCCCCCCCCCCCCCCCCCCCCCCCCCCCCCCCCCCCCCCCCCCCCCCCCCCCCCCCCCCCCCCCCCCCCCCCCCCCCCCCCCCCCCCCCCCCCCCCCCCCCCCCCCCCCCCCCCCCCCCCCCCCCCCCCCCCCCCCCCCCCCCCCCCCCCCCCCCCCCCCCCCCCCCCCCCCCCCCCCCCCCCCCCCCCCCCCCCCCCCCCCCCCCCCCCCCCCCCCCCCCCCCCCCCCCCCCCCCCCCCCCCCCCCCCCCCCCCCCCCCCCCCCCCCCCCCCCCCCCCCCCCCCCCCCCCCCCCCCCCCCCCCCCCCCCCCCCCCCCCCCCCCCCCCCCCCCCCCCCCCCCCCCCCCCCCCCCCCCCCCCCCCCCCCCCCCCCCCCCCCCCCCCCCCCCCCCCCCCCCCCCCCCCCCCCCCCCCCCCCCCCCCCCCCCCCCCCCCCCCCCCCCCCCCCCCCCCCCCCCCCCCCCCCCCCCCCCCCCCCCCCCCCCCCCCCCCCCCCCCCCCCCCCCCCCCCCCCCCCCCCCCCCCCCCCCCCCCCCCCCCCCCCCCCCCCCCCCCCCCCCCCCCCCCCCCCCCCCCCCCCCCCCCCCCCCCCCCCCCCCCCCCCCCCCCCCCCCCCCCCCCCCCCCCCCCCCCCCCCCCCCCCCCCCCCCCCCCCCCCCCCCCCCCCCCCCCCCCCCCCCCCCCCCCCCCCCCCCCCCCCCCCCCCCCCCCCCCCCCCCCCCCCCCCCCCCCCCCCCCCCCCCCCCCCCCCCCCCCCCCCCCCCCCCCCCCCCCCCCCCCCCCCCCCCCCCCCCCCCCCCCCCCCCCCCCCCCCCCCCCCCCCCCCCCCCCCCCCCCCCCCCCCCCCCCCCCCCCCCCCCCCCCCCCCCCCCCCCCCCCCCCCCCCCCCCCCCCCCCCCCCCCCCCCCCCCCCCCCCCCCCCCCCCCCCCCCCCCCCCCCCCCCCCCCCCCCCCCCCCCCCCCCCCCCCCCCCCCCCCCCCCCCCCCCCCCCCCCCCCCCCCCNAGCTGTTATTATTATTTTTTTTTTTTGGTAATTCTGCAAATTAGCTTATGCAGAGGCTGTTATTACATTTACTGCACATGATGCGGATTTGGGAAGGGCATCTTTCCTAATTTTTTATCTGCGGCGTGAGCGTAACGTAATGATATTGAGGATCAAAGCGAATTTCATTTGATACTTTTGAAGAGACGATATACTTTCCTGATGGTCCCGGATTTCTTCTTGCTTGTATGTATGTATTCATGATGTATGCTTGTGCTGATGCTCGTCTTAAACTAATTGTATACATATACAAAAATAAACGTGAGCACAGAGAATTAATTCTAATGAGAAAAAAATCGTATAAAAAATAAGAACAAAATGTTAATGAGTAAATATATAATAAAGATGAATCAAAGTAGAGAACTGCTTTCTACTTGCAGGTCCTTAGTTAAAGGTATTTGTTAAGTAACTTGTAGTATTTGTTATGTAGTGTACATGTTTTTATGAAGGAATATATTTACAAACTCTTTTGACAGCAGATACGACGTCTTGTTTCCCTAACCTTTGTTTAATCTGGAGAAGCTGGTGTTTGCTACTTTGTGTTTCACAGGCAAATACTTGGTCAGAGAGGTAGACGTTATATAAAGCCTTCTTTCACAAGTAGACTCTCAGTGCCTTTTTGTTCTCCGGCTTGCCGGTGAAGGATCTACTTCCTTTCCAAGTCCCCCTGAAGGCAGAGTAAAGGAGCTACTCCAAACCTTCAAAACTCAGGAACAGCCTGCTTTAAATAAAGATGCATTGCTTTGACTTTAGATCTACCAGCTACTTGACGTACATTCTCGAGTCTAGCGCTCCCTTAGACCTCCCAACAACTCCGCTTGTTCAATCTTTTCATTACGTAGTCACTTATATTCGTAGCATTTACAGCTAGTTTTGTCGTCCATTTAATTATTCCAATTCTATATAAACTTCTGAGATCTTAATGAATTATTTGTACTCCTATTCCTCTGTTCATAGGTCACTACAATCATTGTATTTCTATATAACGGCTTTACTACTTATTTACTGTTCTTCTTTACATTTCTTAATTATAGTTATTGTTTTGCAATATGTTCATAAGGAAGGTATTAATATAAAAAAGAAAATAGACTAAGTATTTATGTACACAATTTCAGTAAAAAGAAGTTAAACTTCAAGCCTTATGGCGCCAAGGCGATCTAGGCGATTTTTTTTTTTCATTCATTATATATAGTATCTACATATTTAAAAAAAAAATAATTGAAATAATAATAATACATGTGTGAGGTCTGCAATTTATCATAAGAAAATTGTTTAACAATAAATATCATTCAAATTCGAATTCTATTGCTTTACACTACAATAATAAATGTCTAAAACAAGGAGTTCAGGCAGTCCTGAATACAGTGCATTCGGCTCTCATCTTTGTAATATCCATTCATCATTTTTTTCTATTTGAATACTAATTAATTTCTACACACAAATCCTGCTAATGCATAAATACTCCTTTCCATAAATTCTTTATATTAGAATTATTTTGTTTATTGTTGCGTGACAATCTTTGTAGAGCTAACTAACCCTGTTTTAGTCTTCTAATCGTGTTAAGTGACAGCTCGATTAGATGTCTAGAACAGGGTTACCAGCTCTCCAAAGGTTTTCACAACAACAATAAAACAAATAATGTTAACTAATATAAAGGAAGAGTCTCTGCGCCGGGTGGCGCATCAAATTTTAGGGATAATGTTTATTATCATTATTTTCATAATCCATATGAAGGATTTATGATGAAAACTTCTGTCAATATGTCTTCTCTTATATTCTTGAAATTACTGCTAATTAGTGTTTTTCCGTCCAACATTAGTACTTGTATGTTGTTTCTTCTTTTATACGTTCATGAAAATTGTTTTTCAGTTCACGCTGTTCTTTTCTGTGAATTTCCATTCTAGGCTAATGGACACTATTTTACTTTGTTATCGACCTTTTTTTGAAAATGTATTTTCAAATTGTGATGTTTCTTTTTTTGTCTCAAAGTACATTGGACTAAATATCCCCTTGCCATATTTTTTATTAACTTTGTTACCCATCCTATTTTTCAACAGTTTATAGATATTAATATTGGTGGGTTACAAAGTAAAATAAGTGTATGTAAGCGCCAAGCGTATCATTGTTGTTCAATTTATACGTTAGAACTTGTTATTGATATTTAATTCATACTAGAGCTTATTCCTTTTGTTCAACTCATCTTCAGTGCTTATCATTGTTCTTTAATTCGTACTTTATTGCTTATTATCCTTTAGGATAGGAGTGTGCTGTAAAATGGTGTACTATTTTATGATTTTAGGTTAGTATTGTTTTTCGTGTAATTTGATAGTTTTTCTGTTTACGTTTGTTTAATGCAAATTCTGGAACTTTATGATTGTGTTCCTTGCTAGGATAAGTTTCATGGAGTATAGCTCTTTCTTTTGTATTATCATTAGTATTGTTGCTCCGAGCTTGCGATGAGCTTTATTGCTGTTTTTCGTCCTGCTTGTCATGCCATTGTCCTTCTTTGAAATTAACACAGAACGCTTTATCATTTGTTTTCCGTTAAACACTGTTGATACGAGAAGACGTTAGATCTCGTATATAAAGTACTCCCGTTACACATTGTACATTTTCCAACCTGTGATAGAATTCTCTCTTTACCTTAAACTTTTTTTTAGCTGTTGTCTCTCTTAAAAACTATTGTTTAAAATAGTCGAAATGAAATGGAAGGACAACTGGTTTTTGTGCTACCAGTGTTTAGGGAATTGTTCAACGAGCCATGTTTGTTTCCTACGAATAACCAGATCGAGGGAAGACATTGTAACTCGAGAAGGCTTGAGGGTACAACCCCTTGCTCCGCCGGCGATCTACCTTTGTTCCTCGACACTCCCCCAGTCAGTACCACCTGGGCTTCCTTTCTGTCCACATCGGTAAACAACCCGCCATTAAAAAAAAAAATAAATCTTTTCAAATACTTGTCCGACATTTTTCTTTTCAAGTACTATTGAAACCCTTTTTTATATTTTAAGCGCCATTTTGTACTGGGTTCTTCTCTTTACGTGTATACTAAGTCTCTTTATGCGGTACTTTTTTCCGAAAGGAGCTTTACTTTTATTAGAGGCTAAAAGGGGCAAGACTTGTTGCATTTATATGGCTGTTTATTCTGTATTTATTGTTATACCTTTGCCCTTCTCTTTCCGTACTCTTCCTTATTCTCGGGTACTTGTGGAAGGGGAAAGGTTTAAAAGGGCACGAGAGTGGGGGGAGGAGTAAGAGCTGGAGGGGACTCGACAACAAAAATTGCTCCGGAGGAGGCACACGCCCGGGCGAGCACTAAGTGCGAAATACTCTTCGATTATATCGGGCTAAAGCTTCCATGTATACAATATATATAGATATACCGCTCTTTATGTATTATGCCCTCTTCGGCTTTAGGTATTTTGTAATTTGGGCAAAGGGCCAGAAAAAAATCCCTATTTTTAAGCTAAAGGGGTAATATATGCTTCAATATTCCTCACCGACAATTTACCAATATCGCCTTCCTATATTTAAAAAAAAACAAAAAAACGGATACAACCATTAAATATTATATCTTTTCAAACACGAATTGGAAAAAACAGATAAAAAACACCGTTTCCGATGGTAACGTAATCTGAATTTTGATTATTTTTTTTTGTTCGCCACACGATAGTATAGTTTTATTTACATTGTGTTTTATACTGAGGGTTTAAATTTCCTCGAGTCTCTTTATATTTATTTGCGCTTCTGTGTTTTGTTTATTAGGGACGTTTTTATTGGTTTTACTTAAATTTAAATGCTCTTTTATATATATATAGATATATATATATATATATATTGTATAGCGGTCTACAAAATTAGTTGTTTCAAGTTAAATTTCGTGGAAATTAAGGTGATAAAAACAAAATTTAATGGAAATTATTGATCAGTTTACTGACCAAAATTCTAATCAATTTCGGTCTTTAAGGTTTATTGACCATTAAAAAAATGATATAATTCCATGTTAGCAAATTCTTAGTCCACCATTTCAATGGAATAATCAGTTNTGTATGGTATGCATATATATGTATATATATATTTGTATTTATATAAATTATATTATCTTCAACTAAGGGTTTAACTTTCAATCCAATTCAAGCTCTGAGCATTATATGATATTTTTAGCAGCATAATAAAATTTACGAATAATAAATCATATTTAGAGGTGGTTAGAAGCAATTATTGGAAAATAAAGAAAATTTTTACTTATCTAAGTATTGTCTGCATAGATAGGATACGTCTATGACCTATCTATGTAGATCATTATCAATCATTACACATGTCTTTAATGATTCATTAAAGACATCTGTAAAAGTTAGTTGTTTTGAACCTTGAACTCTTCTGCCAGGCCACTCATTCCTAGATTAAGCCTATTTGTGATTGTCTTTTTTGGTAGTTTTTTATATGAACGTCTGCGCTATCATTGTATAGTAATACGTTGCTAGAAGTGGTCTTCCTTTTCTGAATCAGTGATGCTAGTAGTGGAATGAGAAGGACGAACCACTTATTCGAAACAAAGCAATTAGACCACTTATTTGGATCGTGTTTACTAATTAACGCTCTAATGTACCAGAAGTTTACATTGTACCGCCAAGTGTCATCTATTAAGTGGTATCAATCAAGTGTGAGCCAGGTAAATTAAAGGGTTTTACCTCGGGATCGAACCGGTGAGATCGATCCTAACAGATAGACGCGCAGGAATTACCGATGATTTTAGGATCACAGGTACTCTCTGGGGCTCTCTTATGTGAAATAAATATGCTCTGAATTTTATTTATTGATTGACGACTAAGTGATATAAAGTCAGTGAACCCGGTATAGATTTGTGCTTATGTGCTTTACATTTGGACTAAATTAGTAAAAAGCGTTATGTATAAACTTTTTTTAACGTTAAAAGAAGCGTAATTTCTTTCAATCATTTTTATTTGTATTCAATCATTTATTTTGTTTTTCACCCAATTATATTGCCTATTTCTGATAACTATCTTGATATGCTATTAAATAGAATAATTTAATTTATTATAACATAAATGTAATGCAATTACATGTAACCACACGCTATTCAATTATATTGTGGGTATAATATATTTTTTTGAACTAAGCAAACAGCCAGAACCAGTGTGTAAGCTTGTTAAAATATTGTATTTATAATTATTATTTAGTATTTTCCTATAAATCTATATATATAAAATCCAAATACCACTGACTGACTGACTGACTGACTCACTGACACATCACGTAGGTGTGTTCCTCTTACCTCCTAGGTGCTCGCTAAGAAATGTTTTTAAAATCCGCCATCTTGATTCAAGATGGCGGCCATTTATACACAAAATTCTACAAACCAATATCTCCGGAACTAATTGCACTAGAACCATTATTAAAAAAAAAAAAAAAATTAGTAACTTTAGATAAATGGTATACCAATCGGGCATTTTGAATCAAGATGGCGGCCATATATATATAAAAGTTAACGAATGTATGTACTTTATAAAAATCTACAGTTGTAGTCAGATCTTGATGAAAATTTGCACAATTGGCCTACAAAGCAAGGGGAAAAAACTGTCAACATGAATTTTCGAAATTTAATTTTTGTACACAGGGGTACGGGGTACAAATGTCAAAGTAATGAATACCCTTCATGATGCATATCGTTGAAAAGCTCTTTTAGAGTACAGTAATTGTTGTTATGTACAGTTTTATCATATTTTCACTTAGGAGGGGGGGGGGGGGGGGGGGTAAATTGGAAAATATAGCTATATCTTATATAAAAAGAAGAGTATCAGTATGATGGTATGTCTTTTATCCTAATTTGATGAATATTTACACACTTTTCCTTCAAAATAAGGTGAAGGTCACTGCCTACATGAGATTACGAAATTACAATTTTGGTACACAGGGGTACGGGGTACAAGTAATGAATACCCTTTATCTTCATGATGCATATCGTTGAAATGCTCTTTAAGAGTACAGTAATAATTGTTGTAATGTTTACGGGGTACAAATGACCAAGTCATGGATACTGGATACCCTTCATGATACAAAACGTTGAAAAGCTGTTTAAGAGAAAAGTAATTGTTCTTAAGTACAGTTTTGTCTTACTTTAATTTAGAAGGGGAGAGGTAAAATGGAAATTTATATCTAAATCTCTATATGTATATAAAATTCATCATAAGTGCGTATACATATGTATAGTTTTTTATACAAATCTACAGTTTTAGCCCGATCTCGATGAAAATTTGCACACTTGACCTTCAAAGCAAGGGGAAGGTAACTGTCCACGAATTTTCGAACTATAACTTTTTCAAAGGGGTACGGGGTACAAGTAATAAATACCCTTCATCTTCATGATGCATATCGTTGAAATGCTCTTTAAGAGTACAGTAATTGTTGTTATGTACCTACAGTTTTGTCATATTTTCATTTAGGAGGGGGATAAATTTAGGATATTAGCAAATTAAATTATAAAAGAGGTGGGGGGTATAAGTAGGAGGGATAGAATCTAGATATTCTCGAATAGTAAAATAATTTGTATGCTTTCCTGGTAGTTTATAAACTTATCAAATATAAAAACACTCCGTAGCGAAGCACGGGTATCCAGCTAGTATTATTATATTATAATAATATTTACGTTATAAAATATATTACGTAATATAGTTAAATCTCTCAGACAACTTAATTTATAATATTATTATTAAAAACTATTTCTAGTTTATTAACGACTGAGACGTCGACATACAATTAATAAACATAAGCATAAAATAATTATCTACTTTGCTGCTCGAAATTAATAATAGAGCTGAAAATAAGCACAATAGACCTTTGTTTGAATCCCTTTTGTCCATACTTAGAAATAAAGCATTTTACAAAGCATAACAGGACAAGAAAATATGTATGTTGAGATTTGTTGGTGAATTTAATAATAAAATGACAATATAACGTTAGTTATGTTTTGTTAAAGAAAGCAATAATTATTGTTGTAATTATCTGCTGTAGATTCAACTCACTAGATTTCCAACACGAATGAAGGAATTATTATTAAAATATTAAACTCGTTTAATTTTGCATTAATTTAAACCTTTATAGACTTAATTGCTTTTCAATACATTTCAATGTTTATTTATTGTTTAGCTTAGTCCAGTAATTAAACTTCTACAACTCATAATTTATTAAGTTATTATAAAATAATATGAAGTTGATGAAAAATATTTAATATTTATACTTACTTATCGATGAAAATAAAAATAGTAAATTACTAGTAACTAAGTCTATAATTATTACGGAATAAAACAAAATAAAGATTTGTTTTATCTTAATATTAAATCTTAAATATATGATTGGAGTGGTGTCTGTACATTTATTCGATTAGGCTTAAAATTTGTATTTCCACAAAATGATTAGTCCTGATAACGAATTTAAGTTCAGAAAATTTCCTTTCAGTTTGTCTGTAAATCACGTACAACAAACAGCTGAATAGAATTTGTTGGTTATGGATGCAATGTTAAGCTCAATTCTGCGGGTGTTGTAGGTAATAAAATTTATTACCAGCTCAGTATGGGGCGGAGAACGGGAATTCTCTTCTCAATAGATATCAACATTCTAATTTTACGAATATGAATATAAACAATTATTTAACCTGCAGAATTGAGTTTAACATTATACTTAAAAACCAACAAAATATGTTGAGCCTTTGACAAGAGTAATTGAGAAAGAGACATAAAATGTTTAAACTTAAATTATTTATTATACAAGATTGATTATTTATTCACTTTCCTTTTGTTGCTTGGTTGATAAAAAGTTAATGTCTACCGCAAACTGAATCGGACTACTAACTTAACAAGTGTAAGAGCAAACGTCACGTAATTCGTTACATTGTATATATTTAATTATGCTAGTTTTATTTATTGTTGAGAATTATGATATTTTTTACATTGATAGCAAAGTGTTTTGTAACGTGAAGAAAGAAGTAAGAAATAGAAAATATTAAAGTTTGCGCTCTTATCCCGTGCATATGTGATAGAGTAGGGCCTGCTTTCCCTTCTTTTCTCTTATAAATCCTTTGAATTTTCCTTCTTTTTTTCTTCGCAACATCTCTTTTCTCCCGCTGCCAATTTCGTAGGTTTTCCTGTGAAATCCTCCCCCCCCCCTTCCTAACACGGTTCCTTACCCTTGGTCAAAGTAATAAAGTTTGACTGTTTTTGGTCGAGAGATCAAGCCCCAGGGAGACCCCTTCCCCCACTACTACCAGTGAAATTCGGCCACGTGTTACAACCGCAATATTGTGTCCCCCCTTTTTTCCATTCTACCCTTAACTCACCTTATTTTTACTGTCCCTGTTTTTCAGGCACCGTGACCCACAAATCTACTGTAATACCTTAGTCACAGAAAGTAGGTTTTATTCGGACCTAAAGGGACCCTTTTATTTCTCAACGATTTAAACGTACAAAAAGAAGGATTTAGAAAATCAGTTCCGATTGTCGATAACAAAATTGTAATATCGCAATCGCAACTCCCTAGTCCTAAGAAATATCCAATTTTTTCTGTAGTGTACATTTTTTACGAACATGATAAGTGCTAAGAGAACAATAATTATTTAGTCATTACTAGGATATGTTTGACACGTTAGAAAGTGACTAATTGATGGAGTTTACCTTAAAAGAAAATCTGTTAAATTGATGGAGTTAATATCACTTAATATTCCATATCTATATCTCAAAAATAAATAAATAAATAATAAAAAGTAGTCTTGCTCATGAAAGTAGGAGTAAAGAGTCTAAAGTCTAAAGCAAGAGCGGACTTGGCCACAATATAGATGTAATGTACAAACTTTGATAGGCTGATTTTTTTGGTTAAGGATCTGGAACTTGGTCCTTTTATTCTGCCTTTTATTTTTCTGTTTTTTACATGTAGGATTTTGCTGAGGATACATAAATATGTACATATATATAATGTTTGTGATGATTAAAATGAAGCTTTACCATTTAATAGCAAGTACCTCACTGTTGTTCTTGTTTAAACTGATATTTATGGCGATATTTTTATTTTTTGTATTAGGTACTAATTTTATTATTATTAATATATATTTTAAATTTACTTGTTTTAGGTTTGTGAATACATATTTGCTGTCGGACAAACCTTTTTATTATAGTAAATACTTCTACAAAGTACACAAGGGACGTATGTATCCAAATTTATTAATATAAAATTACAAGTTAAATTTTTCTCGATTATTAGTATACGGTATATGATTTATTTTACATTAGGTAACTCTCACTATATGTATACATATTATTTAAAATAATTAAACAGCTTGGTTTTAACATCTAGCTTATTAAATAACCTATTTATAATTTGTTTGTTTTATTATAAACTTAAATTTCGTTAGTAAACATCTTATATTCTTTAAACATTTTATAATAAAATTATAATAGATACAATTATTAAATTAAAATAAATGCATTTATTTTAATAATCAAATTTAAAGTTTATTTTAGTATTAAAATACAGTAATAGCAATGCCTATCCGACAAGCAATTTATTTATAACTATCAAATTATAACCCGATTATCCGAAATATAATTGCTGGAAATATCAGAGTCGGCGATTGTCATCTTAAAGAAATAAAAAAAAGTTCCACTACATAAAATAGTGCTTGTTTAATTTCTAATACTTATATGTTTTAAATCCTTATGAAGGAACATAATATGATTGTTCCGAAATGCCGGTTTATCACTTATTTTCCAATTTAGTTTGGACTAAAGCTTACTATAAAAAATTAAAGGGGGAGGTCCGTGGTTCGAGTCCCGGCGGTGAAGTCTATTTTACATTGTCTGGCTCCCTTTGTAAATAGTAATTATAATTTGATTTAAATTCAAATTTAAACGTTCCGTAGTATGAATACTACCAAAAACTTAAAATAATATTTGAATAAAAATGAATATGTGTATATAATGCATAGAAGTCATTTAATATATATTTCGTAAAATGTTTTTAGCTTTCCAGCTTACCGTTCAAAGAACGAACATTTTTTATGCTTCGAGTTGGAAAATTCAAAGACAGAAATCTAGTCCAGATATATTTGGACTATCAATATTTTTTGTGAACCAACATATCCGTATAACTACCCTTCCGAATTTAATGTAATTTGAAGGGTTAGTCATAATTAGTCCATATTGTTGGTGTTGGTCCATATATGTTTCTACCTTCTGCGTCTTTTTAACAAATATATCTTTAAAAGAGATCATCTTATTTTTAAGAAATATGGATAGTTTGTTAGAATGTAGCTTACAGGTATTTCATTTATTATAATTTTAACTATCTGCGCATAAATTTATACTTATAACATGCGTACATAAATCATTATGTACGCACTAGGACGCGAGGAAGCTCTGTGCTAAACTTTTGGCAGACTCTATTAGTCAGTTACTTAAAACATTTCAATTTAAATAACCAATCCTTTAGTCGTTTTTGCTAAACTTCTATAGAAATGTTGTGCTATAATAACTTTAGTATAACCTTAGAAGAAAAACTATTTATTTTATTATTATTTAGAGAAAAAAACTCTCTTTTTTTTTTTAACTAATAAGCATGTGGTACCTTGTGTTCATTGAATATCAATTTTAATTAGAACGCTAAAAATTAATCCTCTTAATTTGAAAAGCCCGGGATATAAAAGTGAAACGAAATTGACATTTTTTCCCTTTATATAACATTTATATCAGTATTAATTGGAGTTTCAACAAGACCTTAACGTATCTCGTTAGCAAAGGAATAAATGTCATAATTCTCAATTCACCCTCTTGAGTTATATTTATATACTCTTACATTCATTTATATACAGGGTGTCCAAAAAAAGCTTAGCTTGCTATTCAGAACAAGGTTCTGAGCAGGTTTCTACTAGTGAAAATAAGTCAAAAATCCTCAGTTACTTTTTTTCTATTTCGGCTTAGTTTAGCCGTAATCCGCCATTTTGTATTTCATTTAAAAACAAAACAAAACAAAAAAAAATATATATATATATATATATCATTTNTTGACAGATGTCTTACTAACTCCGATATCTAAAACTTCCAAAAATATTAGTTTTCAAAATTATCAAATTTCAAAATGGCGGCCATTTAAAATTTTAAAAGTCGAATTCCATGGAAACCAGTAGGTATGAAGAAATTTTACAAGAGAAAAAACCTTCAAGATATCTAAAAAATCCAAAAATATTAGTTTTCAAAATTATCAAATTTCAAAATGGCGGCCATTTTGAAATTTGATAAATTTGAATTACATGAAAACCAGTAGGTATGAAGAAATTTTGCATGAGACAAAAGTTGTAGAACTTTTTAATGCAAATCTAACGATACCTAAATTATTGATATCGGTTCATAAATAAAGATATGAGGGGAATTTAAATGTTTACAATGTAACTTTACATCACGTTTAAATGTGTTTATGGTAAACCTCCCCCAAACAATGTTAAAGATAATAATGAATAATACTTAAAATGAAATGTAAATAGATTAGATGATTTTTTTTTTTTTTTGCCTGACCCGGGACACCCTGTATATTATATATATATATATATGTATATATGTATATATATATGTATATATTATTATCGCAATGAAAAAAATGATTATCGCATTAATCATTATTATCATCATTATAATTATTATTATCGCAATTAATCAAAATTATTTTTTTAAGATCGCATATCTTTGCTCATAAAAACACCAATTGTTGCATAAGTATAGCAGCTAGAACAAATATTTTGATTTCGTTGTAAAGCTTACAAACTTTCCTATAAGAAAAGTGTAATTTTTATTTCCATACTCCCAAATTACATGACAAAAAATGTATACAAATGTTATTTTTAATAAAAAATAAACAAATATTTTTTCTTTGTGTTTCCATAACTTAGAATAGAACCGAGCTTAAACTGATCAGACTTCAGGAAAAACTTCCTTATTTACTAAGGTTTCGATCAATATTTATATTAATACCTATTCATAGGGTGGACTTTTTAGTAAACTTCGCTGAAAGTAAAAAAGAAACGTGTTTATTTTTGCTATNATATATATATATAATATTTGTAAGATAAATGAAATGTTACATTACTGATCCAGGTATTGTCCATTAAAGTGGAATCATTGGAGGTCATAGTTGGTATTTCCTATTGTCTGCTTTTCAAACTTTTCCCACAATTTTTTATATCTATTTTCTTGTATTTTCACTCTTTTCATTTATTGTTGTTTTTCCTTGTTTCTCTTTCAACCCCTCTGTCTAGTAAAGATTTTTTTCTTTTTCAGTGGCCCCCTCTAAGCTCGAAGGTATAATTGTTTCCGTGTTATAGCATGGCCTTTTTTTTTATAGTTCTTATGTTTTTCTTCTTTAAGAATGATTCTCTTGGACAAAAAAAAAAAATAAAATAAAGAGTCCACTCACTCGCCGACATATCTTTTTCGTACTCATTTTAAGAGTTGATATCCTTCTAAAATAAAAAAGGGGACATTCAGTTAAAAAGACCTTGCGGGGACAAACAAACAAACAAAAAACCTTTTTTTCTCTCCTGCAGGATTCTTCCCTTTCTTCGTTTTTTTTTTAACCAAAGGTTTTTGTCCTGTGGACGAGATGGACCTATTATTTCCTGCACAACAGTTTGTTAGTTTTTTTGCCAAAGCTTCCATCTTTTCTCATCTCTTTAAAAAAGACTAAGTGAAGTGTATTATAGTAGGCGGAAAAATAATTACATATTATTATAATCTATAATTAAATCAAATTATAATTATTCTTAACAATGGGAAATAAACAGATAAAAATAGACTCCAGCACCGTGACTCAAACCGCGGGCCTCTATATTTCCGTGTTCTGACCAACTAAATTATCCTGGAGAACAATTTTCTTTTGTCTATAACGATATCTAGTCCCGAATTAAGCTTTCTCTAGAACTCTAGAAGTCGAATTTTATGACATTGAACTAGACCGAGAATTAACGCATATAATAATAAAGTACCCGATTACAGGTACTAAGAATTATAAGCACTACGGTACTTTATAATTATAAGCATTAATTCTCGGTCTAGTTCAATGTCGTAAAATTCGACTTCTATGGTTGTAGAAACTTAAAAGCTTAATTCGGGACTAGATATCTTTATAGACAGAGAAACTTTTTTTAGCAATTAATCTTGTAGAGAATTGAAGTAGGGGTTTGTTGTATAGAGCTGGGATTGGTATCATTAAACGAAGAATTCTATTTTTTAAAAGATTTGCTTCTGGGTGTATTAAGGTAAAAGCGTAGTATTTGAGAATTTCAAGGATGAACGTCCTAAAAATTATGTATTTTAATGTTTTTTGCGAATATCTCGAAAACTTTATCATTATGTTATTATTATACATAATAATACATAATATGAAGTAAAAATACACTTGCATGCTTGCAGGATCTTGGCCCAGCGCATAGCCGTACGTGAACCAAATTTTTAAAATATAAAAAGTGACAGCCCTAAAGTACAAATCGAGACCTTTCAAATGATATGCAACACAATAGCAAACTAAAACAAAATTGTCATGTGACACTCGAGTAAAAGTTTACTCTCATGCTCTTAATATGAAGGAAATGAGGGGGATCTCTCATGAATTTTTTAAAATAATAAATAATCGATTTAAAGAGCATTTGTGTGAAGTTTGAGCCCTCTAATCAGAAATATAAACGGGCAATAATTGTGGACGCTATGAGAGCTAAAGTCAATGATCACAAATTATTATTAATTCCATCTAAATACGAAAAAAGTCGTGGTGTCAAACTTGTAGATCATTCAAAATTAGTATACCTGTTTGTGCAATCAGATATTTGATACGACTTACCGTTAATTCTTTAAACACTTTAACGTTGCGTTGCGTCCGCCTTTTTTAAGGAGGGGGGTTATCAAATTTAAAATTTACCACTTTTTGGAAATTATCACTTAAAGACTATTACTAGAACTTTGCCAAAGTTTAAGTTTCTAGCTATATTGGAAATCACTTATAATTTTGGTGATGAGTGAGTTAGTAACAAAAATGTCAACTTCGAAACTCTTCTCTTTTAAAAAAGCTTAAATATCAATTTTTCACAGTATCCTAAGCTGAATGCATAATCTATGTCTTAAATTTCAAAAGCTCAACTTAAGAGGAAGTAGAGATATATACGAGTGTGAAAAAATGGTAAATTGGGTTGAAGTAAACATGCTTAAAGTACACAAAGTGTGTAGCCTTGTTGAGTAGGAGTAACTCATGTAGAAGATATGAAGTGAGTGAGAGAAGAAGATTTATATATATAAATGTGTAGGTTGGTGTTGGTGAGATACTTTTCCTTTTGACTGTTGGGTATATCTGTGGAAAGACGTAGGTTTTCCCAGGATGTTGCTTTCTCTTACGTTCCTTGTGCTCCAGCACCCACTTTTCTTGTGGCCACATGTTGAAACCGAGCCGGAGTTTCGCTTCCAACTTGATGGCCCCGGAATTAAACGCTCGTTACTCTGGGGAGGAAGCGTCTCTACCTCCTACCATTATTAGACCATTAGAAGAGGGCTTGTCTTCTCCCGCTCTTGTTCGGGTTCCATTAGAGGGAATCACAGTCGGTTTGTACCTTCAACTCCTTCTTCACTTAGTTCTTTTTCTTCTTCTCCCTATACTTTACAACGTTCGTCTTCTTACTCACTCGTACTTTCACACACTCAATTTGAAAACGTTTTAACCACGATTATGTTGAAGACTTTTTTTCTTGTAACACTCTTTCTAAAACCTTTAAGGTTTCTTTTTTTCTAGTCTAAATGTTTCTGAGCCTACCTCTGCCGCTTCTTGTTGTTGCTACTGCTGTTGATGTATTTAATTTGTTTCCATCATCGTGTGTAAAGTTAAGAAGGGTTAACAAAGAAGAAAAAAAAATAAAAGAGTGCTTCATTCATCGTCCCTCTTATTCTCCCCGGGTCCTTTTATATCCTCATGCTTATGCAATTGAAAACGTTTAGTGCAAAGGACATTAGAGGAGCCCCTTCTTCTTTTTTTTATCAAAGAGCATTCGTGCATTTCAAGCTTTCTAATACCTCTTGAAGGTTATATTATTTTTTCTAATGCTTCTGTAATGCACCCTCTTTTAATATTCTACAGACTATAATAAGTTGATAATTTAGATTATTTTGCTTGAAGTGTTAAAAATTAGTAAGATAATTCGACAAAGTAAAGAGGGAATTAAGAAACCAAGCGATAATCTATGTTCCATCCATGTGTGGTTTATGAAGCAAAATAACCCAGTAAGGCCAGGACACATCCTTGGGAATCTGCAGGAGGACCATGGGACAGAATGTATGTGGATTTTACGGAAAAAGATAAAGGGAAAGCCTATTTTATAGTATTGTATTCATACAGCAAATTGGTTAAAACAATTAGTACGAATACCATGATAGCAGATTGGTGCATAAAACATTTAGAGCAACTGTTTACCATATTTGGATTTCCGAAGGTTCTAGTTCCAGATAATGGGGCCAAACCTTTCAAATTCAAAACCTTTTTGGAAGCATATGGCATAAATCATAAAAGGACAGGGTTCAGACAGTGAAAAGGGTCTGAAAGCAACGGAGGAAGATGCAGGAGACAAATGGAAAAAAATCCAAATTTTGTTACGACGTATACTAAGAACGCCAAACTCTACAGGTATATCAGCGTATAACCTTATGATTGGTAGAGAAGTAAGAACAAAGTTAGAAGTCATGTGTGGAATGAGAAGAAAGGAAAAGACAGAAACATTCAACCGTCGCGTCAGTGAGAAAATAATTTAAGGGGGGGGGGGGAGAGAGTAATAGCTAGAACATATGGAGAAAAGAGCATCAAGTGGAAGAGTGGGAAGATTGAAGAGCGACAGGGTTTAGTCTACAATTTGATAAAGTTGGATTCGGGAGAAGTGTGAAGGAGACCCGTAGACCAAGTACGATCGGCAGCACATTTAAGGAGGGAGTGATGATGTGACATTGACATTGTGGTTTGACTTATATTTATATTTATGTCACAGTTTAGTTTGTATTTAATAAAGCATATTATGACTGCCGCTATGATTGTTGGCAGTCAGAAACCTTGTTGCACTTTTTTACAGAGAAAATAAACGCTAAATATCATAGTTTCTCAATAGTTTATAATTCCCGTAAAAAATCTATGCGCAACTTAAAACTTAAAAAAAATACAATTTGACACATAGAGCAAAATTAAACAAAGAAAGAAAATTATAAAAGTAAACATGAATCCAGTGACATGGCTCCTCCATTGCGTGCAATGTTATCGCTAAGGCTTCTCGGTGGGGATGGGGATGAACCAGTCGTACTATACTGCCACTTCTTCCTTTGCTGAGGCGATTGAAGAAATTGGTTCTTCCGGTGCCACCAAATTCATCACCCTCTTCTGCCTCTTCTGCCCTAATATTATTTTGTACCCCCAGATCATTTGGTTTACAATGCTTATATGGTTTGTGTACTCGTATTAGACCTTTCTCTACTTTACTACTGAACTCAAGATCATTAACCGACAACCCTAGCCCATATTTGAGACAGTAAACTTTCTTTTCTGACATTTAATGTGACGAAGCGGGTAGACATATCTCTTTGCTGTTAATAGCTCTTTTTGGCCCAATAATTCCCCAGCCTAGCTCGGTCCTTACACCATATGGCTCGTGACCTCACCCGCGTAATACTTCCAGAGGGCACAGAGCTTGAGGACAGTTATTGCATATTAATACTTGCACTTCAGTGTTTTCTGTTAAGGGTAGCGAGATCTTAGATAGTGACTCTAAATGTTTAAAACCTTTAATAGTGCTAGGAGTAGGGATCTCGGAAATATCGCAAGGAATTGACTCTCGTGTATAAGTAGTTTCAGGCAAGAATACGTGACACCTTCCACTAATGTCAGAGACAGCAAGACCAGTCAACTTATTCGTGGTAATGAAAGACTTTTGATGCATTGTGGTCAAATGCAGCCTAGTTTGAATTCCGGGAATACCTAGCTAGGACTGTAAGCTGAACAATAAAGGCTGATCTCTTCTAAACTTCTATTCGACGCCGAAACCTTAGGTTACTATATTTTAGGTGCTGCCTCAACTGTTGTCTTGCGGCTCCTAACTAACTGATTTTCTATGCTCTTATAACGTGAAAGTCCTACTCTATCCGAACTAAAATAGACTGGGTGCGAATACATTTTTGATAACCCCTGTACATATTCTGCTAAATCTTTTATTGTTTCCCTACCGATTAAATTGGCTACTACTTTTACACAACCGACTTTAAATTTAGCTGGCAGTCGGGAAACTATTCTCTTTAAACAAAGCCTTGAGCTTATTTCTACGAAGTCCTCATCTTCTAGGACTTTGCTAGCCGTGGCTAGCATATCTCCGAACTCTAGCAACCCCTTAGAATCGCTTGGGCAAATTGGATGCCCCTCAGTTCATTTCACTGTCCAAGCTTCTACTATGGCCGACCTATCCCCAAATCTTTTTTCTAACAGTTCCATATATTGTTTGAAGTCTAAACCTACATTGATTTGATATATCCTTAAAGCCTCCCCTTCTAAAAATTTCGACAAAAAAGCTTGCTTTACTTAGTCCGGTAGTATACCGTCTTCTAAATAAATTTTGACTTCTTGCCTAAAAATGGGAAATTTATCGCACGATCCGTCAAATTTAATTGGACTAATTGAATTTAACCCTTGCATTTTTGTCATCAAAATAGTAGGATCTGCGCTTATTGGTTGATTTATTTTCCGAATAGAGTGGTCGTTTGGGTTTCTATCCATCTTAATTTGGGGGTTACCTTTAGAGGTCGACGCAACGGGCAGTAGAAGCTCCCTTGATATTGGCTCAGGCTGCGATGGTGGTGTAGGAGAGTCCTGTTCTACCTGTAGGGAGGGTATCAACGCTTCGCTCTTGCTAGCTGTCATTGGTGTTGTTGAAAGTTTTAAGGTATTTCCTAAAATCACCTCAAGGTCTCCCTCCGTCAGGGTTTTATTCTGTAGAACTGCTTCTAAAAATTGATTTTCTTTAAGTTGCTCTTCGAGCTCGACTTGTTTTTTCCTAATTTCGCTGTTACGTCGTAGAATCTCCCTTTGAGCCATAATATGGGTGCTCGATACATTAGATATTCTTGAAATTTTTGATTTCTGGGAACTAACTTTAGACTCTACTGCACTGACTTTTGAGCTAACTTTAGATCTATGGGAACTACGAGAAGTTCTCTTCGATGAGGAGCTTCTAGGGAGAGTGATCGGTACAGCGGATAACAATTTTACATGAGCGTCCAGAAAACTCTCTAACTTGTCAAAAATGATTTGACTCTTTAGTACGGCCAAATTATCTTTATCAGTAAGGGTCGTAAAGCGCTCGATGTTATCCCTTAACTCCATATTTAAAATGGTCAACTCACTTAAGGATGAACTCACTACAGTTCGGGCTGAGTCGTCCTTAATTAACCCAAAGATATTTAAAACCTCCGCTTGCTTTTTTTTAAACGTATTCTCAGGCGCACGGAGATTTTTCTCGATTAAATAAATTTGGTATAACTTACCCTTTTCTGTTGGAGTTCGTGACCTGGGCTCTGGGACTTAATCTCGCACCTCGGGTACCTCGTCGTCGGCGTCGCACTGCAAAGTCGTATTTTCTTCTTGGTTACTCATAGTTTCTTCCGTTGGAAGCTTTCTTACTGTTTTTTCAACTGAAGTCTGTTTCTTTTCTTCTGTCAAAGCTTTTTACTATGTTTCTTCAACTTATTCTGTAATAGATTTTATCTACGATTGATACGTAATATAAACATTGTATCTCTGTGAGTTTTCTTTCTACTTGTCCCTAATTTATAACACTTCTTATTGGAGTAGTTGGGTCATTAATTAAAAGGGTGTAATAATTAAAATTTTGTCCTTTTCAATTATGGCTATATTTCGACCTTATCTTGGTCATCTTCAGGCCTAGATTGAAAAAGTAAAAACAGATTTTTTGGTACAAACTTGGAAACAGATAACATCACCCTTTGGTTCGTCATATTCTTATTAATAATAAATAACACTTACATCACATATATAACATTAACAATTAAATAATTAAGTTATTAAAGTGCTAAGTGTACCCTGTAGTATAGTTCTAGATAATAAGGTGGATCCTTAAGGGTAAGAAGAAAAACGAAGACTAATTAAAGATGAGTGGCAACGTTTCGGCTCCACGAGCCATTTTCGAGCCTAAAAATGTAAAATTTATTGTAAGCATTGACATACAACAATAACTAATAACTTAGTAACATTACAAGAAAAACTGGTAATTACCTCTATCCAATATAAAAATTAATCATCCAGTTGAAAACTGTGAGTTAGAGAGTAGTATCATAAAAAAGGTTTCATTAGGAGAACTAGTTGTTCACCACGTCACATTCCTACAAACAGTAATGTAATGTACTAATGAAATTGATAGTTGATAAGTAATATCTGATATTGGTATTAATAGGTTAATAACTCAAGTTAATATATAATCTATCTCAAAACCAAGTAAGTTTACCATAGTATCACAGCAAGTTTGTAAGTTTAACTAATGTTTTTGTTAAGGAAAAAACTAAAAATTCTGACATCTAGCAACACCTATACATAACGCAGTAATAACACTAAACATTAGTTAAACTTACAAACTTGCTGTGATACTATGGTAAACTTACTTGGTTTTGAGATAGATTATATATTAACTTGAGTTATTAACCTATTAATACCAATATCAGATATTACTTATCAACTATCAATTTCATTAGTACATTACATTACTGTTTGTAGGAATGTTACGTGGTGAACAACTAGTTCTCCTAATGAAACCTTTTTTTTTGATACTACTCTCTAACTCACAGTTTTCAACTGGATGATTAATTTTTATATTGGATAGAGGTAATTACCAGTTTTTCTTGTAATGTTACTAAGTTATTAGTTATTGTTGTATGTCAATGCTTACAATAAATCTTACATTTTTAGGCTCGAAAATGGCTCGTGGAGCCGAAACGTTGCCACTCATCTTCAATTAGTCTTCGTTTTTCTTCTTACCCTTAAGGATCCACCTTATTATCTAGATCTATAAATAATTAACAATAGTCAAATAAATATTTAAAAAAAAACTTATATAATAATTAATAACTGGCATGGTAAAAGCCAAGCTTTCTTGTTTCCAAGTTTGTACCAAAAAATCTGTTTTTACTTTTTCAATCTAGGCCTGAAGATGACCAAGATAAGGTCGGCTATATAGCCATAATTGAAAAGGAAAAATTTTAATTATTACACCCTAAATGACCCAACTACTCCAATAAAAATTGTATCTCTGTTTAGATTTGTAGAAAGTGATTCTTTACACACCTGTATTATATGCGCATGCGTATCTCATAGTTTTGAACAATTCCTTTTTTTTTCTACTCTAGTGATGTAAAGAAGAAGAATTCCTCTTTTTTCCCACTCTAGTGACGAAAAGAAGAAGAATTTCTCAACTTTACACACGATAGCGAGTTTGTTTACATTTATCATAACTAATTTGATGTTTATTTAATAAAAGTAACTGTTTGTATCGAGTTTTATGTGGAAATCAATGAGTGATTTAAGTGATTATGACGCATATGAGAAGAATAATACGCCTTCCGAAATAATTAATTCGGCACAAAATACAGCTAACGAATTGATGTCATCTTTATCAAAAGAGATATACGAGCTTACATACAAAAAGTTTATAATTTTTTTCTGCATTTATTATTAAAATCTAACAATCGTAGATAAAGTACGGTACGCAACTCGTGCGAAAACGGCATTATGCATTGCTCGTGTGGTTTTACTACCCTCGCTATCGCNGAGCTTACATACAGTTTACAGAAGTTTATAATTTTTTTCTGCATTTATTATTAAAATCTAACAATCGTAGATAAAGTACGGTACGCAACTCGTGCGAAAACGGCATTATGCATTGCTCGTGTGGTTTTACTACCCTCGCTATCGCTCCGGTGTAAACTCCACACTCGCATGCAAAATGCTACTTTCCACACTCGACGCATAATGTACTATTTTACTATGAATTGTTGGCAGTCAGAAACCTTGTTGCACTTTTTTACAGAGAAAATAAACGCTAAATATCATAGTTTCTCAATAGTTTATAATTGCCGTAAAAAATCTATGCGCAACTTAAAACTCAAATAAAAATAAAATTTGACACATAGAGCAAAATTAAACATAGAAAGAAAATTATAAAAGTAAACATGAATCCAGTGACACATATTATTAACCAAGCGTGAACATATCAGACTCTTCTTTACATAAGTATCTACTTATCAAAATAAACTCTATCACGATGCTTGACGAAGACCGAGTACCGTGAAGTTTACTTGTGAATTATAATATAAAATTCATTAGTTTATTTATCGATCGATTAGTTTCAAACACATTTGTAATTCTCTATCGGTTTAATGTATGACTGATAAACTTGATCAACAGTGCACTTGTACATTAAGGTAAAAACAAATTGTGGATTACATGCGATAACTGTGAGGCGTTATTGTCTGTAAAGATTCCAGTTCAACATTATGTTGTTATTTCAATCGGATCTAATTTCACTGATTACTATACATACACCAATAACTTTGATGTAAGATTTATTACAACAATTATGATTTTATTGTGCCTAGCCTTCAATTAGAAAGTATTAACTTGTGCCTTTTTCTAACATCAATTCCGACTAATTTTGTTTTGGGTAAAATCTGCTAAATCTAAATAGGAGGAGTGGGGGGGGGGGCACGTTGGGACATGGGGCACCAACGGAAAATCATGATTGAGGGAAATTTATAGTCGTTTTATGTTAGCAATGATTGCACTTCTGCAATACTACTTCTGCAATAGTCACTATGACCTCTGATAAATGTATATATTATTTAACACTCAAATGCAGTGTGATTTTTGGTGTGAGCCGGCAGAACAATTTCTGAGGACTTAAAAAACGGAAGGTGGTTTTCGATTAAGATCATTGCATTCTAAATGAATAGACAAGCAAGGATGATATAAATCTTCTTGAACCAAGGGGTCAATGTGTCGCGAGACTGCAGTAGTGTTTAAATTAGATAGCATCAGGTCGAGGATTTTACCATAGTCATTTAATACAGTATACAGTATTACATTGTTTCAGGTTCAATAGATGTGAGATATTAAAAATTGCTTGAGTTCTAGATTTTTTAATGTGCCTGTTTCCAGTATATTTATGGGCTACCCAGTCAACATCAGGGGTATTAAAATCTCATAGAAGGCCGACCGTTGATGTGGAAGTTATTGAGACGTACAGCGAGTCAAAAATAGCATGTATTTTAGAGATATTGAGGTGGTCAGGAAAGTACACACATCCAATGATGATTTCTTTGTTTTTCCGGGGAGATAATTCGATCCAGACCGATTCAGTTCCAAGCTCTAAGTCATTTCTTTGGCGGTAACTTAGATGCTGGGCAATCGCTATCGCCGTGCCACCTCCACACGATCCACCAACCGCCTCATAATTGCGGTCACTTCTTTCAACGTTGAAATTTGATGAAAAAAAAAAAAAAAAAAATAGACGAAGAGCAGGAAGAATCAAGCCAAGTTTCCGTTAACGCAATGCTATCAGCGGTGCAAGACGATGTTGATAAGAAAAATGTATCGGCTTTAGTTCGAAGGCCTCGTACGTTCTGGTAGATAATAGAGTAAGCCATTAGGAATCATCAGCCGCCTCGACCTCCTCCATGGGCTAAAGTGAGTAAATGAGAGCACGAACTAGTCTGCCCGAAAAAGGCTTAATTAGAGTACCTGTTGGCCAGAGAGATTCATTGTGAATCTTAGCAAAGTTATCTTCAGATACATCGATATGGAATGATGCATAGTTATCGGATTTAGTTTTCAATCGAGTAACAGGAAGTCAGAAAGTCCTGTCTCGCCTTTTAAGACAGTAGTGACGTCGTCAACGGAGGTATTAGGATCCAGACGAGATACGAAAATCGGAGACCTTTTGGCAACAGCAGCAATTATCCTCTACAAATTTCAATTGCCAAGTTGTTCTGCTAAACTTAACGGTTTTTGAAATATTCTGAAAAAAGTGCAAACATTTTGTGGTTTTCGACATCCCCCCCCCCCCAAGTTACCACAAGGTTTTTTTCGAAAAATTGGGTGTAGCACTACAGGGCACCCACTAACAATGTACCATTGTTTCATTAAATTCGGAATTTTTTCAAGGTCCAAAGTACATGTCGACTGGACTATACGTTGCTTGTGACTAAGAATAAATATCAAGGGGCGTACTCGTATATTGTATAACGGTAGGTCAGGGTTAACATATTTAAACATAATTTTTTCAAGGTCCAAAGTACATGTCACTATACAAGTCAAAAGTACATGGCAACTGGACTATATTTTATGCTCTTTCAAACCTTACATGTAAACTGTATAGTATGAACATAGGAGGACCAATAGGAGGCAATTATGGTTATAAGGGGGGGGGGGAACCACGTAAATTGAAGTAGACACCATAACCTAATTAAATATGTTGCAAAATTGAAAAAACATAGACAAAACAAGCCTTTTTAGCAGTTTTTTACGATTTTGATAAATTTTGCACTNTATAAGTTTTATATTAGTTAGATGTATAAACTTTGTATTAAGTTCATAGATAATTTTGATATAACTTTATTTATTTTTTAACAGAGTGTTTTGATTTATGTGTACATAATATCACTTAATTATATTTTATTACCAAAAAATATCAGTCAATACATATAATTAATTACAGAAGCATTAATCTATACTTTATTTTTGTACTTTCATATTATACTTATATTATAAGTTAGGGTCCTAAATAGCTGGTTCACCGTGGTACATTTCCAAAAAAAATTATCCATTCCATTCTCCGATTAAAAAGAAACCAAAGTTTCATTAAATTCGGAATTTTTTCAAGGTCCAAAGTACATGTCGACTGGACTATACGTTGCTTGTGACTAAGAATAAATATCAAGGGGCGTACTCGTATATTGTATAACGGTAGGTCAGGGTTAACATATTTAAACATATTCGTGTGTGCAGGTCATTTGATTCAATATTCTTCATGATACTGCTTGTTTATTCCCTTCAAATCCAAGTTCACTTTGTAACAGGGTTTTCAATTTATTACTATTATTCATTACACTTTGCACTGGAAGAATAATTTCTCAATTGCACGGTTGTTTATACTAGTTATTAGTTGAGTAAAACTGTGTTCATTGCCAATGAACTGCCTAGAGTGCGGTACTTAATTTTTTAACTTATTAGTCTCCATAACTTCTCCATAGGTCACGACTACTTATGTATAAGGCCATTCGTCCACCGCTGCAACGAAACTCACTCGGTGGTGTTAGAAGAGTATGATTGTTATACTGCATTTACACATTCGCGCTCGTGACTCGCCTCGCGGTTCACCGGAAGTCGTAGTCTAATTTTTCCACTCGTCCCCCCAACGCGAATGGCCGTTTACACATTTCGCGCTCGCGACTCGCCTCGTGCTTCGCCGGAACTCGCTATTAANGAACGGTAGTCCGGCACCTCACTCTCACTGGAGCCGGAGGACACCGGAACGCATTAAAGAGAGTGAATGTGTCGTAATGACGTGTAATGGCATGGGAGTATGGTGCTAGGCACTCTTGGGATATGTCACGTGATATTAAACAATAATATTATTTTGTAACAGTAACAGGAATTTAATACGGTTTAATTCTTCTTATTCTTAGTTTTGGCCGTGGATCCTAATAAGGGGTTTTGAACCGATTTGCCTACAAATGTAAAACGGAAAAATTATTTTATTATAAATTGTACTGTATTGTTGGCAATAAATGGAAACAAATAAATAAATAAATTCTTTGTTTTGACTGAATGTCATACAACGGACAAATATGTAGTTCACATAGAACTAATAGGCATAGACCCTAACCTTGTAAACGTGGAGCTAAAAAATACAGTATTACTACGTTCACACATCGTTTTGAAAGCGTTTAGGATCCGATTCGTTTTTAAAAAGATACATGTTCACAAACAAAAAATACAGATGATCGAAATATTTGTATTCGCGATATATTTTATAACGGTGACGTCACGAGTACAACTTTCTTCCTTGTTACCTAATATGTCCACGAATTGTTACATTTTATTTACAAGTTACTAAAAGTTGTTAAAGGTTCTTTATAGTATTAACTTTTGTTTAAAACGTTTTTGCCGTTTAAAAAAAAAAGAAACGGAAGCTCCCGAAATCAAACATCTTCAATCAATGGCAATTAGTACACACTGGTGGAAGTTTATATAAAATAAGTTATATATAAACTTAATAGTTATATACCTATAAACTTTATGTAAAGTTTTATCTTATTTATATATAAACTTTATGTAAAGTTTTATATACTTTTATACATATTAGATATATAAAGTTTATATTAGTGATATCTAAACTATATAAAGTTGTATATTAGTTATATATAAACTTTATTTAAAGTTTTATATTAGTTATATATAATTTATATTAGTGATATCTAAACTATATAAAGTTGTATATTAGTTATGTATAAACTTTATTTAAAGTTTTATATTAGTTATATATAAACTTTTTATAAGTTTTATATTAGTTAGATGTATAAACTTTGTATTAAGTTCATAGATAATTTTGATATAACTTTATTTATTTTTTAACAGAGTGTTTTGATTTATGTGTACATAATATCACTTAATTATATTTTATTACCAAAAAATATCAGTCAATACATATAATTAATTACAGAAGCATTAATCTATACTTTATTTTTGTACTTTCATATAATACTTATATTATAAAAAATATAGTTGGTGTTTTGGGTCCCAAATAGCTGGTTCACCGTGGTACATTTCCAAAAAAAAAGATCCATTCCATTCTCCGATTAAAAAGAAAAAAAGTAAAAAAACCAACAAAAAACACGTGATAAAGAGAAGGACTCGTTGTGAAATGAACAGCGAGTGTGTAAACACTGAGTTCGCCTCGCCTCCCGACTTGTTGCAGCTCTTGACTTCCAGGAATTTCCCTTTGACCGCTCCTGACCGCTCCGCCGAGAGAAACCGCTCCTGACGCGATCGCCACGAGTCGCGAAGCGATTGACGAGGCGAATGACGAGTGAGTCGTTTACACATTCACCTCGCGGCTCGCCTCGTCAATCGTGCGAATGTGTAAATGCGGCTTTAGAAATGACTTTGATTTCAATGTACGGGTTAAATTATCTACCTCAAACTAATCAGCTTTCTAGGACTTATTACTTTTATGCCGGCGAACGGAATAGCAGTTTAAGTGAATCCTTGTTTTCGATCGGAACCAGCACCGGTTCTAGGGGTGGGCGAGGCGGGTAATGATGGGTGAGTTCGGTGGGCCGAACTTAAAGGGATTAAAGATTTTTTTTTTTTGCAAAATTGAAATAATACAAAGAGTATGTCAGTGCGAGACAGTGACGTAAATAAAATTAATTTTGAAAGTTCCTATACTCATCGGCAACTGTCATACAACTTCTTTTTAATCTATCCTATACTCTAATTTCTCTAATCCTTCAGATATATTGTTGAAAAGCCCTCTGTGCAGAATATTGATGCTTCTGGGGAAGTTGTAGGTGATGCAATAAGCCAAGCTCATCTTGTTAGTGTCTCGGGCCTATCTTATTATTGCGGCCTTTAATGACAATAGCCGTTAGGAATGTTATAATAGAAACATGGCCTGAACCAGTGGTTGGGCCTGATTCCAGGTCGTCACACAGGTCGTCTCAAAATGTCCAAATTCGTCACTTTTCTGCATTTCTCTGAACTAGAATTCTTCCTAAAAAGAAAATATTGACAGAAGATGGATTCAGTATTCCAATTTATCAGTAAGCTTTTATTGTAAACTTAAAATAAGGTAGCTAAGAATTAATGAACCGACCACGTATGCGAGAATATATTTAAAGTAACGAGAAACTTCGAATGGACACTTTATTTCATTTCGCATGTGGCTTAATAGAGAAAAAACGCAATTTTGCTTTTGACAACTTCATCAACTACAACTCAAATAACCACTTCTTCTGTATTATAAGTAAGGAATTGCCACACGTCCTTGTTTGAACGACTTATAGCTATCGTCATGTATTTATCAAAAAACAATTTAGCTTTTCGTGATCCTCAAACTGATTAGATTCTGCAGTAGCGAATATTTGCGTAGAGTACGATCCAAAGAAACTCACGATCTTATGGTGAAAAAATAAGTCGAAATACAATAATAACATTACATACATTTCAGTACATCGGTTAGATATAGGGTAAAGTAGGGACAGATGCCGCACATTTTTTCTTAAGTCCACGAATCATTATCCATAAGGTTTAGAAGACTAATGAAAGGTGTATTTATAAAATTACTATTTTCTCTTCACTATGAAGTGCTTTATTTTACTAAAAAAGTTAACGGAAGGTATGATTTTACTCAAAATATTATAGTCTAACTTTTTAAGGGTCTGCTGAAGGTATGGGTAAGACGCCGAATGCGGGTGGGACAGATGCCGCACCTTATTTAATCAGTATTCGGCATACCTACTAAAAACTAACCAAAACCTTAACATTTAGTTACGGATAGTTAAGCAAATTTTATTTTATTTTTTTTTTTTGTTTTAAGATTTGACCATCACGGGTTCAAAACATATTTCAAGGGCGAGGGTAAGGGGGGACACATTAAGAATTATTTTAATCAGTCTTTCCCTGCTAACTTTAACTGGAAATTGAATTTTGGGCATCTAAAGATTTAAATAATTATTAAATACATGCATAAAATATCAAAAATATTTTTGTGAGGGACAGATGCCACATATTCATATGCGGAATATCTCTGAAGCAGTGTGGCATCTGTCCCGATTTGAAGGGCAAGATGCCGCACCGTCATTTTTTTGATAATTTAGAGAAACAGAAAAAATAGATTAACAATCAGAAAGATAACATATTATTCTTATCTTCTTACTTTATTTAAAATTACTTTAGTAGTAGTAGAACACAGCCTGAAAAATCGGAGAGAATAATTTTAAGTACTCCCTGTGCTACTGCTGATGAAACTTAGTCAAAAATATGAGTGACGCAGTGCCGTCTTCAACTTATAAATAAATGAGAAGGTTAATTACGTCTAAAGGTAAAATCTGACCAAGCTACGCGTGTGCCCAGTTACCCCTTCCAATATTTCCAATAACCGCGGCATCATACCCTCCGCGGCATCTGTCCCTACTTTACCCTACATCTTGAACATTATAGCAGCCACTACAAGGCTGCCTAAACGCTAACTAACTCCAATACAATAAGGTGGGTGAAATATCATTCCAACTTTCATGTTTCTATTTAGTTGTTGTTTAAACTAAACAGCGCCAGGTATGATGAACATATGGTACACCTGCCGTAGCTAGTGTCCATGAATTTTTTTCCTGAACATAATAAACTATACTCATATTAAAAATGAATTCCATCACTGCACATACATTTGTTCTTGTATCAAGTTGAAATTTTACATGCCAGTATACATACCAGTATATATGCTTTAACTTCAGACTATCGTAAATGAAGTTTTATTAAAATCGATATGCCAGAACACTTTATCATTTCTTATTAGACGTTTGGATTCTTTTAGGAAAACATATATTCTAAATAAATCTTTGTCTCATCGAGCAGATAAAGAATAATCTAATCCATTCATCTCAGTTATCTTTTACTGTCCTGAAATGCCTCGCTGCCCAACAAACTTAGCCTGACCATTGGTAAAAAGATCAATACCTACTATATAAGTCAAATTTTACTCAAATTATCGTCGAAGACGTTGACAAGAATTGCTGAGTTAAACATTTTGTTGAATATAAGAAGGTTGCTTCAATAAAAAAAAAAATAGAAGATAGTTTTGAAATAGTTTGCACACAGCCTGTTAGTAAAGATTAAAGAGTCTCGCTATTTTTGTCTTTGTATTTTTGTTTTCGTTGTTCTCTTTTTATTTCGTTAAATGTTTAGTAACAGGAGTTTCCTATGGATTTTCTTGTTCTTTTTGGCAAGATAATATAAAGGTGAGTTTGAGTAGCATATAAAAGACAGATGAGAGGGGGAGAAAAGTGTGAAGGAAAAATGGGGAGGTTTGGAAGGAAAGCTTGTCAACTAGAACTAAGAGCCCCAAACACCCCGTAACACTTCTCTCAGGAATTAGGTTCCAAGCAAAGCCCTTCCTTCGGGGTGAAGAAAAAAAGAAAATATACGAGTTCCCGAATTACTTTTCTCTTTCGGAGGCCCAAGAGAAACTCTCGGAGCCAACTCTTTACTTGATGTAAAAGAGTAGAAAACTGTCAGGAGGGCGTTTTTCCAAGGGGCTCTGAAAAGGCTTTTGCTAGCTATGAAAGATTAACACCTTTTCCTAAAGGCTCGGCGTTGGTTGCCAGGACGGAAAACCTCCTTGGATCCTTGACGCAGCTAAGACGTCTGACGTCGGTCCTACACCGAACAATGCCTTCTAACTTCTCAACGTCTTCTGTGCATGAGAAAGAGAAGGATTTGAAGAAATTTGTCTCATTTCATATTCGAAGTTATTTTTTTCATTTTTCTCTTGCTCAAGTCATAAAAAAGAAACTAGCCTTCACTCAACTTAACAGAGTTTTTTACATGTTACTTTTTAAAAAAGAGAAACATACACATTTAAAATTGAACCAGGAGTTAGAAGAGAGATTTTGGGTATATATATATATATATATATATATTTCTCACATCGTTGAGAGCAACTTCCTTTGCAAAAAATACCTGTGGTATACATATAATATACAAAATATATATATAAACTTACAATACTGGAAAAATCTTTTAATGAATTAATCTATAATAATAAATTATATAGACGTGCTTCGAGTTAAATGTATCTGTACAATTTAATAAATTGGATTATAATAAACAAATTAGATAATGTTTTGTGCTAAGAGATAAAATCAATACTACAAGTAAATGAATAAACCACGTGATTTTTTATTTGGGCTGGATTATAAATATTGATAGCCCAAGCTGCGTGCGTGAGCAAGGTGTTATTGTTGATGACTGGAGTTAAGATAAGCTGGCTGTTATAAGAGATTATCTGGGAAATATCTTTCATGGTGGAAGATGTTACTTGTTGTTTGTTGTGAAAACTTACTTGACAATGGACTGTAGGAAGGGGCTGTTGGGGGGGGGGGGGTTGAACGGGTGTTTGGCTCAAGTGTCCCTCTATCTACTTTTCTTTACACTGTGTTGTCTTGCAGTTTGTTCTCACTCTGCGTTTTCTTTTTTTCTTTCTTTCTTCTTGTCTGAATGGAGTGAAGAGTCGTTTATCAGTGGGTATGTCAAGAGCAGCTCAACGTACCGCTTTTCCTGCGTCGGATATCCCTTGGGGAAGGTGACGGAGACACCTCCACGCCGAGTTCTATCGCTAAACCCTTCTTCTTCGTTTAACTCCTGTATTTCTCAGCTCAACAAAAACTCAAACTTTCTCACTTGAAGAATAAAATTTAAAACATTATTATTAACAATTATTGTATATTAATATTTATCTAAAAAAGAATGTGTATGTAGACTAACGAAGTTACTCCCATATCGTAGATTTCTCCAGCTTGAGTCTAATAATTATTGTTCTTCCCGAGGTGTCTGCTTCAGCGATATTATGAATCCGAGAATTGTTCATGACATGAATCATTTGCAACTTGCATTGTGAGCTACTCTCTTGCAAACGATACTTGTATAATGGGTTCATACGTACCCCGGAGGATCTAGGCTTAAAAAGTAACTAAAATTCTAACATTATACAATGTGCGTTTATATGAATTATTCAATGCTGTTTAGCCTCTTACAGACTTATGCATTCAATAGTACTTCCAACAGATGACTCCAATAAAAGCACTTATATTATTATAATTTTATAATATAGTCTTTGTCAATGACCCTTTATAAAAAGCAGGCCTTTATAAAAATAGAATATTATTTCTATTTATTCAACAAATTCCACGTGCTTGATTGTTAAATGTTTGTGTTTACCTACGTAGCCTACGTAGCCGCGACGTATATTTATTTTTTAAAACGTTGACTCACCCTACTCCCTTGTTGTAGTGGTGATAGCTACCAATGTAATCTTCCATCAGTCCATTGTCCTTCAGACACCACCGTATTAAGACCTCCGTCAACTCTTTTCTATTTGCACAATCATGTCGAAAAAAAGTATCTACGTCGAGGATACGTATCATTGCCGAAAACATATTTTTACTGTACGTTTTCAAAACTTACATTAGAAATAAAGCCATAACGTTATATACGTTTTCAGTGCTTACATTATAAATACCTTATTTTTGTATTCAAAACCAAAACATATAGCACAAAATTTAGAGATTTCACATTGCTGATTTTTGGTTTTTATTTTTCTATATACATGATTATAAGTTATGAATTCTTACCTAATAGATATTTACTCGCAATTTTGTTTTAATTATTATTTTTATTCTAAAGCAACATAGGGGAGTAACAATCTAAAGTAGTATTTAAATTCTTTCATAATTTTCAGTCACCAATTTTATAAACACAACGATGGAAAATGTTTTACTAGAATGCAGTTCATGATCCATCATTCTAACAATTTACTAACAGTGGAAAGAAAATCTGTCAGGAAATCCATTATTTATAAATAATAGCCTAAAAGAAACAATGAGGAATTCTACTGAGACCCTTGAAGATAATCAAGATAAACAATTCTTATTTTAACCAGCCAAAACAAGACCAAAATATGTAAAAAAGGACCAATTGTTCTATCTGTCCTTACAACTTACATAAAATGGCCAAGACGTACTGCCAAAAATGCCAACAATCAATTTGTGTGCCACGCATGACAAAATCTTTCTTAAAATGCCTTAATATAAATAAATTATAATATAATATAACTCTAGTACTAATCGAAATAATTTATTACTATTTTATTTTAGTTCTCTTATTATATCAAGTAATTTATATTATTATTTTATTTTTTATTTATTGCTATTAGTTTTTATACCTAAATGCCCTATAATTAAATGTAAACATATTAATATTTTGACATTTTCATGCCTTTACTTTGGCTCTTTTTTTTCTAATAAAAAAAGATTTCCCCTCGCCCTCTCCCTTCTATTTTTAAAATGGTAATTATTTACCCCATTATCATCTTTTTCCTCCCCCTATAATGATTTCAGACTTTTAATAGTAAATAATCCATGATTAATGCCGATTTATTGGCATTATAATTGTGCAATTAGAGACAAATACGCTGGGTTACCGTTCTAGGGTTAAATTTTACTCCCTCCTGGTGACAGAACTTTAAAATTTTAAGCAACAGGGTAAAATTTACTTTTTCAACTTTTTACTGCCCTCTTTTATGTATTAACTTTTTTTTTTTTTTTTTTTTAAAAGTGTACATTTGCATGCTAAATATATTTACCAATAATTCCAGAATAAAGTAAGAAGTTTTTTTTAGTTTTTTTATAGATTTTATAAAAATAAAAACTTTGAAGTTTATAATTTTTTGTTTTCTTACTGATTTTTTAAATAAATTGATTTTAAGTTGTAAATTTAAGAAGATGCTATACGCAGGAATCACATTGGACCTCGTTGTCCTTTCAAACTATATTACTTTTCTTTAAAACATCTAAAGACAACTTTTTAATATACAAACAATATATTGGATTTTTTTTCTTTCTTTCTTTCGTTTATCTGTTTTTTTTTAAGTAAAGAAGTAAAGTATAAAGGAACAAAAACGAATAAACAACTTTATTAATCTACTTGACTTTGAAAGTACATGTATAGTATAATGTATTGTACATTTCTTGTAGATAAAGTAACATAACAAATGATATACCTAATAAAATAAACTGAGCTGATATTGTATTATGAACTGAGCTGATATACTCATATATACGAGTATTTATTAAATTTAGAGTGAATTTAAAATGTTAAGGCTAAGTAAGTTATTAAGTTCAATAGTTGGAACTTATGAATATAAAAGATAGCCCTAATTTCAAAATAATTATTATCTTTGGTCAATATTTTAATTAAGCACACACTCGCAATATAAATATTAAGTAAAATTTCAACTATCTAAATTAATAGCTTACTAAGTTTAACGTTTAAATTCATTGTAAATTTAATAAATAATCATATATATGAAAGATTGTTAGATCAGCTGAGTTTATTTTATTAGGTATGTCATCTGTTATCGGTTTCATTCTATAATTATTAAGAATAAAATACCCTCTACTATTTATTACATGAAAAAAATTAGATTTAATTTAATCTCACATTAATTTTCTCATTGTGCGTATAAAATAATTAAAAACCTAATTATTTTTAATCTAAGCCTAAAGAGCTTTTATAAAAGTTATTTTACAAAAGTAAATGCAATTAAATAATTTATGGGAATATATATATATTTTTTTTTAATGAAAACCCTACTATTATAAAGTAAACCGTATACATATGATGATATTGACAAAGAAAGTGGTTGAAATTTTTTTTGTTGTAAATATAAATAATTATTAAATAAAGAGATTTTTTTTTTTAATATTCATAATTTTGGTTCTACGCAATATGTCTTGATTAAACCAAGCCTACAACATGCACTGTACATATGCATACAATATAGAAATAAAAATAGTTATGGTGTTTATCTTTCGTTATCGTTTCGGGTATGTTCTATGTAAACATAGACAATCTTCTATAATAATGCTTTACCTTATTCTTACAATATGTGTTAATCTTTTATTTATATATCTCTCTCCACTTTACCTTTATATCGTTATTATAGCTTATTAAAAATTAGATAATAATTTGTAGAACTTTAATAGTTGATAAAATGTAAAAAGAAAAGTTAATCAGGAATAATTCTCTTCACTGCAAGAAATTTAATAACTCATCCCAAGCTTTGTCACAACGCCTACACAGATCATATTTCTCTTATATTAGTCATCGCAATGAAGATGACCACTGATGATTGAAAGACAAGTTTTTGCAGTAAACTTACTTGTAGTGGAGATATATTTTTCTTTATTTCTTATATAGAGCAAAATCTTTATATACAGGGTGGCCACGATAAACTGGCTCACCCACTTATCTCTTTTATTTTTGAAGATAGAGAAAAAATGTAAATGGTAACTCCCCTTGGAATTTTGTGTAGTTTTACAATTTTTTTTATCTCATAGTTTCGGCAGTATCTCTCTCAACTTTGATATTTTAAATGGTAACCTATTTTTTTCTAAAATTGGATTGTTTTTGAAGAAAAATGAGCTTTGAATCAACAAAATCGGTTGAGAATTGACAGAGATATTCAGATTTCAATATAACAAAAATGCTATTTTAGTATAAAAATACAGTAATTTAATAGTAAGCAAATTTAACGAAATGATCTTAATTCTGTTTATTTCACTTATTTAGGTTATTTCAATGCATTTACTGATCAAAAGTCAAACTTTTTTTTTTCATTCTTTCATAAACTGAAGAGAATAGGAAGATTGTCGACACTCTGATCAAAAAAGGTCATGCTAACGATGTTCCTGAATGGAATGGAAAAAAGGTTTGACTTTTGATCAGTAAATGCATTCAAATAACTTAAATAAGTAAAAAAAAAAGTAAAATAAGCAGAATAAAGACATTTTTTTTTAAATTTTGTATTTTACATACTTAGCATTTTTGTTATATTGAAATCTTAATATCTCTGTCAATTCTAAACCGATTTTGAAGATTCAAAGCTCAATTTTCTTCAAAAGCAATCTAATTTTAGAAAAAAATATAAAATATATAGGTTACCATTTAAAATAACAAAGTTGAGAGAGATACCGCCGAAACTATGACATATAAATTTTTTTGGAAATCATATTATAAAACTACGCAAAAATCCAAGGGAAGTTACCATTTACATTTTTTTTCTATCTTCAAAAATAAAAGAGATAAGTGGGTGAGCCAGATTATCGTGGCCACCCATGCTGGAATCCTTACACGTAGAAATCCTTATACATATACAGTGAAATCCATCTATATTGCTCCAAACAGACAAGAAATATATTCTTCTGTCTAAAACCTAATGACTAAGAATTAATAATAAGCGTACCTAATGTGTACGAGCACACATTGATTTAATTGTTTAATATGGCAGGATTTTATTTTTAAGGTCTTAAGTGTTTAAAAAATCATGGATGATTGAATCAAATTAATTCCAATAAAAACCTTCTTAAATAGTTGAGTAAATATAAATAAATAGTTGTAATGAAATAGATTTATTTTTATAGTTTGAGTTCCATAAAAGGCAGTTAAATTGTAATCATTTTTATAGAAGCCTTGTTACGCCTTTTATCTTTTTTTTATTAGAAGCTCAATAAAGCCAGATTATAGACGAAGAACACAACTTAGGAGCCCCTATAATTTTTACCCTTTATATATATATATTTTTTTTATCTCTTTACCCCTCCTCCCCCTCTTTCTTCTGATCATTTATCGCGTCGTTAAAATCCTAGGTTACTTAGTTTCTTACTGTTAGAAATATATATAAATAGAAAATAACCATTTTACGATGTGATTTCATAAACCTTTTTATTTTTCTGTAGTAAATGAGCCAATATAAGGGTGAGGATGAATAACTGGACCCCTAACTGAATAACACTGAATCTCATTTATTTACATATTCAGTTCGCTTACTTTTTCAGTTTGTATTACTTATTCAGTTCACTTACTTGTTCCATTTACTCTTTATGTTTTTCATATTTGTTTAGTTAAAATAAATTAAAAATAAAAACAAATAATAAGTATGATTTTGTTCCGTCAAACTTGTTGAAGATTTCGTATCTCTAGATTTTAAACCAGGAAAAAATTTTCTTGGGACATTTACACTTATACATCCATAAACTTTTTTTCTTACATTCAGGCCCTTTTTAAACATTAGCTCTTCCGGAAAAGCCCTTTCCAAATCATTACACTGCATAATAGTTTTCCTCCTCATTTAAGTTCACTTTAGTTTCTATAGGACTTGGTTTGTCGCTTTTACAATTTTCTCCTACTATTTAGCAATTTACCTTAAGTTTTCCTTCGACGTCGGCAGTTCTCCAGGAAAACTCATTCATATCAACTACACTTTTCTTCCTATAATTTTTAACACTCTTACAGATTCTTTCCTATATCACACTTCTTAGGTTTCTACTATTCTTCTTTCATATCTTAACGTTTCAACCTTTCAAAAAGCTTTCTTATATTACTACGTCTTACTTACTACGTCTCTCAAAAAGCTTTAATATTTTATTTACTATGTTTCTGTGTACTTTCTTTCTTATATTTAATCAACAATCATTCTTCATTAGTTTTATTTTTTTAACAAAACTATAGCTTTCAAAGAGCTTTCTTATTACTTACACAATTTCTTCTATGAGCCTCTCCTTATATTTAGCTATGTTCTTCTCTCAACTTTGGTTATTGTTTCACGATAGACGAATAAAATAATTATTAACATTTTGTTTACTAAACTTTTGTAAACTGTTAAGATATGAAGCGATAGTGGAGGCCATCATTAAGTGTTAAATAAAAAAGTCTCTCCACGTAAAAAGATTATTTGGGTCTATATTATTGTTACAAATAATAATAAATACAAAAGTGGGGTCTATATTATGGTTTTCGGAGAATGTGATGCAGAGTATGTCGGACAAACAGGGCGTTCCTATAAAATAAGAGCTAAGGAGCACCTGCAACGTTCCAATAGCAAGTTTAACCAGCACCTTATTGAACACGGTCACTTCAATGCGGATCACAAAATTGGCTTACTACATTATGTCCAGAAAGGACGGAAACTGGATGCACTCGAGAAGCTGGAGATCGTGCGCTCCCAGCATAGAGTGGGAGACGTATTTAACGTGAACGAAAGAGGAGAGGCATCATCCCTTCTGAAGGTTATGGTCGAAGCCGAGACTCGTGTCAGTCTTGTACCGGTTGCTGGGCTGGTATGACTCACCACACACTGCACTACCTTCTTATTATGTTTTAGTTTTGCTTTTTAATCCGCGGTAGGTTGTCTTTTATTAGTTATGTTTTTATGTTATGATTTATGTTTGTTTAGAACATTATTTTATTGTTTCATTCCGGTTGTTTATTCACTGATTATTTATTGTCCGTTTATTTTATTATTTATTTATTTTATTTCTCGTCATTGTCGCTTTTTTGATATATGGTTTTAATTATTTATTTATTATTTTATTTTATATGTTTTTTAGTTTTTATTTATTATTTTACGGTTTGATTTAGATTTTTGCATGTTGCATTATTTAGTTTATTCATTTATGTTTTATTTTACGGTCTGATTAAGATTCTTGTATGTTGCTTTTAATTTAAATTTGTTTTTTGTGTCTTACCTGCTATTTCGTTATAATGTTTCGGTCTTCCTTTTTAACTTTCTGCTTACTGTTTGTTTAGGCACTGATGATGGCCCTATTGTGGCTGAAAGCTGCTCTGTAATTATTAAATAATCTTTTTACGTGGAGAGACTTTTTTATTCAACACTTTTTGTAAACTGGTTGAAATTTGAAATTAAGGCAAGAATTCTATTTTCCTCTCTTCAAGAAAAGCATATTTATAACTAACTGTTAAATGCCTTCAAAGTACTTCATGTAGATTTAATTTTAGGTCCATAATTTGTTTAGACATTGCTATTCCTTAAATGCTTCATGTATCTAGTACACTTTAGTAGTATTGGCTTTTTACCTTTTAACATTATTTTATAGCATTTACTGATAAAAGCAAATATAAGATATAATTAAAATGTAATTACTCTATTGTTATTTGATTGTGCAGTTAATGATGTAGGATTTTGTATTTTTCATGTGTAAATATTCGGATTATGAATATCATAATAATTCCTCTCTATTATTTTTGAGATGAGTAGAATAGTTTTTGAAGAAATATCTTATCTCTGGTGTGGGAGGAAAATATTTCTGAATAAAGTCATTCCGAACGGAGGCCCTTAATCTTGAACGAATATTAACATAGAGAAGTCGTCACGCTTCGCATCACAAACACCCGACGTTATTCTCCCTCTATCCTCTCCGAAAGGAAAGCGAATCAAAATTAAATATTCCCTTTCAGTTCGGGAGCTGGTAGCGAAACATTACGCTTTTCTGTCTTTCGCTTTGAACAAGGTATCTGTTGCTTCGCTTCTTGCCGTATTTATTCGCTCAAATCCTTCCCTCATTTTACTGTAATGTTCCCTGAAAAAGATTTAATCTGGATTAATTAAATATTTTTATTGTTCCTTTATGAAACGACTGCGACTCCTCCCACAACCCCTGGCTTTTTTTTACCATTTTAATAATTTACGTCTGTTTGTTTCTTTGTATTTTTTTAATTTATGTATGATGTATAATCCTTTTGTATTATTACTATATATGTATTTATTCACAACATTAATATCCCCATTTCATTTTTTTTTTTAATTAAATTAATTGTTTTGTGGAACACATAACAAGGGATATCGCATATCATAAATGTCAACGCTTTTTTTTATTGTTGCAAATATTTTATAAAATTTAAACAATTTTTTATTATCTGTAATGAACATTAATTTATTTTTACATTCTCATATTCAAATAGAGAAAAGGTATTGTTATAGTGATAGTGAAAAGTGAAGGATTTATTTCTAATTTATGATGGATTCAGTCCAAAATAGTAATTTCAAAGAAATATTTGACTGTTATCTGTGAAGATCAGTGAGCTGCCTGTGAGATCTGTGATATTCTATAGGTATTCTGAGATCTGTGATATTATCTGTAGGTATTCTATATTGTTTAAATTTAGTGCATAACAAAAATCATACCCTAAGGGATATTTTTTTAAAAAATAGCTCTGAGATTGGGAGCTTTAACCCCTCCCCCCCCCCAAATTATTTCTCAAAAATGTTTCTTACAATTTTGATTAAAATGATCTGCTTTTCTATCCTCATAAATAAGAACCTAACCATATAAGTAGTTTTTCTGAGAATAATCTAGTTTGCTAGTTGATCTAAAGATGAAAATATATCTGATTTAGAAGTAAAATGGAATCAATCAACTGCTGAAAACATTAAATATGATTCTAAAACTTATAAATTGTATACATAATATGGAATTAAAATTCAGAATCGCTGTTCATGAGAATGTCTCATTCGAGTTTGTTGTACCGATTTTTTTTTTTTTTTTTTTTTTTTACCCAGAATATTCAGTTGTACACACTAAGGATCCAGACGAGATGTTACGTGAATCTCTCGATAGGAATATTTCTCCATTGAAACATTTTTTTCTCATGTTTGCATTTTTCTCTGAAAAAAATTGATTAAGACGAAAATATTGGAAAGCAAAAATATTATTATTATTTTTATTTTTTATTAAATCTTGTCTATAGATATCCTTCTTTAAAAAAAATCCAAAGATTTTCTGAATGGAAAAAAGAAATTCTTTCTCAACGGCAGTTCGAAAAACTCACAAAATACTTTTCCCAAAAGTTATCTCTCTTTTTTTTGTCTTTATCTTACCAGAAATTGTTTTGACGACAACTCACAAAGAAAGGAAGTACTTTCAGTTAACTTAAACCGAAGGGGGGAAAAATCAAGGTCCTTTATCTTTGTCCCTTTTTTTTATAAAAAAAAACAGTAATGGCGGAAAATTATAGAAAGATTTTTTTACTTTTAAAAACGCAAAGAAGTTATCAACTAAAAAAAAAAGTAAAACTTAAAATGAAGTGAAACAGGCGCCCAAGAAAACCAGCCCCAAGGGAATAATCTGTCTCGGAAGCTCTAAACCTTCTTGAGGGGAGTGACGGGGGGGGGGTGACATTCATGAGACACCCCCGAAATAAAAGAACTTTCGAACAAATAAAACAAGAAACAAAATGTAAACAATCTTTTGATTTGGTTCTTTTTTATTTATTTTTTTTTTTTTGTTTGACAAACTTTCATTTTTTTCTTTTTTTAATAAAACCATGAAAACCGTTAAGATTCCTTTTAGTTTTTATTTATTTTTATTTTCGTTTTTGTTTAATACTTTCATATTTCTTGTGATAAAAAATCATTCTTATTTATTGCATAACTTTTTATTTATATCTGTATTTCTTTTACGCTTTTGATCAACACAAAATTACAGGACGGAGGGGTGAATCACATTTCACATTACGTATATTTAATCGATGTATTTATGTATGCAGTATTTTGGACCTTAGTGCTGGATATAAGAGCACTCCTTCACTTCTATTGCATTTTAATCTGCCCTATTTGTTATTAGATGAAGTAAAGGGAATAGTGAGATTCTATAATTGATAATGTTGAAGTATAATAATTATATTAGCTGTAGGTCATAATTATGTAAACTAGGTCTCATACTAGTCTTAGATGTAATAAAATTATTGTAACATTTAAGACCTAGTTTACACGATGTGATTTTTAATCTGATCATACGAAGAAAACACCGTGTATTGGAACAGTTCTATTTTATCATTTGACACGCTCTTACGCGATAAAAGAATAACATTGTATTGTGTCATGATCAATCATGATAAGTAGGGAAATATCCTATTTAAAAGACATCGTATACGATAAAATAAAATGAGTACACGTGATAAACTTTTTACGTTTACACGAAAAATCCGATGGAATTTGGACCTGACTCGACTTTTGTTGTAAGCTTAATATGGAGGAAGACAGTGAGGGCTGTTTTTATGCGGAGAAAGTCGTGTCGCCACATTGCTGCACAATAGGATCGTATAAATGTCCCCTCCGTTGTTCTATCCGAGACATCAAAAAACTTGATGAAGTTGCTCCATGAACTTTCTCCAACAGTTTTAAATGAATTTATATTTCTTTACTTGTTATCGTTTTTTTTTATTTTAAGTTAAATATTAATATACTATAAGTAAAGTATCCTTTAATCAATATCGCGTCTTGGGACCTAACTCAACCTTGAATAAATAATAATTCAGTCCGCTACAACTCGTGCTAATCACCTTATTAGTGAATTTAGCTTATTACATTAGTGAAATTACTAATTCCTTATTACAAGTACATAATTACTTGCTCCAGTGTTCATTTATTATTTGTTTCGAGTTGTCGTAATATAGGACCTACATTGAGCATTAATTCGACATTTACCAAAAAAATAATTTCTCCCCGGTAGGAATCGTACCCGTCTTATCCCCCTTTGCGTTTTTAGCTATACTTTTCTATGTTTAAATATGTATAAATTGACTATATTTAAGTATTGTTAAATCAAATCCATTTAAAATAAAATCCATTTCTCAATTTCGGCTCGAGGTATAATTCTTCTGAGCATGAATGCCAAAGTTCGTTGAAATCGGACCAGTAGTTTTGGCTCTACACGCATCTGTACATTCGACAGACATCAAACTTTTTTTTATGTATAAATAATAAATTTTAGCGTATTTTATTTTTTGAAACGTATAAACCCATCAAAATTTCATAATTAAATTTCCGCTTCATCACATTACTTTCTATTAATATACACACTACGTATATGAAGGTAAAAATCAGTCCGAAAACCTGGAATGTTCATAGAGACTGAATTTAAATCCGATAATATCTAATGTAGAAGTTATTTAATAAATTTACTTATAAATTGTTCATACATAAGATGTGCTTGTTTACAATCAAATATGTAGTTGTTTCCAGTAAAAAATCATTCAAAATTGTGCTATATAGTTGGAACCTCAGAATTGCTTGCAATGACTTCATATTTTGTTAATTCTGCGTGGAAAACAAAAATGAAATCATACAGCGTCGATTTTTATAATAAAAAAGAACGCTGAAAACTGTAAAACGAAAAAAAAAAAATAATAAAAAAATAAAAAAAATTAAAAAGTTTGAAATTTTCAATTATGGCTTATTGTATGAAAGATTTACCTTATTCAGCGGTTGTTCCATACAAAAATAGGTTTATTGTTTAATTATAGATTATGAAGAAGTAGATAGTGGTTGTTAATGGTAGAAAAGGGGGGTTGTGTATAATATGGTGAATATGACAGGTGTCATTGACTAGACATGGAAAGGTTGGCTGAGTACGTCGTACTGAATAGACCTCATTATATATCGCGCAGTTCCAGTTAGTCGTATCTATTATCATCTAATGTTGTCGGAGTTGCCAGACGACTCGAAATCCTATCCGTCCACGCAACCTCTACCTCACGCCATGTATCTGTAGTCGCATGACATTATTATTAATTCAACACCTTTCATACGACATCCTCTTTCGGAAAATAATGTCTCTTTGAAGAGATATACCTTTTGACCCGGTGATCAAATTCCATTTCGTGATGTTCCAGAACAAAGAACCGTCAAAAAAAAAACATACGTCAGAGTCGGAGATTCAAAACCAGTGACAACAATAGTGCAAAAAATGAATAAATATTAACTGCCAATTAGTGTAGCACGTTTCCTAGCTTCCTATTACTTGACGTCAATGTATTTTACAATGTACTCGTATTAAAAAAAAAAATGGTTTTACGCGTGCGGGATAAGAAGCAATATTATGACCAGACGGTTGACATTGGATTAACTTAGGTTTGCGATTTAAATTTCAATAATATGTACAAGAATTGTTAAAATTTAAGATATACCCCTTTCTTAATTTAAATTGGTGAAGAATTTGACAAAGTTGAATTTATACTTACTGACTAGTTTATTCGTGGTTAATTTAAACCGTTCATTACCTGCAGGTCCTCTAAACTCTAACTTCATTTAATATTAAAGAGGATTATGATTGAGTCTTTATCATATAACGAATCTTGAATTTTAATAGTTGGTTGTAAACAAGGGAGATATCTGGTGTCATTGGAAGGACGAAAGTGAAGTTAGAGAGGGGATGCGAATGGATTACAGACGCACGCTGTGTGCTGGGTTTGGGACATATTCATTCGGTTTTGTTAAAACGGGCATTACTGATATCATTTATATATCTGGTATCGATTGCAAAGGTTTAGGAGTTAGGGGTTGTTTCGTTTATACTGATTCCATTTCACCGTTTATACGGAATTCCGGCCCTCATTATCCCGCGAACATGACGGGTAGGGCGGAGGAGAAATTCGGATAATTAGAGTATGCGGGATATAAACCTACGTGCTTTCGGACATCTGGACGGGAACATCTGCCTTAGTCTCTGACAATGCCCCTTCGTTTTCCAGCCGTATGAAAAGGAAATCCAGCCCTTGTTAATATGTGATATTCTTTCCGACTCCGCAATGTCCTTACACCCGTTTCTACGAAGGGGCGGAGGATTAAAGCTAGAGGAAAATTGCCCTGCGTAGCTTGTAAACTGCAAGAGGTCGAGTAACCCTTGAGGGGCCTTTTCCTCTAGCTTTCCCCCGGGGCTGTTCTTACCTTGCTTTTACGCTTCTTTCTTTCAGGTAAGTAGGCTGTAAGTTTTTCCTCCTCTACGATCGTCTTTTTCTGCCCACCCTTCCCTCTCAGAATATATTCTCCAGAATTCGGCTTTTACTTTCTTCTCCCCCTCCTACGGAGTTACTTTCTACTCAAAACCCCAAAAGAAAAACCACGGAAAAAATGTACGCTGTAGCTATAAAAGATTTTCACCGGAAGAAAGTTAAAAGAGAAACCATACAGGTTCTTAAAACATTTCCTGAAACGGGGTGAAACAAACTCAAAGATATATTTTATGATCTGCTTTACCAACTGTATTTTTAATCTGGAGAACATTTAGACCTGAGCAGAATTACTTAAGTATATATTTTATGCCGTTATCCCTTGTAACTGATATAATCTGGTGCAAAGTATTAAGCGGGTGGTGGCGTCATAATAAATTTGTTTTATAACAGAAACAGCAACGCCGATGTAAACAGTTTTGTAACTTGAAGAGCTCTTGAACAATCTGGAACGTGCTTCTAACACTAGAAATAAAACGTTGCACTCAATATCTCATACCAAGATATTGATCTCCTTATCAGCTTTACTAAGTGTAAACCTACTCATGAAGACCTCAAGCGGCCACACCACCGGGCACCATAGAACTGGTAGCATGGGATTGCATCTAGATAGAACTGCCGATTTGAACTATTGTATACAGACAGTGTCTTACTTCTTTAATTACATGCAGATATACCTTACTCAGTTTCTCAATACTAAAATACACATGCAAAATAAACGGTATTTTACGGACAATTAGTTTTAAGTTATGGTAGTTCGCAAAAATCCTAACTGACAGACAGACGAGACCAAACAAATGTCTAGGAAATTTTGATTGTGAAGAAATACAAAAAAATTGTTCAACGGAATAATTTAAATACTTCAGCCTAGCAATATGTCAGATCGGAAGAAACTCCTACTAAAACACTCGCAAATCATTTATATATTTTATAGCTGATTTTAAAAAACTTTGTCGACATCTTCCCTTTAAATTTTTATAAATTCATTATTTTAACTATTGTCAAGATAATGATTTTACTTGTGTAATTATTAACGGTGATATGGAAACATTTTGCGAGTATTTATAAGGATGTTGTGAAGGTATGGAGATGAACACAGTTTGGGAATTTAAAGCGAAGGAAGATAGAGGCCGGGATTAGAGGGGGATATTTGCATTGTCAAATGACAGCTGGCATCCGAGAGGGAACGACGTGCTGGGAGATAGCGACACCGGTAGCGAAACTGTCTTCACTAAACTGCCTCTCCGAGCTCGATACCCATCTGAATCTAGGACTCCTTGTCTCGCTTCGTTCAGCGACAGCGAAACACCCAACCTACTTACAGACCCCGCGGCTCTCTCTTCCCGTTTATATCAATAAGACACGATACGGAGCGACAAACAGCTAGGCGAATAACAAGCAGTCTATCCCCGACATGGATTCGCAAGGTGACGACACCAGGCCAAACACGGAGAGCTACAACAATAGCCGAATAGCTTTTGAAGGGTGTGACACATGCATGCCTTGCAATAATAGACCGCTATTTCAACGTCGCCGCTGGGGATGACAAGAAGTGGCACAAGGTAGCAATAAACCACTCAGGTAGTTTGCACTACCTACTTACAATAGACAGGTTTCATCACAGCACATTCGACATTTCAAAGCACCTAGAACTTATTTTTAGCTACTTAAAATAGATCACCATTATCGATTAATTTACTCAATCGATTAAAATCTGTCTTAAAGAATTAGTGTGCCTCATAGCCTCCCGAGTCATACAGTGTACTTAAATGATGTTAATGATTTTACAACGAGCTAAGTATTGTATAATTTATATGTCCCCCTGGCTTCCGACCTTATCAAAGTTATAAAGGTAAGTTATGTTAGGAAGAATGTGATCGATTTTTTTACTCAAAAACATATCTCCTTACCTTTGACAGTTACCTTGCCCCAGCATAAATACAGGGAGAAAGGAACTTTTAATTGAGATACTACTTGTCAGTGCCTGCCTAAACAACCTTGCTTTCTTCACTAGTCATCATATCAGTGTCACAGCGATAGCTGTTTTTTGCTAAGTGTCTAAGGTAAGGGAACCTTCACAATACAGGTATTCAAGGAAGTTAAAACATTCAGCGAGTATGATAGTTTCTGAATTTTATTGAATATTAGTAATTTATACCAACATATATGTCTTTAAACATGAATAAATACCCCTCTAAATTCAAACATAGTTTGGAAAACACTTTTATAACAAAGTTAAAAAAAAAAAAACACAACAGAATAACATTAAAGTTGCAATCAAATCTCTATTGTAATTAACAAAAAGTGAAATAAGTTCTTTTGAAAAAAAAATATTTTCATTTCTAAATCCTTTCAATTATGTTTTTTTTGTCATATATATATATA